>JAGPOW010001338.1:50932757-50987949 GCA_030014935.1 Caiman crocodilus
TTGGCTGGGGTCCTGTGACCCTGGCACTCATTCCTGCCATTGGCGGGGGGTCAAACTAGATGGCCTGCTCTAGGCCCCTTCTGACCCTAGATACTATGATAAGGTCTGCCTCTATAAAAAGGGGCAGTGAACACAGACCCAATGGGATGCCCTCTCCATCTGGACCAGCATCATGCCACACTACCTATCCACCCAGAGGCCCTGCCTGCACCCCACCTCTGGACAACACCTACTGGATAAGGACCCCTTTCCGGCCTGGTTAGGTAGATATTACCTGCATACCTCCTCCTCCAATCTGGGCTCTTTCTCTCTCTCTGTCCCTCTCTCTCCTCCTGGACTTCAGTGGACTTCAGCCCCTGCATCAAGCCTCTAACCTCTGCTGCCACTCTGTGTGTGTGTGCGCGCGCGCGGGAAGCAATTTGACATTGTCACCACCTCCCCTGTTCAATAAAACCACTGTCATTTGCAACCCTGAGTTCGGTCATGTTTTACTGAATCCCAATTCCTTCCTTATCTTAAATTTTAGCTTCATTCTCTCTCTCTCTCAGCTCTAGCCCCCACCCCTCTCCACTAATTTCCTGATCTCCTCTCAATTCCTACTGCCTTTTCCGTGCAACTTTCTGCTGCCTTTCTCTGCTTTCCTACTGCCCTGCCGCCTGCTGCTTTTCCTGTGATTTTCTGCTGTCCATCTCTCTGTTTTCAGGCTTCCCCCACACCTTCTGTAATCTTCCCCCCTCCCCTGCAGCTTCCCATCTCCTCTGCACTGTCCTGCAATTTTCTCCAGCTTCCAGCACCTACTGCCACTCCCTGCAACTTCTCTAGCTGCCCCAGAGCCATCCTCTGGCTTCTCACACCCAGAGCCCCTCTTTAACACCCATACTTTTCCTTAGTCCCATTTTCCCTGTCCCCATCTACCTTTTCAGCTCCCCTGTAGCTCTGGCTCCAGTTCCAGACTCTGTACTGGCATGCTTCCCTGTTCTGCAGGCTTTGGGCATTGTCTTTTAATCAATTAAGATCAATCAACCTAAAGTTAACCCTGAGCCTCAGTTCCTCAGCCCAGGCCCCTCTAGTCTTACCCTTCTAATCCTGGTCCTGGTGACTTTAATTTCCAGCAACTTTTACTCCCTACACTTCTACTTTCTTACCCTAACCTTTCCCTAGGTATCCCAATTCCACCGAGCACATACATATATACATACACACATACATACATACATATCACAATACCCAACATATGAACTCATTTGTGTGTATGTATAGGTGGGTGGTATGTGTGTAAATTAGTGAATACACATATATAGATATCAGTGTGTGTGTGTATGTGTGTGTGTGCGCGCGCGTGTGTGAATTAGTAATCCACATATGTGTAATGAATGTGCAGGTGTTGGTAACTGGTAACTGATTCTGTTTAAATTTGGTGTGTGTAGCATATATGGGCTTAAATTGGTGATAGGTGTGCATGAATCTAAACTAGTTATTTTGAACATTCGTGTATCTGAGTTGCTAGTGTGAGAATGTGTGTGTATATACATATATAGATGGCATTGTGTGCATGATATACGAGTGAGTGATCTGTGTCTAACTTTTGGGGTGTATAGTGTATGTGCGTGAACTGGTAATAGGTACGTGTGTGCCTAGGCTGGTTTGAATGTGTATGTGCCTGAGCTGGTAGTGTGCATGTGTATGCACCTAATTGATCTGTGTGTTTGAATATGTTCAATTGTGTTACACCCTCCTATCAGCACAATATTCAGATCCTGAGAGTTGACCTGACCCCTCAGGACAACACCATCTATTTTTCTGGCCATTTAGTTCCATGTAGAATATATATTAAGCTAAAATATGCAAAAGGCTAGCAGGAGAGCAAATTGTCAGTCTTAAAACTTTGACTGATAAAATAAAATGTTCCCATGGCATAAATAAAGGTTCAACAAGGACAAACGCAAAGTCCTGCACTTAGGACAGAACAATCCCATGCACCAGTAGAGGCTGGGGGCTGACTGGCTGGGTAGAAGCTCTGCAGAAAAGGACCTGGGGTTACAATGGACAACAAGCTGAATATGAGTCAGCAGTGTGCCATTGTTGGCAAGAAAGCTAACGGCATACTGGGCTGCACTGGTAGGTGTGTTGCCAGCAGGTCCAAAGAAGTGATTATACCCCTCTATTCAGCACTGGTGAGGCCACATGTGGAGTACTGTGTTCAGTCCCCCGCCCCCAATACAGAAAGGATGTGGACAAATTAGACAGTCCAGCAGAGGGCAACAAAAACAGTTAGGGGGGCAGGGCACATGACTTCTGAGGACAGACTCAAGGAACTGAGAAGACTGAAGTGGGATTTTATAGCAGCGTTCAGCTACTTAAAAGGTGGTTCCAAAGAGAATTGAACTAGACTGTTCTCTCTCCATCTTTGGAAGTTTTTAAGACCCAGCTAGACAAAGCTTTGGCTGAGATGATCTAGTTGGGGATGGTCCTGCTTTGAGCAGGGGGGTGGACTAGATGACCTCCTGAGGTCCCTTCTAACCCTCATTTTCTATGATTCTGTATGGGAGTTTAATGTTCTGAACCAAACATCTTGGTAAATTACTCCTATAGTATTCAGATCTAATCACAGATATAAAGGTTCAAAGACAGAAAACTAGCAATTTACATTCATCTGATTGACCAACAGAAGATGTAACATTTGCCTGCATGTGACTGCCATGAAAATCAGCCTTCCTGTCACAAGATGAATCAGATAATTTTTGTCAGTTTTTGCAGTAAGTTTCTTAGCACTAAAAATGTCAAAGGGTCTCAGTTGTGGTCTTAAAGAATAGCATTTCATTTTTATAACTCACCCTACATGGAGGGTGGGTAATTAGACATATGTTATATTCATAAATTAGTTAATATGGTGTTTAACATTTTTATGTAATTAAAATGGTCTGTGTTGTGTCTTCACTAGTAGTTTTGGAGAAATGTCCTGCTAATGTTAATAGTAATTCAGTTCCAGTCAAAGCAGCAATGGGAAGCTCATGCTGTAAGGAGACCCTACAAGGCCTGACAGAAGTCCAGGTTTTTGAGATAGTAATTCCCTTATGGCTGAGATTAGCTAGGTTCGAGACTTTAAAAAAAGAAGAAAAAGAAGACGAAAGAAAAGAAGAAAGTATGATAAAGGAGTTATGGTAGTCAGAACTCTGGACAGGAAGAATTGGTGAAGCATAGCGACTGTCTATATAGTCTGCACTCTAAATTAGCCCTGGTCCCATTGAAGTTAATGGAAGTTTTGCAACTGACTTCAATAGAGTACAGGTTTCACCTTCAATATTTTTAAAATGTCCTGATTATTAAAAGGCAAAGAAAAGATATAGCTTGGGCCTCTTGCCAAGTTTGTGTTGGTCTCAGTTAAGCCAGGTCTTCTGCAATGCAATTGTTCCTGCTGAGGGTGCTTTTGATTCAAACTTACCCAATGAAGAACTTTTTCTCATGTTGTTTTGCCTATGGCCCTGATACGATTGAGTTTGCAGAAGTTAATTTCAACTACAAATTCTGATAACATAGTTAAAAGTTTTACTTGATTTTTGCACTTGCGGACCATGTAAACCAAAATAACAGCAGACTATTATGCATTCTCAAATCTATTGTTGAAGTAATGAAATTAAACCCTTAATTTGTTTTTGGGTATGCACAAACTACCCGAATAGAATCTCATAATACATTACTGTGATTAAATAAGATTAGATTATAAACTTTGGGGTCTAGAGAATACTTTCTTTGTCTGCAAATACCTAGAATACTTTTGAGGGCTATATACACTTTTAATAGAATAGAAAATGAGGATTAGAAGGAGGTCATCTTAGTCCACCCTCCTGCTCAAAGCAGAACCATCCCCAACTAGATCATCCCAGCCAAGACTCTTTCTAGCTAGATATTAAAAACCTCCAAGGATGGAGATTCCACCATCTCTTTGGGTAAACCTGTTCCAGTGCTTTACTATTCCCCTAATGAGACAGTTCTTCCTAATATCTAACCTAAACTTCTTTTTTAATCTACACCTCTTCCAGCTCAGTCACCTAAGGACTATAAGAGTGAGTGAGCCAGGCAACAGGAATCAATTCTGGTGGTGGAGGCAGGAGCTCCTAGCACAGGAAGTAGCACTAGCTCCCAGTGAGAACAGAGTAATAACTGGAACTGAGTGGTCTAAAGCAGTGTTTCTCAATCTGTGGGTCGCATCCCAAAAGTGGGTTGCAAAAAGATTTTAAAGGGTTCTGGGGAGAGCTAAGGCAAGGCTGCAGCACTCCAAAGCTGCATGGAGCTGTCACACAGCAAGATGGTGTGGTGAGCATGTAGCAGGGCAGCTAAAGCAGTGGGAAAGGGAGGGAGGGGACTGGATGCAGCAGATGGAGAGAAGGGCAGGGTGAGAAAGAGAGAGAGAGAGAGAGAGAGAGAGAGAGAGAGAGAGAGAGAGAGAGAGAGAGAGAGAGGGACTCTGTGGGTTGGGGACAGAGTACGGGTGACAGCAAGCTGATAGTTATGCTAATGGGTCCCAGTGTGAAAGAGGTTGAGAACCACTGGTCTAAAGAATGCAGAGGACTGAGATAAGAAGTGGTCCAGGGGATTTTGTAGAGCCGTGAGAGAAGTATGGCCTACTGGGCAATCCTCATAGCTATTTAGGCTCCTGAACTAGGACCTGGTGGAAGGGGTTGGCCCAAGTTCCTTCTATTTCATTCACATCTAACAAAAGGAATCTTTATATTGTTAACAAGTGGAACCTGAAAAAGAAGTGACTGTGTTAACAGTGCTAACCACATAGGAATGTTCAACAGACAGGACAGGTGAGCATTATCACCAAGAGGACAGTCTATGTGTAAACTACCCAGAGACTGCATAGTAGGGAGATCCTACCTTCCAGTCTTTTATGCAATATTGTCTAATTATAAAATTATGTGTATGCCCTTTGATAAAACAATGTGTCTGCTATCTTCAAGGCATAGCTTGTCTTTTGCCATTGGATGGTGCAGTCTAGGTGAGAATTAAATAATTAATAATGACTCTCAAAATCAATATTAAGAACTGAATTCCACTGAGAAAAATATATTCAAAGGTTTCCTTAATGTAAATGGCAAAGGATAGATTAGAAGACTTTACAAGATTCATGTCTGATTAATGATCAAGAAAAGATATAGTTGACCAGTCATGACAAAAAAATTCTATTAAAGAATATAATAACAAAGTAGCTGTTTGGAAAATCTGAAAACCAACACATTTTAGTTAAAATAAATATAACAGGGATACAGGCAGTCCTCAACTTAGTTTTATATTTGCAACATTTATAAATTGACACCCTGTTTCAACTTCCTGACATTAGTTTCAACTTTACAACGCTTGAGCTGATGTGACACCATGCCAGCGCACAAGTTTGTTATGTCACCCATCTCACTGGAGACCAGCTGTCCAGACTTCCTTGGACACTTTCTTTAAGAAAGGAGACAAGACTCCACAAAAACCTGCAGCCAAGACTCCTGAGAAGGCTCCAGCCAAGAGCCCTTCAAAAAGTCCAACCAAGAGCCCTTCAAAAAGTCCAGCAAAGTCACCTCAAAGAAGTCCTTCCAAATCAAAGTGATTGCTATTTACAATATAAATACATTAGTATAGCTATATTACTCATCTATAATGAGTACGTTTGGTGAAAACAGGGTATCAGGCCTAGGTTCAGGAAACAATCCCCCACTTATAACATTGTTTTTTATGATAAAACTGGCTCCAAGTTACAAAATTTCTCCTAAAGATTTGGTTTTCAGGAAATTGTATCTTAAGTCTGAGGACTGCCTGTATTCAATAGAAGCTAGAAAAATATATGCAATACACGAGAACAGATAAGACATGATTTTACTGTGAGACAGAAATATCAGAAAGACCAATGCATCTTTAGGCACTAATGCTACAAATATGTACATGCTTAGTTGTAGGTATATATGCAGTTCCACCGAAGCCAATCCAAGAGAAAAACTAAAAGTATCCCAAAGCAGAGGACCCCCAAAATAGACATTCTTCTGAGAAATTAATACATTAGATCTGTTATCAAAGTATGAATGACCAGGCACCAATATAAGAGAAAATGAGGAGTAAAAACAGGACTGCAGGGCATAAGATGGGAAAAGGAAAATTAAAAAAAATAGTTAGAAAGGCATATATAAAAATGAACTATGAAAACAAAAATTTAACAAATATAGAAGGACCAGAGGTCAGTGAAAGAAAACCAGGGGTCCATTCAGAACTAAAGATCAGCTGTGGCTGGAAATTAAACAGTATTTTTGTTTTAGTATTCAGGGAAAGCGAGAGAAACATGCTAGAACTAGAGACATGTCCTGGGGGAAGAAACTGAAAACTTAAAGCAAACTCAGAGCAACACTAGAGCCACTAAAAAAGAAATCAGAGTAAAAATAGAAATGGCTTCAGACCAGAAACCCTGTGTCCCAGAATTTTGAAAGAGGTAGCATGTGGGGTAGAAAAAAAAAGAGAGACTGACCTAACTCTCTCTGAGGCAGATCAGCCAGGCCAGCAAAGGACAATGCTATGTAATTAGAGGGAGAGGGCACAGTGGTGTATAAAATCAGATCTCCTCTGTGACCAGAGCCAACATGAGAGAGAAGGGGCATGAAGAGAAGTAAAACATTTGACATAAGCAGTTCCTTTTGTCAGATACACAAAACAGCACTGTCTCCAAACTTCGTTCTTACCTCTACTCAGCGGCAAACTACTTTCATTAGTCATTGGCCAGTGTGACAGAGCACCTTTGGGTGCCTGTCACTTTAAGAGTCAGAGCAGGCATCAGCAACTCTGGCCAGCATGTGTGAGCTGGAGTGACAAGCTGGTCACACAACTGCAGAAGGGTCTTGGGATTGGAGGAGGGGGCTGAGCAGCCTCCACTTTAGATCCAGGTCCTCAGGGCTGAGACAGCAGTCTGCTGCTGGCAGCTGGAAAGACACCACCTGACTGAGCAGCTGCTCAGGAACACCTTGGAGGTAAGGGCAGGAGCTATGAGGATGGCAGGAGGTCCTGGATATGACTGAAAACTACACCCTGCTGGGGAAAGATAGCCTGATGGGACTGCCTGCAGTGGTGCAGTTTCCCAGAAATGCCAGGCCATTTGCTTCTCCAATGAAAAAGGGTAGGGGCACCTTATAGTAGAGCGGAGTGGGACCAGGCACACCTAGAGAGAGGCACCCGAGTCCATGTGGTGTAAGACCCCAAGGCCCCAATGAAGGGGATAGAAGTGTGTGGCTCAGGGAGATGCTAGCGGCTGAGTTCAGCCCAGCATAAGGCTTAAGGCCAGTGGCCATGTAGAATGCATGGCAGTGCCTGAAGCACTGCATGTAGACCAACCAGAGAGTAAGTAGGGAAGCCTTAAGATCACAGAGTCACAGAGTAGGGTGGGTTGAGAGTGACCCGGTAAGGCGCAATATGAAAGAGGCTCTGTAAGAGGGGGCAGAGTGCGAGCGTAGAATGCTAGAGGCCCAACAAGGGACAGAGTTTAGCTTGGCTCTGGACCGGTGCTATAACCTATGGATGCCATCTCTAAGGCATGGGATACAGTAAAGGAAGGTTGGAGCCATATCCAAACCCCTTGGCATTGGGCTATTAAACGGGCAGCCTCCTGCTTATTGCATCAGGTTTAGTCCAACAAGTTGTGACAAGCAACACAGGGCAGACTGCCCTAGACAGAGGGGAGGCTGGTATGGCGACCAGCCATGAGTAGGCTCCTTTTGTCACAGCCAGCAACTGTCATAGTTGTCTGAGCATGGGCAGAGGCAAATTGAGGCTTGTATCAGCTGAGCAAACTGATAACAGAATTCTTGTCCCAGGAGAAATTTCAATATTTCAAAATTTCTGCACCCCAAATTTGGATGAAAATTTAAAACTTTAGATTTCTTTTGTGAGATGCTGCAAATAAATGTCCTGTCAATTTCATAAAAAAAGCTTTGTTTAGGCAGTCCACGTTTCATGTTAACTTTTATTATAATATCTACAAAATAAAAAAGTAAAAATGACCAAGTTGAAATGTTTCAATTATGTCCTATTAAATATTTGAACAAAATAAAGTTCATTAAATCAGCTTGTCTGATCAAAACATGTTCCAGTGGAAAACTGTTGACCATCTCTACAGCTGACCTGTTTATTTGAGATTAACCCCTTTGCGAAACTGAAGAGGAAGTCACAAGGAAGAAATAAGAGAATGAGGAATAAGAAATAAAAGACCAGAAGTCTCCCTGGTCCACTACCATATGCAGCAAAGCTGTCTCCTAAGCAACTATCTCTGGCTTGGCCCCTTATGTTTCAAGAGGCTTCCCAGTTCTCTCCATAAAACCTTGTTGCCTCTGAGCCCCACAGAAATGGATTCAGTGGTTTCCTCTCCCTGATTCCATTTCCCCTTTCCTGCCTTCCTGCTTCTTGATGCAGTACATTCATAGGGGACACTTATCATTACAAGCAATGGAACTTTTAGCTCCAGTGCCTAAAGGGTGAGAAAGGGCCACAGGCTGAAAAAGAAAAGATGTTTTGCTGTCTATAGACCTTATACAAAATTCAGTTTCTCCTAGGAGAGTTGCTGCTCTCCCAGGAGAAACCGCAAGTGTAGAAGTGTTCACATTATTTGTCACAGAGTAAAATGGCCTTTCCAGGAGAAAAATAACCTGAGAAACAACCAGGGTTAAATCACTCCCAGGAAAGTTTCTTATGAGAGCACTAATATATATAAATGCCATGCTTCTCTAAGAACACATAATTCTCCAGCATTTCCTTTCACCCCCACCCCAGGAGACAGTGTATCACTTGCTGGACTCCTGCTCCCCTTCACTATCCCTACATTGAGCTGCAGGAAAACACAAGTTGATCATTGGCAGTCTGGTTCAGCCAACCAGAGCTGCCCTAAGCACTGATGCCATCTATCAGCAGGCAGACTAAGGGAGCAGTCTGAGATGTGCATGCTGAGATGAGCAGCCAGAAGGAGCCTGTGTACACAGTCTCAGCACCATATATGGTGCATGTAATGGAACAGAAACTGAAGGAGAAAAAGGAAGGCTTGTAAGTGTCCATAAGAAAGAGAGAGGGAAAAAAAATCACAATAAGCAGAGCAGGGAAGGAAAACTGGTCATAGTAGAAAGGCATAGAGAAGAAAGTTAGTGAAGGGACTGACTGAAAGTATTCCATGTGTCCATTAAATGAGGCTGACACTCCTCTTCTAGAATGATGCATCAGTCACAAAATAGGAATGCTGAAAAGGAGACAGTTGACTAGAATCAGTCTAAAACATATTTTGCTTGGTTTTTTTTTCCCCCCCTCAGTAGCATTCTCTAACCTTACCAGATTTTTTTATTTCATAATCTCCAAATTATCTCCCTAGTTCAAATGAAGGAAGTAAAGGCAACAATATTTTTTTAATCTGTGCCAAAGACAAGGTCAAGAATTTAAAATGCAATTGCCTAAAATTAAGCACTTACTAAGGATGATTTGATGTCTCATAAATAAATGAGAAATGGAGGTCTCATTGAAATTAATACATATTTTAGTTTATCATTAAAATAATATCTACATACTTCATTTCAAAGTTTTATTAATAGGTATTGAAAAGGAATGAGAAAACAAGATGCTTCATTATTTGTACTCTCATTTATAGAGGAAGAATTTAGAATGCTTGCCTTATTAGTATACAAGGAATTTGTCCATCTCAGAACCATGAGACTTCATAACTGAAAATATTATCCACAATCCAAAAGGGTCATAGCAAATATTGAAAAGATATTAACTTAAAAAAATAATTTAATCTCTAAAAGTATTCAGGTCATTAGATCAATACTTTTAATAGTTAAATATTTTAATGAAAAGGAACCTATAAAACCACCAGTTTCTAACCAGTTCATTTATTGAATGCATGCCATAAGCACAAAGGCAGTCATGTAAAGTGAGTAAAAATCCTTTGTTGCATATTTGCCAAGAAACAGATGCTATAGCCATTTTAAAGTGGTTAGTAATTTGCAGTGTCTTAGTACTCAACCTGAAATACCTTAAGAAGCACAATTTTCTCAAAATATCAAGTGATCATCTCCTAAAGATGAAGCCCTTGTAAAAGGTGTCAAGTTGGATACTCAAAGCTACTAGTTGCTTTTAAAAGTACTAGTCCAGTTGCTCTTGGTCCTTTATACCATCAATGGCTTCAGAATATTTGCCAAACTACAACTTACTATTTCACACAAACATTTTTTCTATGTCCCCAGACACATTCTTTTTCTTCTTGGACTGGTGATGCCCAAATCTTATTTGAAGCCATATGCAATATTTTCACCTGGCTAAATTCTATCATCGGATATGCCTATTTAGCCCAAGTGCGGGTAGCACAAAAGAGACTGGAGGTTGGTTATAAGATTTAAAATCACTATGTTGGTTATAATAGTTATTATATAGCCATTATAGTTCCTTTCTTTTAAGGATCTATCCAACACTACAGCATACATTATCAGAACAGCAGCCTCCTCATCATAGAAAGAGTATACCCAGAAACATATGTATAATCTAAGCTTTGAAAGTGGAAAACAGTCGCACTTCTTTTCCAGTAGCATCCAGATACTATAGTGGTAAGTGCCTTAAATGTACATATTACTATTATTATTATATCAGTAGTAAAACAACCAAAGATAATTTTATTTCTTCTGGCCAAGTAAAGTTCCTCAGACAAAACAAGTCATGCAGAAATGACAAGTATAGAAATGAAGCATTCTTAAGACCACAGTTTTAAGATGGGAGCCAACACTGTGCTTGCAACTATATTTTTGTGTTTAAAACTTAATAGTAATTTTAAAAAAACTACTGAGCAATAACTACAAACAGTGTGCATCTACATGTGCACTTTACTGTAGAGCTGAGTAATCAACTCTGCAATAATATGTCACTGTCTACATGTGTGCTCTTATTAGGGCACGGTACATTAATTAACTCTACTTTGTAAGATAGTACTGTCATATGGCAGAATTACTTAGTGCATCGAAATGCATGTGCAGATGGTGACCAGGGCTGGCTGGGGCATGAGGGTGCGGGCTGCTTGCCAGCTAGCCCCACACTGTAGCACCTTTGTGCCACAGCCAGCCCCTCTGCAGCACGATGAACTGGGAGGCTTACCCCCTGGAGCTGCTACCAGCTGGGGCTGCCCTGCCCCAGCTCAGTGTGCTATGGTCCTGGGTGCACGTGTAAATGCAGCGCCTGGAAGCAATAAACTATAGCACAAAATGTACTGGAGTTTATTACTGCATGCTAGTTGCACATGTAGATGCACCTACAGTTAGTTTATTGCCTGGGCATGTGATATGCTCTCTGGCAGGTTTCCTTGTAAGTAGAAATTTCCAAAAATCAAGTGTTATTAAGAATATTAACATATTCTATAATATTAACATATACTTTGTTCTGTAATATTAACAGACCATACATACTGGTATGTTCCCATACCAGCTTAAGCTCATAGTACTAAATTCTGCACTTCAAGTACAGTAGTGCTGCAAGAAGAAAAATTGGGCACATAGGGTGCCGGTACACAAGCATGGAGGCTGCTCTGATGCACTGATTAACTGAGTCTGCTGGAGTGTGGCAATTACTATGCTCCAGCAGCTTCCTGCATCTCATGTATCACTGTCCCTGCACTTAAAAATGGAGGTGGGGCGCTTGAACTAAAACTCATCTAATGAGCTTTAGTTCAAGTGCTCCCACCTCCATCTTGA
This sequence comes from Caiman crocodilus, assembly GCA_030014935.1. NCBI lineage: Eukaryota > Metazoa > Chordata > Crocodylia > Alligatoridae > Caiman > Caiman crocodilus. The sequence continues at coordinate 50,944,499 of JAGPOW010001338.1, forward strand.
AGCATGGGGATGCTGATACATGAGATACTGCAGTGCTTTAATTAGAATGGCTCTCAGAGCAGCCCCACCCACTCTTAGAACACCTGTAAAAGTGCCCTAAATCTTTATAGAAATAGAAATCTATATTTCCAGATTCTGACAGATTTTAAATCTGCTTCTGTGGCCCTTCATTTAAAAGAATCTTTAGTTGGACCCCCAAAATACATGTTGGGTTCTTTTTTATTTGACTTGTGTATTTGGAGACTTTTGTATTTTCCAGCTCTCCTCCACAAATAGGAAGGCTAAGCACTTTTTTATGAAGAGTAAAAGCTAAGATTTTCATGTATTCACAAAATTCCTGGCGTTGAGGTAACAAGACAAACACCAATAATTATGAGAGTTATGGTAAAATCGGAAGAGAAGTTGGCAACACTATAACTGTGAAACACAACCAAATTAACTTGGTTTTTTTTTTTAAAGAGTGTAATTTTTATTCAACTGATATCTGTACATCTTACAGGATTATCAAATAACTGCTTCCACTACAATATAGGAGATGTGATGCATTGAATCAAAGATCATAACAAATTTAATTATGTTAACACTGTGCTGTTGATTAAACTGGCACAGATTATCTTGCAACAGTGATCAAACTATTTCAGACTTCATTGAAAGGGGATATTAATGTGTTTGTATCAGTAAAACACTAAAAGGCTTTTTTTCCCCTTGTTCAGAGGACAACTGGTCCTAAAAGATCTAATTTGTTCTTTATATATAGTAATATAAAATAATTTTTAAAAAGATCAGAAAGTGTTCATACACTCAACAGTAATATTCTTTACGCTCAAACTGCAACATGCCTTTAGCTCCAAGCCCTAGCCTGAATCAGAAGATCATCAAAGAAATTAACTGCCAGGGATTTCAGTAAGTTACCACTTCATTCTAGCAGTCTTACTTCCCAATGAAGATTGCAATGTGTATTTAATACTGATAAAATATGAATAAGATCAAATGCTGAAAGTCCCTAATTTTGCCTGGACTTCCTCCTAGGGGTACCTTTCAGGACTGAGTATCATCTAGAAAAAAGTTTTTCTTTTTTAAGCAATACTGGTAATTACCTATTTATACCAGCTGACTTGGGTCAAAAAACTGTGTAGGCATATATTTATGAAATCTCAATAACTGTAAGACTTTTAAGACAGGCTTGGATCCTCATCCTACATGTACTTAAGGTTGTTTACACAGGTGTTCTACTAGACATTAAACTGTACAAAACCAGGGTCTTGCACTTCACCTTCCCATAATAATTTTTTGTAATTGTGTGGAGAGAACTGGGAACTAGGAAAACAAAGCTCCTTCTTTCGTCTGATCTGGAAGTTGTAGATTTGCATTTTAATAGAAAGGCAGCTACTCCTGACTTATTGTCTTTTGCCTATTAAATGTACTGCACTAGTATTGTATTTTTCAAACAAATGTAAAGTGTTCTCCCTCACATCATTGTTTTCTGTTTTGGCCTCCTCTCAAAGAGGTCACAACCTTACTCTTGCATCAGGAGAGCAGAATTACAATTTGAGATACTATATCCTCAGACAGTCAATTAAACAGACATTCTTTGCTTAAGTAACCCAGTTAGATCCAGCCAGTTTCACCCTGCTAATCCTCATCTTATTTGCTTTCTTCAGAACACAGTATCTACCAAAGAAAAATATGTGCAATTAATAAAAGACTACCATACAAACTATGTAAGCACTGTGACAAGCAATACCTGCTTTTGAAGAACTAGTACCTTTTTCACTTCAGATGATATAAATATAAAAATAAGCAAGGTAATACTTTGTGTCTGCTAGTGTTTGGGAGATAGATGAAAGAAGAAATGAGAAGGATAGAAACAAGGTAAGGGCAGATATTTTAGGTTTCTTTTACACACAAAATCAATTCCAAGATACTTTAGGTAGTTAATTCTTAGACCAATGGTGCTCAGCCTCTGGCCTGTGGGGTTCCCATGGGTCTGGAAATTTGCCAGTGTGGGGATAGTGGTAGCATTAATTGCTGCTCCCCTGCTGCCAAATTTCTGGACCTATGGGGAGCCCTGCAGCTTGAACAACTTGGCCCTGCCTGCTATATCATACCAGTCCACAGTGGGATCACTCTCCAGGTGATACAGTGTGTGAAGTTGGACTAGCATACAGCCAGATGCAGCACGTGTGGTAAGAGGGCTCATAGCTAAATTAATTTTGAGAGGTTGGGCCCGTGGATGGCCAGATCTGGCATGTAGGGTTGGACCAGCATGTGGCCTTATCTGCCACTTGGCCATATCCAGTACATGGGGTTGGGCTGGCAGGCAGCCAGATCCAGCTTGTGGACTGGCTCACACCATTCATTTGGCCTGCAGACGTAGAAGGCTAAGTACCACTGTCTTAGACCAAAGACTTGTGTCCAGCCTTTCAAGCGCTGAGTTATGTTCTGGGATCACGACCTAGGAAAAAATAATTCTGGCTGTAAGTCATACTAGCAGATCTTTAGGGACATCCTAAATCAAACTAGTAGTGCCAGACTTCCTTATCCTCCTCCACAATGCAGCGATTACATTTTTAATGCCTTTTGTTTTAATGCATTAATTTCTTGCCTTCTTTGTTTCTTCATTTACTATAAATAGCAACAAAGAAATAAGACTGAAAGAAACCTGCTGGTTATCAAGTACAGTCCTTTGCTATCACAGGCAACCCTGTCACACAATCCCTTTCATAGATTAATAGATTGTGAGGGGCTAGAAGGGACCTTGCAAGATCATTCGGTCTAGCCCCACTCTACTAGACAGGAAAGACAACTGGGGTTGGGTGGCTTCAAGCAAGGTGACCATCCAGTCTCCTCTTGAAGATTTCCAGGGTAGATGATTGCAAATGTACTAAGCTCAGTCTCAAAAGCAGTTAGGTATTTTCCTTCCCCCTTGCATCAATGAGAAGGCTGTTCCATAACCTACTTGTTCTAATGGTTGTGAACCTTCTAATTCACAGCCTAACTTTATTCATGGCTAGAATAAACCCATTTGTGTTGCCAACATTGTCCTGTAGCTGAAAGAGCTCTTCTCCCACCTTGTTTACTTCCCCAGTATATTTATAGAAAATAGATTTTATAGACATTACAGCTGGAAGGGACCTCGTGTGATCATCGGGTCCAGCCCCCTGCACAACAGGCAGGAGGTCAGCTGGGGTCAAATGATCCCAGCACGATAATCATCCAAGCATTTCTTAAAAGTGTCCAGGTTGTTCTTGCTCCTACCTTGGGTGTCTTCAAGAGTAGAATAGATAGGTACTTGGCTGGGGTCCTGTGACCCCAGCACTTGTTTCCTGCCATTGGCAGGTCAGACTAGATGGCCTGCTCTAGGCCCCTTCTGACCCTAGTTACTATGAAACTATGAAACTATGACTTGGATGGTAAAGACGTTTTTCCTTACATTCAGCCTAAAACAGTCTTCCAGCAGTTTGTGACCATTAGACCTCATCTTTCCTTGATGCGCCCTGGTGAACAGATTTTCTCCCAGTTCATGATACATACCCCTTATATACTTATAAGGAGGGCCAGCCCACAGTTTTTGGGGCCCCTCTACAAGGTATAGTTTTGGGGCCCCGACACGAAGAATCCGGCAGCAGACATGGGGGCGGGGGGGGGAATGTGACGTCAGCAGTGGTGGCAATGCGGAGTGGTGGCAACCGTCCACCTCCCCTGCTACAGCACTGATTAGGAGTGTTCACAGCCACAGGGGGCCCCTTGACTGTGGGGCCCCCTGAGGCCTCAGGTTCCACAGGGTAGGATGGGTCTGACCTGCTTATAGGCTGCTACCAAGTCACCCCTGAGCCTTCACTTCTCCAGGCTGAAAAGTCCCATGCCTCTCAGCCTGTTCTCATAAGGTCTACCCTCTTCTCCTCTAATCATGTGCATGGCTCTCCTCTAGACTCTCTCAAGCTTTTCCACATCCTTTCCAAAGCGCAGAGCCCAGAATTGGATGCAGTTCTCCAGCTGCGGCCTCATGAAGGCCAAGTAAAGTGAGAGGATGACTTCCTAAGTCTTGCTCAAGATACATTGGCAGATACAAGCCAGTTTTGTTTGCTTTGGCAGCTGTGGCATTGCATTGGTGGCTCATGTTCATCTTGGGGTCAGTCATGACTCCCAAATCTCTTTCAGTCGTGGTGCTAGTGAGTATAGCACATAGTTATATTCACACACAGTCTTTGTTTTACAAGGCTAAGCAAGTGAAGATCTTTTAGTTTCCTCTCACTAAATAGATTCTCCATTCCAGTGATCATCATAGTAGCCCTTCTCTGTACCTGTTGCAGTTTGAATTCCTCCTTCTTGAACATGCGTGACCAGAATTGTACAAATTATTCTAGATGAGCTCTTACCAGTCCCTTGAACAATGGCACTAATGCTTTCTCCTTTGTACTGGTAGCGACTCTGCTAATGACATCCTTATTTGTATTACTCTTTCTCCATCTTATTATTTTGTTTTCATCTTTTGGGGAGTCTTTTAGATCTCTTGGCTTCCCCTGCAACACAGTATGCATCACAGAAGTCATCTTATTTAGGGTTGACCTAGGTTCCTCTAGGGTCCACTGATATAGCTCCTTCAAGCAGCTGAGCTCATTTTCAGAGGTCCAGCAACTAGAGCATCACCAATTCTTATAGTATTTTATGTCTTTCTTAAATTCTCTTCACTTCTGGAATGCTGCAAGAATCTCAGCTTTTTTTTTTCCAAAAGAGGTTCTAACCTCTGTGGCTATAGTTGTAAAAGCTTGTAAACAGAACTAGAATCACCCAAGGATGCAAAAAGCAGAATACAACAATCCCAAAGTTCATTTTGTTTTAAAAAACATTATTTTTGCATCAAGCTTATGACATATAGATATCTGAATTGTAGTATTTTTATACTTTGTGTTACCCGTGCTGAATACAAATACATCCTTTCCTCAAAGGCTGAGTCTGCTCCTTCCACGTTCTTGTCACCCAGGACACCAGGAAGAGAGCAAGGAACCAAACTTAGTCCTGAAGTATGAGTTGTTCTCACTTGTTCTGTTCTGTTCTTGTTCCCCCTTTTCTGTTTGACTGCTTCATTGCTCTCTTTAATTCCTCCATTATATTAAAATGCTACTTTTGCAGATGTCTATTGATAGTAGTAAGAGCAGCACTAGCCTGAATTAATGCAGGCCTAGTTCAGTTTTGTGTGATGCCCTCCTAGACCCCGAGGGAGAAATATTATGCAAAAGCCTGTCTATGTGGAAAAATCTAGACACGTGTTATGAACAGAGGTTTCTTAAGGCTGCATGCCAATGTTAAATCTTTGTAACCAGCTATCAATCTCTAGCTTCCCTTCATGTGATGCTTTGTTATGCATTTTTACGGTGATCACATCCACCATTCATCAACAATATAAACTGAACGCTGCCTGTAGGGTAAGGTAAGTAAATCCAGGTTTTTCCCCCCCAATACCGCATGGTTTCCTAAATATTTCTTTGCAATATGCTTGCCTCCTGTCCCATGTGGTTAAAAAAAAATAAGTGCAATAAAAACTTTAGAAAAATCACATAATATTGGAGAGGAAAGGTAAGAACCCAGATTATCTTACCCCAGAGATTCTCAACCTTTTTTATAGTATGATCCAAGTCCAGTCCTCCAGTAATGCACCTCAGCACAGGTGCTTCAGAGGAGGTAGTGAGGACCTGGCAGAACTGTGGGTGCGGTGCTCCTGGCATCCAAGAATGACTGGCTGCAAGCAAACCCACTTCAGTGGAAGACTGGACCCAGAATGAGAGCAGGCTCACAACCCTCATCCCCCTTGAACAACTGCTGGTGGCCCCCATGGAGGTCACAACTCAGAGGTTGAGAACCACTGCCTTACCCTATAGGTAGGCTCCATTCTCCAGTGCTGATGAATGGTAGGTGTGACATCACCAGCAAAGGGTATGCTGGGGCACCACATGGAGGGAAGCTGGCGGCTGCAAGTAACTGCTCTTGAAGAACCTGAAAACAAGGGGGAAAAGCATAAACTAAAACAACAAAGTGCTGGAATGTGCACTTGCCCTATTTGTTTTGGACATTTAACACTTCCTCCTGACATGGATTTATTTTGCTTGACTGCTTTCATTCTAGAATTGCTGAATAAATCACTCGCCAGAAAGTCTTAGAGCCCCCAGATAACAAACATCTTAAAAATCCACAGGCAACATGGCCTAATAAGCCAGCCTTGACAGTTACAGAGTCAAAATGAAAAATATACTCAAATGTACACTGCAGAAGCCTCCCTGTCCTCAAGCAGGGGGCAAGGACCCAACAGGACAGAGACAAAATGTTCCTGTTTAAATGCACTTTTGGGATCTTTTAGAAGACTACGGGAAAGCTGATGTGTTTCAAAATGCACTACAAGGATCATATGGGGCTGAAAGCAATGCTCATTTGCATCCACTGAAATCCCAGCTGGGTGGGGGCTGGAAATGCCTTATAGGGGGTAGAATAAGCAAGAGGACCTGGACCCACAGCTAAGATTTTAAAGCCAGTGTCCAAGTCCATAGTGAGGTGCTTAAAGAAGCACCTGGATTTGGTGAAACAAGTGAGTGTGGGTGACTGCAGCGCTGAGGGGACAGCTGTTTGGGAAATGAAGCTGCCTACTCTAGAAGCCTACCCAGGGATTTAGGATCCTGACTCGGGCCTCCCTTTCTTGGAGGTCCTGGCGCCAGGGGCAGGGGGCAGAGAGAGGCAGCCCCTCCCGGGACAATGGGGGCGGAGTGGGAACCCCTCGGCCGCCCTCCCCCCGGCCCGGCCCGGCCCTGCGGATACTCACCATATTACAGATGGAGGCGATGTTTCTGACAGTCATGAGTCTAAAGGTTGCAGCGATCGCGCACCGCCATCTTTACCAGGGGAAAAGAGAAGTGTTCATGGCTGGGGGCAGCAGGGGCAGCACCAGAGCCCCCCCGGGCAGGCGGCGGGCGGTGGGGCATGGGCTGCCGGCCTGCCTCTGCCTCTGCCCTTCCCGCGGCAGCTCCTGGGAGCAGCCGATTCAGCAGCGCTGCACGGCCGGCCGCAGCAGCCGCCACCCCTGCCCCGCGACCCGGGCCCCCTGCTCCATCGCGGCACGGCGCTGTGCAGCCTAGCGCAGAGCCCGCGGCAGCGCTGACAGCTTCGGGCAGCGCGGTGCGACTGGCATCCGCGCCCACCAACCCGCCGCCCGGGCCGCTCGCGCGGTAGCCAATGGTGAGGCGGGGAGAACGGGCCGGTGCCGCCCCCGAGCCTTGAGGGCGGCGGGGCGGGCTCGTGGCCTGGCCGCTGCTAAGCGCCTTCGCGGCTCGTGCGAAGACGGGAGACGGAGCCGGGCGGGGTCGCTGCGGCGGCCTGAGGAAACCATGGGGTTTTGTTGTGTGTGAAACAGCGTGACGTGTCGAGAGCTTTCCTCACGCCGCCACGGACTGCGCTGCGCTGCCCCCTGCTTCCCAGACACACCTGAAGGTCCTTGGAGGCTGCGCCTGCGCACGTGGGGCCGAAGAAATAAAGACTGGGCGTTGGCGCTGACATAGCACCTCCTGCCTCGGGGTGAGAGCTAGGATAGTCATTCGTCCCGTTTCACAGAGGAGGGTTTGGTTTTCTGGTCCTCCGTCCTGAAATTAAATATGAAATTGGTTGCCTTTATGTCCTCTGTTTTTTACCAGGTGACACCCCCTGCCCACCGCAGTGCCCTGCAGGAGCTTGCCACTCAATGCCACCACAACCGGCCACAGCTGCCTGCAGGGGTTCACGCTGCCCCCCAACTTAAGGAGGCACACGAAGTTCATGGTGGGCCTCAGTGCAACTGCCCTCTATTCTTGAGCTACTTCAATGGCCACCCTACCTAATCAGAGCACTTGCCAACCATCAGTAAACTGAGGCCCACAACATATTGGGAACATGACTATGCTGCTCCCATACGGCACGACAAAGACTTGTGTTGAGACACAATGTGTTCACACTTTCTCCCCAGAAATGGTGGGTGATGGCCCAGGACACCATGGTCAATGGGGTGCCACACACACGCACGTGCGTGCAGTAGGTGCCCTCACAGCAGCATTTCTCCTGTCCCACCCCGCCCTGGCAGGAGGAGCAGTGCCCAGTCTAGCCTTCCCACCACCTCCCTTCCAACTCCAGCTGCTGCTCAGGTAGGGTGGCCATGATAAAGGATATTTCGGTTTTCTGCTACTCTGTCCTCTATTGATACGAAATGACCAAATTGCTGATTATCCAAATTAGCATAAAATCTTTGGATTCCGTCAAATCGAATCAGGAGCAGTGATCCAAATCAACTAATTGAATCGCTGTCCCTGATTCAGGCCAAATCCGAATCGAATCAAATCTGGCCTGTTTCGCACACCGTTAGTACTAGGGACTTGCCTTGCTGGCACACACCCAGTTGTGCATTAAAGCAACCACTTTACCCCCAGAGAATGAAACACTGCAAGAATAACATACGGGGCAAAAGACATGTTTTTCTTTTCATCTCCCTCTCCCTTATTGCCTCCTCCTCCCTCCCCAGAGCCTGAAAGCTGATTTTGGTATACTTTTGACCACAGTAGGATTCTAGACAATAGCAGCTTCATTGTGCTGGGGCCTGAACCCACAGAATTTAGGTAGGCAAAACACCCTAAAATCAATGGAACCTGTTTTTTCCAGAATAAGGTCAGGCCTGTGATCATTAATAAAAGATCTGATACCTGTTAAAGAGGACTGAAAATGAAATCTTACCAGCAGAATGCTGTTATTTGGTTTTAGTAATATATGTTGCTGGCCACAGGCCACTTCATAGTGGACGAATGCCAATATTACAAAAGTCACCATCCAAATTGACACTAATTTGGTCTTCTGACAGTTTCAGTGGAGAGGCCAAGGACTGTGGAGATGAACTTATTCCTAGTAGCCTGTATTCATCATTACTAATCAGGGTAAACACATGTTAATGGCAGGGTGGGGGAATGGGGGAACCAGACGGTAAGTTTCACTTGTATGTTTACCAGAGCTATTAAGCCAGGTCCCCCAATAAGTACAAAAGTTATTTTATATAAAACTCAAATAAACACAGAAGCAAATTCATCTTTCATCCTCCATTGACTTCATGGAATTACACATGGATGAATTCAATCCTGTGAACTTAATTTCATTAGACCTAGATTCTCAGTTGCACCAGAGCTATGCCCAACCCAGCTAAGGGGAAGCTGATGGGAATCAAGAGGTGACATTACACAACTCTCCACTTGGCTGCTGGATCAGTCAGGGCCTGGAACAGACTCCAATGTGCATGAAAAGCCAACTAGTAGCTCTAAATCATACAGATGAGCCACATAGGTATCATTTTATCAGCCACTGATTATTAGAGTGCTATGCCTTTTGCTGTCCCTAGCCTGCTTCAAACATGTCACTTTCCTTTGGTAAGGAACAGACGGCAAAGACCTGAGTGCTGGCTTTATACTATAAAGGGATTCCTATGACATTGACAGTGCCTCACTGCCACTTTCAAAACCTCCTTCAATTAGTGGCGCATCACAAGGATTCGATCCAGGCTAATAATCTGGCCCTAATATTATTTTAGCTCACTTTTTTAGTTCATAATGTGTACATGTGAAGGCATGCAATAATTGCAAATGCAACACTGATTACTGCAAACATCAAGTCAAGACAGAAGGTAAGACTTTAAAAACAATCTTTAAAAGTCTTGAAAAAATAGCTATCATGGAATAATCAGCACACAACGTTTAGTTATTATTTGATTTTTCTACTGATATAAGTGATTAGCAGCATCGTAAAACTCCTCATTTAGCTTTTAAAATTAAAAACAAATACCACATGTATCAATCATGAGGTACTGAAATAGTTCATGTTTCTCCTAATCAAAATGGTTCATGTTAGGGTGCATTTCAGGAATAGGAATAAGAAAGAAATTAATCTGAAACAGTTCAAAAGTAATTGTATTGAGATGAGACAAAGTAAATCTGGTCTCATCTCAATACAAGCTCTGGTCTTTATTTGCAAGTAAATCAAGAAACATGAAAAAATTCTTCTTTAAATCTTAAACATTTTAATATTAAAAAAGCCAAAGTCTGTCTGTCCATAACACTTTATTCGCACTCTGATTGGCTGATGGAAACAGCCAATTAGAGTGCTCCAATCATGGGGGAGCACTGCCATGATTCCAAAGCTGTGCTGAGGAATGGACAGCCAAAGCCAGCAGCGCTCCCTGCAAGCGGCACCAAGCGCTGGACAAGTGGTGGGGGACCCAAGGCCAACAGCACTGGCCTTGGCTCCCCCATCCTGCTCCCTGGAAGAGGTAGAACAGTGGCAGCATGGGGCGTTAGGTGGCGGCACTCCATCCCAGCCTCCTCCCCCTTGCCATTCTTGATGGACAATTGGCTAGTTTCATATAAAAGTGATGATGAGATTAGGGAAAAGACGACTGGAAGGAAAGAATCAACAATGGATAAGACAATGTAGAAACAACTTTATAGAATGCCAAGTAGTGCCATAGAAAAAATTATTTAGTAGTAGAATTGTGGATTGATTCAATAGTCTACAGCCTGAAAGAATGCTGTGAAATGTTTATAGTTTATCAAGAAAGGATACCAAAATACTGTTTGTTTGGCACTGGGTAATTTACAAGGTTTGATTGGCATCTGTGCCCGTCTCTGCTCTATTGTATGCTCCCACGCCACCTTCACCTGAGCAGCTGATCTTGCTTGCCGGGTACCTACGTGCAGACCCCAGAGGGCACCTTGGCTGTCTTCAGGGTGACCTCCTAACTCACCTGCCACAACTTTGAATGGTTCTTTAGTGTGTGTCGGGGGGTCCCCTTTGAGGGTGCCTCCAGAGCCCTCACGCATCTCAGCGGGTGTTCACGAGGCTCCAACCTCCCCTACACCCCAATCATGTGCCACCCTTAGCAAAGGGCCTCCAAGTCTTTTTGCGGCTATCCCCTACTGGTGTCTTCCCTGGTCTCTGCATTGCCTCTCAACAATGACCACCCAGGGCCCTGGCCGAACCTCAGTGGGAGGGTCTGGAGACCCTCAGCTTTTGGGCTTGTCTTCTTCGGTGCCCTTAGCCCTCTGTATCTGCTGGCAATAGCCCCCAGTGCGTTCTTGCGTGGCTCCTCTCTACCCATTTGATGAGGTCCTATCCACCCTTGCCTGGTGCTAAGGATTCCACTAATCTACCCTCGCAAAGGGGACCGAGATAGACAAGCCCTAAAGGGGAACACTATCAATGTCTTGATCCTAAACGCCTTTGCCCTAAAACACCCGACATGAAACAAAAATGAATAAAACCAACACCGTGACCACCAGAGAGGTGTGACAGAAAAGAAAGAAGGGAGGGAGAGTGCTAAAGGAAATGGAGCTCCTACAGTGAGAGCTCCATACACCCTTAGCCCCCAACGCCCCTAGGCTAGGGCGCCCTCTGGGTCGGGACCCGTGCTTTTACCCCAGCCGGGGTCTCCCTCTCCTCCGAGCTCCATCTCTGACCGGGAGCTGCAGCCCCCATTGCCTCTGATTAGGGATCTCATGCCAGCTCTCCCAACGGTCACTGCAGGTCTCTCCACTGGCTTCTCCAGCTCAGGGTTCCCCGCAGCTCTTGCTGCAGCCGCTACTGTTGCCGGCCTCCCTGCCAGCGTCTTCAATCCCTGCCGGTCTTCCCCGGCTTGGGGATCCTTTGCAGCTCCTGTTGCCTCTACCACTGCAGCAACTGCTGCCACTGCCAGCAGCCGGCTGCAGTGGCTGGATGCCTTCTGCCCAGTGGTTCCCCATTGGTCCTCCACTCCTCGGCGCCCACCCAGCACATTCGGAGCCACATTTTATCTCCGCCAGGTGGTGTCTCTTCGTGATGTCACCTGGTCCCAGCTGGATAAGGGCGCAGCTGAGAAACTACATGGGCAGTTTCCCACTGCACGTTTCCTCACTCCTCCCGGCCCCTACAACAGGTATGTTGTTGTTTTCTTTTCTTTTTACTTTGGTGTGGGGTTTCCTGTGAACGCAGCTTCCCCTTCTCCTGGTCCTGTGCCCCTGGAACAGCATCTACTCAAAAATAAGTTGAAAATAAACTGAATTAGGCTATAAGAATGGTTTAGTACCATTTTCTAATGCAAGGGTCTTTTTCCCACATGCAAAATTTCGTCCATTCATTCCCATTTGTCTTAATGAAAGAAAGATATCACAATAGGTAATTATAGACTAGATAATGCTCTTGGTAAAGAAGTGAAAGAAGAATGAATGGATTTTGCAGTTCATTAAAAATGACAGTGAAAAAATGGTTTGATGTTTGCAAAAGCCATTTAACTGCAACTGTATTCCAAAACTATGGGTATTATTCCTATTTTACAACAAAAGTAGTAACTCAGACTGTAAAAAGGAAAATGGTAAGCAGTATTTTTCTTGCTTCTGGAGATTTTGAATGTTTCATGGTACAGCTTTTTTGGGTTTCCCCATTATTTCATGTTAGGGTAAGATTTTAAGGCCACCTACTTGAGCTTGAGGCTAAACTTTTCTTAATTACGTGGAGGAACAGTCTGTTGAATGTTTTTGGACACACATGCTTTTGATAAGATTTCACTCTTAATTGGTGGAAGGATAATTTCTGGGACCTAGGAGATGCCAGACTAGATCAGACCAATAGTCCATCCAGTCCTTTTCTTGGGACGGTACCAAATAGTTCAGCAAAAACATCCAAAACACTCAGGTGACAATTTATCAGCATTTAGTCATCTAAGTGGCCATTGGGTATAATAGCCTGGATGAAATAGAATCTGGATGACCAAATAGTAACAGAACTTCACCATCAGTGGACAATTTTACCATAAGGAAAGTTTCTTCAGACTTACCCTTATTTAGAGATTGTCTTGTATGCTGCAACATTTAGGGCCATATCCTATTCCATCTTTTGGACATCTAAGTGCACTTAGGCTTCTAAGTATCTAAAATGGGTATGTGGGTCCTCTTTCTCTTTATTGGGTTGTTTTTTGGTTTTGTTTTGTTTTGTTTTGTTGGGCGGGAGGGGAGGGACAAGGGCATAGACTCACAGCACTTACAATGGTTTAAATGAAGTTTAAACCTCAAGTAGACAGGCATACATGCCCACTAGCCTGGTTTAAATCAGCCTGGAACATTTCAAAAGTATACCTAACAAATTAAATTCTACTTTGAACTGGTTCACTGTGTTCAGTGTTATGTGGACACCAAGCTTTCTACAGCATGGGCCTGGTCTGTCTTCCAGGCACCCCACACCACCTTACTTCTTCCCCCAATACATACATGTTCCAACACATTCTGATTAGAACGTGTTGGAGCAGACTTAATTGATCAAATCTGCTGGAGCATGATGCAGCATCATCTTGTGTATTCAGCATCCCATGTTTCAAAATGCAGTGGGGTGCTTTAACAAAAGGCCCCGCTGACATTTTGAAACATGGGACACTGAATACACAAGACGTTACAGCCTTAACTAGAGCAGCTCCCAAGAGCCACTCTAATTAAAATGCCCCCTTCCCCCATGCCAGAGCATACGTATAGGCACCCTTTTAACTGCCCACTCTGGTGTACAGCCAGAACTCTACTGCCCATTTTCTTTCTTCTTTTGGCACATTTTAATCCATGAGCTCCCTTGCACAGTTTGGTCAATAAAAGCTACCTAACAACCAGCTGTGCCCTCACTCCCTACTCTAGCACAGCCCCTCATCATGCTCCCTCCAACCCCCCTGCAGCCCCTAGGAACTCAAAAGCGTGGGTTCAAATATTTCCCAACATGTCAGGCAAGCATACCTCAGACTTTGGTCTGTTGCAGTTTACTGAATTTTATTTAACTTGTATTTAGGAAATAAGGGAAAGCACAAAAGTGACAACACCTCTAGTCACAGTCAGGCACCCACTTTGAGACCCCCAAAGTGGAATATGACATGGACCTAGGTTTGATCCAAAATCTTTAAAAGTCCTATCTAATGTAACTCTAAATATTCTCATTATATGTAAACTCTTACAGAAATGTTAAATTCAAAGCTTCCAATCAATGGTTAAAATTTTCTTTTTCAATCTACAAGACATATTTCTAAGCTGCAGTGCAGATCTTTACTGCATATTCTGTAATCATTCCCTGAATCAAGCTTGCAGTGACATCAGTGGGAGTACTGTAAGAAGAATATGCAATAGTAAGATCTGAAATATGGTTCAGAGAGAATTTTGATTCTAGTGATTCCATTTGTAAAATTGTAGGAAGGCTTTTCACACCACACTGATTTCAGACTGTAAGATTTTGTGAATTCAGAAAAAAGGGAAATAATTCTTATGTTCGTACTCCTCTAACTGAAGTATACTTTGATGTCATTGTTCTTCAGTTACAAATACTTTTAAGGCAGGGAAGAAGCAAAGTAAATATAGTTGTTTAACTGGATTATAGGCTCTTTTCTTCTCTTTTCTTTTCCACATCTATAGAATTTTGGTTTTGTGGTTTTTAGTGATAATATCTTTTTAATTACAAAGAAATGATGAGACCAGCAAACTCTAATTCCTAAGCAGTATAGCAACTATACAAATAAACAACAGTGAACAATTGTTTACACTGTATTAAAATATAAAGTCCTGTCCTACCTTTCCATAATGAACAACTAACCCAGTGTTTCCCTTCAGAGTAAAATAAAGAGAAGTAAAACAAAGAACAATTTATAATACAACAGTGCAAACATAATTTTTGTTGAAAGGTCAAAAGAAACCTCTGAATTTCCTTTGATATCAATCTTGTTCACCTGATTATATATTTGAGCCCTTTTATTTTACTATATAAAATATGTTCCAATTGCAAATATCCTACCTGGCTCTTATTGGCTCTGGATTTCCAATATATTTTCAATATGATATTTTCAAAATACTTTACAAACACAGCTAATCTGATTAAGGAAAGAGTTCTTTTATTTAAAAACATAAGAAAATGTGAAACAGATAAGTTAGTCATTTGCACAAAGTTGCACAGGAAAGTCTGTAGCAGTAGCAGGAATAGATCCCAGAGTTCATGTACTGCATTCACAAAACTCTTCTCCCCCATAAGCATCTTACTTAAGAGGATTTTTGTACATTTTACCTGACACAAAGCCTTGTTCAGAAATAAGCATCAGTCAGCCAGCTTTACTAAATATAGCTAAACAGGAATCAAAATAAGTATACTTAAAGGATCCAGTTCCAAACAGTTACAATAACATTTTATTCAGCAGCTAAAGCATGTTTTGGAAGAGGTGGGAACATAGGTGGCAGATGGGGAATGCTAACAGGGCTTAGCTCCCTCAAATGTGGGGCAGTGATAGGGCCACAAGGCAGCCCGGCTGCAGGCTTCCAGGGATGAAGGAGAGAGTGGGGCTAGGGCTGGGGGAAGGGCAGGCATTCAGGGCAGGGTGCAGAACTGAAACCTGAGCAGCTCATAAGGGGGTATGCCGCCTGTTGCTATGCATACCCCTGGAGGCACGGGGGTGTATGCGCCCCTGGATCTGTGTGGGGCAGTGCAGGCTGCAGATGTGGGCTGGGACCTGGCTCTTCCCAGGAGGAAGAGAGGAGGTGGATTACGCTCGAGGCAGAATGTGACAGCGTGGGGAGAAGGCTGGGATGGGGCTGCAGCCACCCCAAGATTTGGCATAGCCCACCTGACCCCCCTCCCAGCACTACTGCCACCTGCTGGGAAGAGCCCGCAACTGCTCCAGCCCAGCCCAGCCCAACCCAAAAGGCACCCCCGCACCGATCCAGAAGCATGCACCTCTCCATGCCTCCTGGGACACGTGCAGCAGCAGGAGCTGCCGCCCCACCCCGTGCCCCCCAGACAAGCCATGGCTCTGTCCCACCTGCCCCCGCTGTGCAGGGCAGGGCAGGCGCAGGGGTCCCAGGGGTTACATCCCCTCCAGCCTGCTAGTGCAGCTGAGGATGACCCCACTCTGGCTCACAGCTCCAGGCCCCCACTCCCCCGCACAGTGCAGGGCCAGAGCCAGGACCAGGGAAGCAGTTGAAGCCTGGGGCAGGGCCAGCATATCGCTGGGCAACGCCACTCCCCCGCACAGCCCTTTCATCTCCTCCCACCCACAGACTTTCTTCCCGGGAAGGGGGGAGTGAGCACACATGCTTAGCCCACTCCCCCCACATTATTTTCTTCCTCTGCCTGTGGGTGGGAAACATGTACATCACTGGACAAGAGTATAGGATGGATTGGTTAGAACAGTGGTCACCAACAGGTCCATCTTGATCAAACAGTCAATCTCAGAGCCTCTTGGGTTCAATCTGAGGCTGGGGGGGGCGACTGACTGCATGCATGCATGAAAACACATGTGCACCCGACCCCCAGCCCAGCAGGTCAGTTCATGGAGGAGGGAACAGGCAGGAGCCAGATCAATGCCCCCACAGTGAGGGACACAATGCCACACGAGTGGGGCCTTGGCCGGGTGGATGATGGGAGGATTGAGCCCAGGCAGCTCATCCATGGGCATGGGGTGGGGAGAGAGGGGCTCATGCCACTGTGCGCAGCTGATGGTAGAGGCCCCAGGGGGCACATGCCACCCCATCTGTGCATGGCAGCGGCAACTGCCATTGCAGGCTAGGCTCTGCACTGAGCCCCACTGCAGCCTGCCTGCCACATGTGTCCAGCCACTGGGCAGGCAGGGGACGAGGTTCAGCCCAGCGACAGGACACACACGGTGTGGGACCACTCCCAAGCCAGCTGCAGCAGGGCTTGGGGTGCAAAACCCAGCCCACAATGGCAGCTGCCTCCTCTGCACACAGATGGGGCAGGCATGTGCACTTCCCTAAATGCTGGGCAGTGCAGGGGGTTGCAGCAGCTATGAGGGAGGGAGTGGGGCTGGAGCAGGGCCAGGCCCTGCACAGTTGGGGCACAGGACACAACCATAGGTGGCTCATCTGGAGGGGTCCAGGCGGGGGGGTGGGCCACGCAGTCTGGGAGGGCATGTGGGGTGGTGACCCTGCATCTGCACTCTGGCTGGGCAGGCTGCCATTGTGGCTAGGGCCAGGCTGCACTAGGCTGCAGCTGGGCTGGGTGGCGATGGCACTGGGAGTGAGGCTACAGGGGAGCTGCAGGCACCTGAAAATTTGCTGTATCCCTCCTACAGTCCCCCCCCCCCCAGTGCTGCTGCTGCCACTCAGCCCAAGCACAGCACAGTGCTGTCCAGCCTCTACCATGAAGAGGTGGTGGCCCCAGCTACTAGTTCCCCCTGGCTGCAGATCTGGGAGGAGCTGGACAGGGTCTTTTTGCCCCAAGTGGCACAACTTGCCTCACACCAAAGTACATGTCCAGGCACATGTGCTGAGGCAAAAATCTCTGACACAAATTCATACCGCTCCTATTTGAGCTGCTGTGAGTGTGTGGCAGAAGGCCACCTCTGTTTCTACCCAAAAACTCTGCTTTGTGACAATTTGGTTAAGATGGGCCCTGCAGAGGGTACACACCTTACCCTATCTGGTTAGGTAACCTGCACTGGGTACCTTCCTGAGGGAGGGGGGAGCCTGCTCCCTCTGCCTACATGACTAGCATCACGTGCCTGGGTTAGGGGCTTGGACTCCCTGGGAAGCTAGGAACTGCCAGTCTGCCCAGCAGCTAGTGATGCATTTCAAATTCGTTGGCTGACAGCCAATAGGTGCTAGCCTCCATTGGACCACGTAAATGAGGTCATAAGAGCCACACAAGTTAAAGACTGCCCAGGAAGAGGGGGAAGCAGCCATAAGGAAGACTCAGAGCAAGAGAAGAGCTGAACCATCTGAAACTTGCTTTCTTTCTCAAAACTCATGATCTACGAACTGCCCGCCTCCAGAGGGAATCTCCATCTGCCTCTAGATGATACTTCTGAGCAAGCTACCTGAGATCTAACTAAATATATAGCTTGCAGTAACTCAGATGTGTGCTCAAAGGCTACCCAGCCATGCCAGTTTGCTCTATGGGATTTTGCTGATATTGCTCTACCCTGTACCCTATTCCAACCCTACCCCTTTTAAATCAATAAAGTTCTCCTTTGTACCTAGCATGGGAGACTTATTGGGTGTGGGTCTAGATTATGCCTTGGGGTTCCCTTGGTTCGGCTAAGGGAGACCACTACTTGTGCTTCTGACTGAGGGAAGCACCGCCAAGTGCTTGAAGTGAGTCAAGTACCCTCAAGGGCTACTAGGCCTATGTTACTCAGGGGACACAGAGCCAGAATCAAGCCCAGCCCTGGGTGGTGGCAGTTTTTACCCCAGGCTAGTGGGTGTGCTCCAGGAAGCGGGTCAGCCAGACATGAGGTACCCCCAGGGAGGCACTCAGAGCCTGGAAGGTGTTTGGGTGCAGTGAGGTGGGTGGGCCAACGCAGGAGCACCCCCTACTGGCCCACCACAGAGTGCACATGCCTGCGTGTGTGGATGTGCCCTAGATGTCTCCTGTAAGTTGTCCATGTCTCAGCTCCGTACAGCAAGACGGGGATCACAACTGCTTGATAAACCATGAGCTCATTTTTGGATCTGATGTCACCATTTTTGAAGACCCATTTCTTCAGACATCTAAAGGCTGCACTTGCACATTTGAAGCAATGTTGGATTTCTTTGTTGACGTCAGTCTTCTATGAGATGGCTTCCAAGGTATGGAACTACTCAGTGTTCTCTAGAGTTTCACTGTGGATGTGGATTACTGGAGATGGGAGTGTTCATTAGAAGCTTGTTGGTGAAAGCCTTTAGTTTTCTGAATGTTAAGCATCAGTCCCATTTTCTTGTATGCTTCAGTAAAGATGTCGAAGACTGCCTGAAGGCCTGCTTCCAAGTAAGCACACACTACAGCATCATCAGCATACTGGAGCTGAACGATTGAGGTCAGGGTGGCCTTGGTTTTGGCTTGGAGTCACCTGAGGTTAAACAACTTACCATTCATTCTGTAGTTTAGCTCCATTCCTGCTGAAAGCTTGTTGGTGGTCAGATGTAGCACCATGACAAGAAATACTGAGAGGAGTGCTGGAGCAATGACTCAGCCTCACTTAACTCCCATTTTAACCTCAAAGGAACCCGTGATAGATCCATTACTGAGAACCACCGCTCACATACTGTTATGGAGCAGGCAGAAAATGGTGACAAATCTTGGTGGGCATCTGTATTTCAGAAGGATTCTCCACAACACTTCTCAGCTGATGGAGTTGAAAGCTTTTGTGAGGTCCATGAAGGCCCTGTAGGGCAGCTTATGTTGTTCCCAGCATGTCTTCTGAAGCTGGTGAGCAGTGAAGATCATGTCAGTTGTGCCTTTTGAGGCCCTCAACCCACACTGAAATTCCAGGAGGAGCTCTTCAGCAAGTCAAAGGAGATGGTTCAGGAGGGTTCTCTCAATGATTTTTCCTGTGGTGCACAGCACAGCAATCCCTCTGTAGTTTCCAGTCAGACTTGTCATTTTTTTTAAGATTGTCACAGTCATGGTGTTCCTGAAGTTGCCTGGGATTTCCTTATAATTCCAGATCCTTAAGATGAGGGCATGAAGCTGTGATATGAGCTCCTCTTCCCTCCTGCTTGAAGATTTCTGTGGAGATTTCATCTGTTCCATCTTGCCATTCTTCATCTGCTTGATGGCTTTCCTCATCTCGTCATGGGCTGGAGGGATTCTGAGATTATCTCTAACTGGGTCTTGTGGGATGGAGTCGAAGATGCCCTCATCAACAGTCTTAATTGAGAAGGTCCTCAAAATGCTCCTTCCAACGGGCATTGATGGCTCCCCTTTCCTTGATCAGGTCTCCATCCTTAGGTCTCAAGGGGGTTCCTCATTCTCATGAATGTCATGAGACATTCATGAGAATAAGCATTATAAAGCTGCACACAGTCAAAAGCAGTGGGCTTAACACAACTTGCGAGATATAGGCAGTTTAGGGGTGTCAAGACAGGAACTCTACAGCTGCAGAAAACTTCAAGCAGGTGAACTGGAGGCAAGCTGCAAAGAGAAAGAGGAATACAGGACAGAGTTCTAGACAGCTAGTGAGGTAATCGCCACAGCATAGCTAAGTAGGCTACAGCAGAGAAGAGCAGAGCCTACTTAGCATCGGAGCAGGCTTCAGCAGAGCGGAGGCTACTTAGGACTATTGGGTTAAGGATAAACCCGTCTCTGGTTGAAAGATCATGTGAGTGGAAGGGGAGCCCAAAGCATTATAAGCCTGGTTTCTCGCCTAGAGAGATCAGCCTTGAAAGGAAAAGAGCTAGAGGGCCCTCTGAGAGCTGTAGGGAGAAGAGTTCTCTGGAGACCAACCTACTGACTCATGATCCACAGAAAAAGGAAGATACAGTGAGGAGCTGGTGGGAATCAGCTCATTGGGGAGAAGAGTTTTCTGTGTTAGAGGAATTAAGTTATTTTGGGTTAAGGGCTAATTTATTTATTCTGGCTGTTATAGTGCCTCAAGACTTACTCTGGTATTCTGAGGGCAGACTCACAAATTTATACTTACTGACCATCAAGTCATGGCAGGTGGGGACAGGCCAGTATCCTGGTGGGAGCTGGAGCAAGAAATAGGATTAGTGGGGCTGCCAGAGGGCACTACAGTCCCTGTTTCGAAGTGGGTCCTGTTATAAAGGATTGTCCTTGGCTGTAAATAGGCAGTAATGGAGTGCTAACATGAGGGAAAGCTAAGACTTTTGAATAGCAATGACATGACCTTGGGAGTAAAAATGGGCAAGCCAACTCGCATATCAAGCAACACTGAAAATTTTGTCACAAAGGTATTTATTGCGCATAAGCCTTCATAACCATCTGCATACCCACTATGCTTGATTCATCCATCCCTACTGTTCTCATCTTCTAGGAAATAGCAACAACAATGACAAGCATCAGTTGAGAAGAAGTACACTTCAGCAACCATTCACCTTTTTCCCCAAATGTAGATTTTTTTTCCCCCCTCGAAACTGGCATCTGATATTCTTCTACATTCCAAGTTAAATCAAAATGATTTATGTACTTAGATAAATATGAGCCCGAATCCTTTACACCAAGGGTGTCAAATTCATCTGGCCCCACAGGCTGGATGAGTGGCATGGGACTAGGCCATAGGCTGGATGAAACATGCAGGGCTGGCCAGATAGAGCCCCAAAACACCCCCTCACCTCCCACCGCATGCTGGATCCAGTGAATGTGGCGTCCACTCCAGGTGGTCAGGGATGGGCACCACATACAGTGTGAATGCTATAGTCTCACACAGGCTAAAGCAAGTGCTGGATCTGGCATTTAGAGGACCCTCAGACCCTCTCCCCATCCCCCCACATTGGATCCAACACCTGGTCTGGCCAGTTTGGGACTCATACTGCACATGATTCATGTCCTGGACTGGCCAGAGTTGGTGCCACATGCAACACAGTCCCAGATCAACTGAAATAGGCATCAAATGTGGAGTGTATCCCAGACCCTGCATATGGAGCTGGTCTGGTGTATGCCACATGGGTCAGCTATTGGACCCCAGGGCAGCACTGGAGCCTAGATAAGGAACTTATGTGGGCTGGATCCAGCCTGTGGGCTATATCTGTGACCTGCTACATTAGACTTTGTGTAGAGTCATATCAAACCATCAGTTTTAAGTATATTTCATAATTCATCATTTCAGTGGGACAGACTAGGTCCCAGCATTTAGTCCACAGGCCTACTGAAGTTGTGAGAATTCTTCTCAGTGACAGTAAAATTAAAAACAAAGGGGTAGTTCTCCTTTATACGAAAAAAATAAAACACCTAAGGGACAGGATCTAGACAAATGAAAAATCTGTTTTCTTTCAAGGAGTTCCTAACAGACTTTTCTTGGGATTTGGGCTTACCAAGAAATACTAGATGATCAGACCAGCTTCATAGCAGCCTGTAATCTCGACAGTCTCTCTCAAAGAGTCTTTAAAAAATAGCCATTTTCCATGACTCACAGAACACTTATCTGCTAGCTTTATGCTTTCTTTCCAGCTAGTTCTAAAATTAGCAAGGCAAATTGCCATGTATTATAGGCACATTGCTATCTACTGTAGTTGAATATGATTCACAGAGAGTTACACATCAGTGGTGGAAAATTTTGCCAGATTCAACTCTGAATTTTGCCTTGACTAGCACAGAAATGACATTTCATGGTAGTGAAGAAATACTGATGTGCTTTTTCTTCTTTCCCGCAGATCCTGCTAGCTTCATAAAGAAAACAAAACAAAATTATAGTGTCTTTTTTGACACTAAACTAACTTTTTATCATTAAAATATAACAAGATTTTAAAAGTAAAGCTAAAATGAAATAGATTCAAGTTTTCATCTGTTACATATAACAAGGCCTGACTGAGTAGATGAAATGAGTTAACATTCTTAAGGCAGTAGCACTTATGGCATTTATTCCATGAACAGTCTGCTTTATAATCAGTTTGTTTCTCTATAATGCCCCAGGGGTGTGATTATCTTATAATAGAACTACTCCTCTTCTACCTTTCTGCTTAATTACACTCTATAAACTTGTATTCCCTTTGTAAATTAGTAGCTTTATACATACAGTAATGAAGAGGCATATTTCTATATGGAGTTACAGTTTAATCTGTTTATACTGACTTTATCTTTACTGGTACACAAATCAACTACAAATATTCCCTGATTTCTATGAGCTGGAAGCTTGTATATGGTTGCAGAAGTGGTGTCTTCACCGGATAGTTTAATAATCATCAAAGAAAAATAATTGGTGAATTATTGCCACTTGTTTTTCAGATATACAAAGTGCATTTCAAATAGGAAAAATGCTATGTACTGCTAATTATTAAATATCTATCATGAAAAGATGACCAAAATGTTTAGAGTCATTAAGTTATGCATTTTAAAAATGAAGAATAATTGAACAAAAATAACATAACTAAATTTCTAACAGAATTCCAATGCTATATTTGTCTCTAGAAAGGATATATCAATTTGGTTTGCCCTTTTCCTCTCCTGCAAAGTTATAGTATTATTATTATAATCAACATGCGCTAATTGTAGTGAACATAAATTCTGGGAACGAATTAAAGAGGATATCGTGACTATTATGTGACTACAAATGGAATCTGATCTATTTTGAGTGTGAATTTAAAGTTACTTTTGAATGTATGTAAATTGTAGTATACATTCACCATATTACTTATGATTAAACCTGGAGCCCTAAACACTGGATCCCTTCATTTTAAGACCTCAACCCCCCCAAAAAATTATTCCACCTGGGCAGACCCCTGGTTGCATCTGTATGGGCACAGAAGCTGCTCATATTTCCAGAATTGAGCCTAAATTTGAAATGAAGCCACAAATATACAATGGGTGGTGGTCCAGTGGCTGGCACAGCATCTGAATGAGACTTGGGGGTCACGACTGATTGGAAGATGAATATAAGCCAACAGCTGTCTGTTGCCAAAAAGGCAAACAAAACTCTGGTGTGCATCAGCCACTGTGTGGCCAGTGGATCCAGGGAGGTACTCTTCCCTCTCTACTCAGGGGCAAATCCAGAGTCAAGCAGCAGCTGAATGGAGGTTTTCAGGATCTAAATTTTGGATGTAGACTTTTAAATTCCACTCTAATCCTTTTGGGAATCTAGGCTTTGGCTTCTACCTCCAGGACACAGGGAAATGCCTCCGTTGGTTTGGGTTCTGCCACAAACCCTCTCTAAGCCAGGGTCATTCTTTTTTGCAAAAGGCAGCTCTTCTTATGAGGTGCTCAGGGTTAAACCACTCACACAGTGAGCAGAGGCAAGACCTCCATGTCTCTCTGAAATGGGATTTGAAGCCCGTTGCCTAGTCAGCCACAAATTAGCCTTACATCCTGCATACCTTGAACCCCTTCCTCTGCCAAATCTGCTTCTGTCCCCAGCCTTGTGCTTTCTGCCTCGCCTCCGGTTTCCTGCCTCATCTGCTATGCTCCTCGTTCCTATCCTGCGGGGAGGCTCGATCGGGGGGGGGGGGGGGCAGGCTCTGAACACCTCTGCCAGGTCAGGCTTCCTACAAAATGCAACAGCAGCTGGTTTTCCCAAAACCCAACACGGTGCTGCCATGCTCTCAAGTGCCACCTGCCTTTGGGGCAGCGACCCCCGCAGAACAATGCCCCCGCTTCGCAGGCCCCGGGAAGACCCCCGGTTGGAGCAGGGGTCCACTGTACCCAACCCCCGGCTCAGCCGGCCCCAAAGCCCACAGCGGCGTCCGAGCACAGCGGTTTCTCGGGGCTGCACTGCCCGTCGGCCCACCAGCCGGCTATAACCGCCCCGCCACTCGAGCCCCCACGAATGCCCCAGCACCGCCCGGCGGCTACAACACCTCCCCCCCCCAATCTAGCGCCGCGAGTCACCCACCCCCTCCCCGCCAATAGCGATGCAGGAAGCCCCTTCCCCGCCCCCACCGGACGCGCGGAATCTCGCGAGAACAGCAAGCTGCTATTTAAGTGCCGTGAAGGCCCAGCTTCAGCCTTTTTCCGTGGTCGTGTTGGGTGAACGTGGTAGGTGTTGGGTGTGGCATCCCGGGGGTCGCCTCGCCTCGCAGCGCGCCCTGGGGCTCGCGTTGCCGCCCTCTTCCCCTTCCCCCTCAGTGTCACGAGGGTCCCCAAGGATGCACCCGACGGTTTTATCGGGATCCGCGGGCCCGCAGAGCCGGGCCCGGCCTGCCCGCCCGCGGAGGTGGAGACCCAGAGCCGGGCCTGCCTGAGGACCCGGCTGCCTCGTGTTCCCAGGTCGGGGAGGCAGGGAGAAATGCACCTTTGAGGAGGTACTACCTCGGCCTTTGTTATGGGCAGGAGCTGTAATGACTTGCGGTTAGGCGCTAGTTCAGGGTCTTTAACGGTGTGGAAGAGCTGCTTTCGTGTTTCTAATTTAGTTCTCTTCAAAAATGTATTTAAGTTTTCTTTTGCAATGTATCTCTCTAATGCTGAGATGCTGCCCTTCTGCACATGGGATTTGTTACAGGCTGTGAGGCACTTTGCTTCTCGATGAGCTGGTCACTGGCAAGAAATGGAATGGCTGCCTTGTGGTGCCAGTGCTGTCAGATACAGAAGTGACAGTCCAGCAATTCTGCCAAGGGCAGAACTTACTAAGGTGAAGACTGCTTTGGAGCAGGTCTGCACATGGGATAAAGTTGGAAAAGCTTTTGCGTGGAACATGTTCTTCCTCAGGTGCCCATGAGGCAGTTCTGAGGAAGAATTGTATGTTCAAAAGCTTGTTCCACTTTAGCCTAACTACACAGACCAGTAAAGAAGTCCTTTCCAGTATGAAAGAACTGGATCTCATCAAAGATTCAGGTTCAATTCCAATTAGTGTTAAGATGCATTTCTCCTCCCTGTTTGAATGGCAGGGATTGGTAGCAAGTATTCTTCATAAGCTTGAGCCATGTGACTTAAAAGCTAACCTGTTATTTGTGGTTCAGTTTTATACAAGGAGTATAAACTACAATACTGAAATAAGGCCTTTGCTTTAACTAGGTAGGTGTCTGTTTTAAATGTAAGCAGGTAGTTTTATATTGCTTTGGTTTTCTTCTGGAAACTTGCATTTCAATCTTTTAAGGCAGCATGATTATGGGTTTTTTACATTGTAATTTTTTTTATTTTTTTTTACAGATAAATGGCCACACGTGAACATTTACCAAGGCACTTCATTTAAAATGTAAGACTGCTCCCCTGCCAGAAGGTAACAGATTCTCATGGAATGAGAATTGGCCATTTGCTTTGATTGTGACTTGGCAATAATTGATGTTTCATAAATAAAAGCACTTGAGGTTTTTTTTTTTTAATCTGCAAGAATGAATGCCTTGTGGAAAGAGTTTATGTTGGGTAATATCCCCTTCAGCTTTGCCCTCTTAAGGCTGGCTGTGTCTTAAGTGGCCAACACAGAGGGGTATAGTAATCCTCTTTGAAACCCGGAGGTGAGCTTTAAAACTCTGCTTTGGATCCTGTCTGGAGGGACAAATATATGAAATCCATTAACACTCCAGGTCTAGATCTAAGTAACTGAAGACAGGGAAACTTAACTGTGGAGCCTTATTATCTTAAGGTTCATTGGTTTAAACTGTTAATGTTACCATATTTATTGGTCTTTTGCTTTAGGGTGTGACTTAAGATCACATTAAGTTTCTTTTTATTTCAGAGTTGTCAAGAAAGCATCTGTATTCATTCGATGCTGCAATGCACTTCATGGGGTTTGTAGGATGCTTGACAGGAGAAAACTGCTGTCCATAGATGATGAATTTCTGGGTATGTAATGTCATTCAGGGGAAGTGACATGTTCGTATTCACAATTTGAGCTAACTATTGTTTTTAACTTTTGCATGGTCCTCAATGTTTCAGAAGTTCTGTTTTTGAATAAATTATTCTTAAAGCTGTGTCCGTGTTCTGTTTCTTTTCAGACATGGTTACTTGAATTCTATTAAAGTTTCTCTTCATATTTCTTCGCATGTCTTTTATATGGAAAGAAAAGATAAGTGTGCATATAGAGATTCTAGCAGAGATGGACCTGAGCCTCAAAGCATTCTAATAACATAAAAGCACAGGGAGAGAGAATTCAGATTTGAGATCTGGAAACCTACTAAAAATACCTATTGGATGAAGACTAAATGTTTGGGGATTTGAAGGAGGTTGTTTAACTTAAAGGCCAATAGACCACTTGCAGAGTTGCTAGCTCAGAGATCCATATTTTATAGTGCAGCTCCTTAACTTGCCATGGGTACTGCTGTTGCTAAATAAGAGTCCTGGAGCAGGAATGGCCAATCTGGCATGGGCAGCACAGCAGCATATTGGCAGTGGAGGGAGGGCCAAATGACACTCAAGAGGGTATGGGGCTAATATATGGCATGCCTATCATATGCATGGAGGCGCCAAAACCCCTGTATTGTATGTATGCACCTTTTTGCCACCCCCTGCTCGCTTGCTCTCTCTGGTATGTCCTTTTCAGCTGATCATAGTTTTCTTCCACCTGTGCTTTGATGCTTCTCAGAGTAAAAGCAGTAAAAGCTAAACAAAATACAATATTGGAAATGGGAAGTTTATAGATAACATCCAGTTTACTGCAGGATTTATAATGGGATCAAAATTGGGTACAAATCTTAGCTTGCTAAATCCTAAGAGGAGTAGTATTCAAGACTTTTTTTTTTTTCTCGCCTTTCAGTGAATTATGATTGTGCTGAGAATCAGTTTATTCTCTGCCCTTGTTACATGCATATTGTATCTTTGCAAGAAGCTGAGTAATTAGCTTTAAATCTGTATGCAGTTACTGACATCACTAGCAAAGTTTTCCATACACATACAATGGCAGAGTTTAGTTTAGCCTAATCAATAATTTCTAGTGTGAGAGTTAGTTGCTCCAAATTTTATCTCTGTTTAATTGATTAGTATTTGGCCTCTACCACCACTCCCTGCCACCAGATTACCAAGCCTTGTGCAGTAGTATGTGGGCCCTATCCTACATCTGGCTTCTGGACCAACCTGGCACTGCTCACAACTCAGGGTCAAAAGGTTGGGCATGTGCACATGGATGTGTGCATGCACATGCATGTGCGAGTATTATGCTGTACACACACCTTGGTATAAACGAAATGTGCCACCAACTTTTAATCTAGAAAAACTTGCGATTCCCAGGGCACAATTTCTGGGAAATGCTGTTCTATCAAGTATTTTGTGCATTTCTCTATCCTGTTCAGACTGTCTTAATTCTCTGAAATGCTTAAATTTTAACAAGGCTAGTGAGAATTTCTGGCTGTTACAGCTGGCCTAACTCCACTGAATATTTAACTATATGCTTTATCAGGAGAAAATAAGCAAGCCCTACCCCAGAACCCAGTGGCTAGGGCACACCTGGAGAGTCAGATGACTGAGTTCATTTCTCTGCTCCAAATCAGGCAGTGTGGGTTCCCCACATCCCAAATTCAGTCTTAATCACTGGTGTATTTCCATTCTGCTTTAGGTGAAGCCTAATTGGAAGCTTGTTCTGAAAACACCTAGTGGGTTCAGTCATAGAGGCATGGCAAATAAAAACACTGCTGAGGATCCCTACAGAGTTGAAGCATTACAAAGCATAAAATTTTCAAGCTTTAACTGGCTTTGTATGCCCAGCAGCAGAAATGTAGGTACCCAGTGGGTATGTTTATATGTGTAATTCAGGCTTATTAAAGTGTACTCCTCATCCCTTCCCAGGAACAAACTGTACCTTACAGGAGCAGGCCAGTCCAGAGCTGCTTCAGCTCTACTTTCCTCCCCCTGCAGCAGTGAGGGAGACCTCCAGACTCCAGCTCTGTGTTTGATGGGGGGGCATGGGAGCTGGTCCTAAACCCCATGTGGCTGGGAAAGCCATACCTGCTCGGTGGGGACAGTGCCAGCTAGCCATGTGGCAGTTGGGAACCTCTGGGCTACTAGCACGCTTACTGATCGGCTGCTGATTTGCCTGAGCTCTCCCAACCTGTTATGCTTTCCTTTGTTGAGTTTGTGGAGGGAGTAGAATGTTGGTTAGGCAAAAGCAGGAGCTACATGGAGTTCTGCAAATGTTCTAAGCATGCATGGCTTATGCAATGGATCCATGCCAGATTACATGCAGAAAGGCAGTTTCTATGGTAGGTATACATGTATTCATATGTCCACTTATTAAATCTATTTATAATATGCTTAGACAAAAGCTTTTTACATCTTGCTGCTTTAAGCATCAAAAATAATAGCTGTTTCAGAAGTTATTGCTTCACTTTTTATTTGCATAGGTAAAGGCTAGAGGCTAGCTGATATTCTCTGAAATGTACTGCTGTGAAGGCTTTTCTGTTTAGAGGCCTTTGATGTAAAGATCAGAGGTGATTCTTTCTCATCCACATGCCTTGATGTTTAAGTGATACTGCTGCGATTCAACAAACACTGCATATGAAAAGTATTAATGTCTTCAGTATTACATGTGAAAAATTGGTACAGGCTGAAAAGAGTGATTTGCTACTTACAAACTGAGAATGGGCTTGTAAATACAAACTAATCTGGTAGCATCTTACAAGCAAATTTGACTAACTTGTAGCTAAATTCATGACTAAATGTCAGTTATTTTAATTTGGTAAAGATTTCATATTGTCAAGATTTTTACTGACCTCAGACAGGTGCTACTGGATGACAGTCACACAGATTAACATGCCCAAATCTGCAGTAAATGAAAATTAAAATAGTTCTGTCCCACATCTGTATTAAGGACACCTTGGTAACTTAAGGATAATTGATACTTTTCACAAGGCAAGTCAGCAGAATCATTACTGCAGGACCTATTTCTGTTTGTAGTTCCTTTGAATCACATCATCCAATCATTGTAAGCAGGGTGAAGCCACAGCCATTTGAATTCCTAATCAATTTGATCTGCTTCCAGTTGTTGCAGGACAGTCTTACTTTGGCCACTAGATCTGAACAAATTCAAAGCAGTACTTTTCACTTCCTAAAAGTCCAAGTTTGGGCTCTAGAGCAATTTGGGTTAAAACAGGAGCAGCTGCTTCAAGTGCAGCACATCTAGGCAGGCCTCTGGCAACAAGAGGATTAGGTAAGTCATCAGGGAAAAATATATGAATACCTCACTGCGCTCACCAATACTGATCAGGCAGCTCATCCCATGTAAGCTGTCATGTTCCTACCCAGTCTTTGTGACAGTTCAGTACTGCAGACTGAACTCTGTGGCCCCTGCTCACTTGATAAGCCACCATGCCAAGCAGATTTGATGGAATGGAAGCATAAACAGGCCAGATGTGGAAGAAAAAGCAGATAAGTATTTTCTTGGCTCACCCTCTACTGTGGAAAAAGCAGCTGTAATGGATGCAGTTGTAGGTCACATCTTACTCCGCTATCCAAGGTATTCAGAAAGAGAAAATGGCTGTTCAGACAGAAGATACCCTCTTCCCCTACCCCCCCCCCCATGTTAGGGGTGGCCTTAGAAAGTATCTGTAATATTCAAAAAGCCCAATAGGGCATCATCTTAGAAAAGTAACGTCAAGTCTTAATTCTTCACTGGATAAGCACAGCAAGGTCTGAAGCTCATCCAGGTGGCCCTTTGGATGCAAGGTAATCATCTGTGAACATTGCAGCTGATCAGTTTTGGGGAATGTTATATGCATTGCTTGGCAAAACACTTGATTTGGTGCAGATGGACCTTTTCCAACTACTTGACAGGCCTAGCTGAAGCTGCTGGATTTGCCATTTCTCTTGATCAACAAACAAAAGAGTATAACCTCTCCTGTTTGTCTACTTCTATAGCTCAAAATAGTGACATAATCAGAAGAGAAGTGAGTGAGTAATATTAATGTTACCAAATATGGATATTTTAAAAAAACTGTAATCCTTTTTTAACCTTAAATTCCTCAAGAGCATCTTATGATAATCAGTTCCCTACAGTAATTATGCATTGCATGAAAAAGTTTTAATTACCTTTTCCCTTAACTACCTTTTGCTTTTCCCACTGGTTAGGTCTCACTGGAATGAGATTTCCACCCCCAAACAGTTTCTCCTCACTCCAACAGTTTTTTGCAGTATGTGGGAAGCAGGTGGTTTAATTGCTGCTAAGGCTGATAGCTGGCTCTGAATGACTCATCTTGAGCTCCAGACTCTTCAGAAAGGTGGGGAGCTTGGGGGTATGGTTGTCTTTGTGACACAAGTCAGAACTCTTCATGCATTATGATAAAGATCTCAGAGAAATGACTAGCCTCCATCATCTATGACCTTCATATGTAACATCTTCTATGTTTTGCCTGCTGCAAGCTCTTTAGCCAGTTGCAAGAGTTAGATGATAACATGACAGGGAGGATGCTGCTGAAGATACCTATAATCTACCTCACCAAACCATCTTTTAGGCTAAGCACAGACATTTGGGGGCATTAGAGGGAACTTCAAGTTGGTTGAAAATGGCTACCCAGTATCAGGTAAGTCAGGATGGGATGGTGGAGGGTCAGCAGGCTGGAAGGGATGGGGGGAGGGTCTGCTGGGGGGCGGGGAGACATAACCTGTGACTGGGTCAGGGTGGGCAGGTGCAACCCACGGAGGACTCAAACTATCTGCAGTCCAGGCCTAGAGGTTGGGCCTGGCTTTTCTCCTTTGTTTCTTTTGATTAGTCCTTTGCTCCAGCCAAGCTGTGTGGGTGGGCCAGACATAGCCATTAATTAACTTGGCTTCTTTTGGAGTTTGTCCTGCAGTTTTGTTTCAGCAGGCCATATAATCCAGCCCAGAAGTTTTGGGGGGTGTGCATGCTGACGGGAGCCACAGTCACTCCCCACATACACACTTAGCCTCCCTGTGGGAGCAAAGATCAGCATGCTACCACTTTGCCAGGAAAAATGGAGTCCCGTGCAAACCAGAAGGATCTATGCTCTTGAGCAGCTCCCCATAGTTCAGTGAACCCAAGGAGAGGCTCAGGAGACTGGTGTGTGCCCCACCCCAGTCCATTGGTGAAGGGCAGGTATAGGGGTGCCCATTGGGGAGGCCCAAGTTCCAGACTGCATAGGTATGGGTGAAGTCTTCCCCCAAGAGGGTGCCACTTATAGACTTTGTAGTTAATACTGTTTTTAAATTATATTTAATGTTTTATTTTTGTTTTGTTTGTATTGTGGGTGTGTTGACCCTGCTTGTGGGGAGGGTTGTTTGTTTGCTTGTTTGGGATGCCCCAGCAAATTTAGTGTTCCCACTTAAACACTGAGCTTGAGCCATTGGTATAATTTATAAGGTACACCAAATGCTGCCAGCCGGTTTCTGGCAGAAGGATTACATTTGTTTTGGGGTTTTTTTTGTTTCTTGTTGGGTTTTTTGGTGGGGTTTCTTTTCATCTCACATTCTTTGTCATGATAGTGCCCTTCCTTCAAACACTGACAGCTCTCTGGTGATGATCAGAGCAGAAGTCATGAGTCAGTGTCTCAGACCAGGGAAACGGCCTTTCTTCCAAGACTGTGTCTTGGGATGAGTTGCCCTTTGAGAATGAAAGCTGACTGCACAACAACCCCAGAGTTCCTCAGCTGGCTATGAAGTGGTGTGGAAACAAATGGTTATGTTGACACCACTCCTTTTGGTCTATTGTCCCACCTCTTTCCCCCACAGCTGGAATACATTAGCTTTTGGTCTACTTTGGGGATACTTTTGGTCTACTTTACTTTGTGTAAAGGATCACAAGTAAGCTAAGAATCAAAATGCTGATCCAGAAGCAATTGATTATTTTGCCTATGTGATTTAAAAAAAAATATCTCTAGATATTGACCTGTGACTGCTTTTTCTGTTACTTTGATGTAGTCCATAACATGTGCCATCATACAAAGATCAGCTTCTCACTCCTCCTTCCTGTCAGATCCTTATTGCATGCAAGGCAGGGAGGCAGGTCCTGATTTCTGTCCTTCTCCCCACTTCCAACACGCAACACTCAAGTCCAAAAAGTTGGAGAACCAGTATAAAAGCTTAGATCTAAGTGGCACCCAGTTT
This sequence comes from Caiman crocodilus, assembly GCA_030014935.1. Lineage (NCBI taxonomy): Eukaryota > Metazoa > Chordata > Crocodylia > Alligatoridae > Caiman > Caiman crocodilus. Next base: position 50,976,899 of record JAGPOW010001338.1, read on the forward strand.
CAAAAACTAATTTATATATTATGGTGCTTATATCCTTGCAGAGAGGCCAGGCAGTGCAGGTGGGGGATCATCCAGACAGGGACAAAATTGAACCTATGCTTGTCTGTTCTGCTTATCTCTTTACAACTCATGGCATCCTTCAAATGATCTGATGGCAGCATAGGATGCCCCAGCATCCCGATTGAGAATCGCTGTTTTTATACGGATGTGGACTAATGGACAGGGCACTTTGGTGTTTAGGCCATTATCACTTCATTTAATGGCTCAATCGGACCTTATTCCTGATCCTAACAATTGCACTCCCTATCATGCCACATGTCCATGGGATCAGATTCCAATGGTGCCATTACTGCTTACCAGTGCAGGGGGAGCCTTCCATGATCCTGCCCCTGCCCTGTACCAGCAAGTTGAAAGTGGGTGCCTGCAGCTGGGCATGAACTGCGGAGTGGTCTCGGGGTCAGGACCAACAATTATCTGATTGTTGTTCCCAAGCCCAGGACTGCACCAAAGTCTGGAACTGGCTCCAATTTGTCACACGTTCGATTTAAAATGTGATGGAGACTAGCCACAAAAATACTACATGTTTTGTGGAATATTTTTGTGGCTTGTAAATGTGGCAGGTTACTATTTATGGCACAATTAACAGAGTAATCACATCTTAGGTGTAACATTTTCCAAGGGGCTTAGGTTTTGTTTTTTACCTTGTTGCAAACAATCAGGAAAGTAGGGCAGGAGGTCATGTAGTCCAACCCACAACATCAAGGCAGGATCACCCTAAACCATTCTAGCCAAGTATTTGTTTAACCTAGCCTTAAGCACTTTCAAGGATGGAAATTCTACAACCTTTCTGGGTAAGCTACTCTAATATTTAACCATCCTCATAGTGCGAAATTTCTTTCTTATTTAAATTTCCCTTACTGCAATTTAAAATAATTGCTCCTTGTCCTGTCCCTGTGGCCACAGAAGCTTATCATAATCTTTCTAAACACCTTTTAGGTATTTGAAGACTTATCAGATTGCCTTCTATCTTCTGTTCTTCAAAATAGTCCCAGTTCTTTCACTTTTGTCCTTGTAAACCATGTTACCCAGATCTGTAATCATTTTTGTTTCTCTCCATTAATTCTACTTTGTCTACATATTTTCTGAAGCACAGTGCCCACTTTAAATTGTATTCTTCATCAGATGAACAAGGTGTTTGCTGCTTTGCGCCCAAATCATAGTATAAGAAGGGAATTCAGTTTTCTTGTTCGTTTCTGAGGGCCTCCAGTTAGATCTTACTAGTACATCGTGTCAAGGTAACTTAAGACTTCCACAATGAAGTTGTGGCCCACGTATTCACCAGGAGCTAAACTTTTTTTTTTTTTTTTTTTTTTTTTTTAAGCTCAAAAGCAGAATAAAACAACTCATGGGCAGATCCTCAGTTGGTCTGAACTGACATGCTTTTACTGGAGATCAATGAAACTGCGGGTTTGGAGCAGCCCAGGATCTGACCACCATCATGTGCTTGCAAACCTGACCACAGTACTTAGATTAATATTTGCAACAATGTTATGCACTATTATGATTGTGGACACTGGAGTTCAGGGTGACTTGACTCTGCTCTCAAAAGAAATTCAAAATTCTTTTAACTGCAGAATGCTACTTGATATATCCTCCAGTGTTCTAAAGGCACACTGGTTATATAAAGTGGGTTATTTATAGTCTCTCACTCTTTTCTTGTTCGGAGACAGCTGTTAATCTGAATTCATTTCTGATCCATTTTGGCAGTGTCACACGTTCTAACTTGTTTTTCCCTTTATAGACTGTCATTTTTATTCTTCTATATTGATAATTCATCTCTTCTGTTACTGTGTTGCCTTAGTTCAATTCTGACTGTCAGGGAATTACTGTGTTTCTTCTGACCTGATCAGTGGCGGGTTTTTTTGTGTTAATTCAAAACACTATTCCCACTTCTTTCCCAATCGTTTTGTACTAATTATTCTATATTTGTCATCTTCTTACCGTCGTGTGTGTGAGTGAGAAACAAAATGCAAGCCTTTCTCTATCTGAAATCTTTCTCTCTCTCCTTCCCCAGCAGTTACAGGTGATGGAGTTCATGTCAGACCTTGACACTTGTTTATCATGCTTTTATTAACTCAGGTTTTGAGTACACTTGGACTGCTTAAAAAGTTTTGCATTATCTTAAGTAGTATAAAACAGGTAATATCTTGCTGAAAAATAAGCTAAGTAGTAGGTAAAAAGACATTTTTGCCACATCGATTAAAAAAATGTCTTTGTACCTACCAGTTAACTTACTTTTATTCAAGAAAAATTTGAAAGGCAGATAAAAATAGACGGGGATGTGATCAGTAAAGTATGCTTGCCCAGGGCTTTGAAAGCATTTAGCAGCACTAAAGCTGTTCCATAGTTACATAGTTGGTAGTGTCAGAAGGAACCTGAGCAGATCATCAAGTCTGACCCCCTGCCATGGCAGGAAAAAGTACTGGAGTCAAACAACTCCAGCAAGGTATTCGTCTAACCTCCTCTTAAAGACCCCCAGGGTAGGAGGCAGCACCACTTCTCTTGGAAGTTGGTTCCAGATCCTAGATGCCCTGACAGTGAAGTAGTGCCTTCTGATGTCTAGCCTGGATCTACCCTCTGCCAACTTGTAATGGTTATTTCTAGTCATTCCTGGTAGCGCCCGGGGGGGGGACAGGGACTCTCCCAGTGCCTGCTGGTTCCCTCTGACTCACTTGTTGACAGCCACTAGATTTCCCCCCCCACCCCAAGCCTTCTTTTGTGGAGGCTGAAGAGGTTCAGGTTCCTCAGCCTCTTCTCTTAGGGCCTGCCCTGCTGGCCCCAATCATGCGAGTGGTCCTCCTCTGGACCCGCTCCATGTTGTCCACATCCCTCCTAAAATGTGGCGCCCAGAACTGGATGCAGTACTCCAAATGTGGCCTGACCAGTGTTGCATAGAGGGGGAGCATCACCACCTTGGACCTGCTTGAGATGCATCTATGGATGCATGACAAGTTGTGGTTGGCCTTCCTGACCGCATCCCCACACTACCGGCTCATGTTCATTTTGACATCAATGACTCCAAGATCCTTTTCTGCCTCTGCACTGATGGAAAGGGAGTTCCCCAGCCTGTAGGTATGCTGCTGTGTTACCAGATTTGCCCATTACTTTGTGGTGTGCTCATTTATTAGGGATACATTTCTAAGGTCTTGGTAATTCTGTCAATGTGCTGCTTGTGTTACTTGTGTTTCTATACGGAGATGTACAGGTCCCTTCTGCAAGTCCTCACCACCCAACAGAGCTATCTTGCAGGACTCGGTTTCAATGCAGCTGGGTTCCTCCAGTCACCAAATCAGTGAAACGCACACACAGATTAACGTGACATGCCTGACCTGGCCAGGTTGATCAGCATGGACAGGCTGACACCCTCATATACCAAGAATCAGTTCATCAGAGCAACAATAACCTGCAGTCAGACACAAGCACACAGGTAAGCAGAATCCCTCTGAATCCAGCTGCGTGTCCAGCTGACACCCTCGTGGGCCAGCATTCAGTTCATTAGGGCATGTCTGAGCCAAACTGGGTTAATTGGCCTGTACAAGCTGAACCCCCTTATGTGTTTCAAACTCAGCATGTCCCAATCTTTAGCCTCTTGATGAGCAGACCCCACAGTATTTTTTGGGCTTCACAGGGACCTTTAGCTTAGGTAAAAGAAGTGTTGCTGCAGAGCAAGTAAGGAAGGAGAAGTAGAGAAGGAAAAATATACCCAGTTACTACCAGTTTGACTATAAAAGTTATTTATTGCTAAGTATATGAAATATATAATGGTACTAATACTAATAGACATGCAAAGGAAAAAGAAACACAAACAATTACAATACTACCCTGGTTTCACTAAGTATTTGGGGAAACTTAGCTCAAGCTTAACTAGTACAGTTCAGGTTCAGAAATTTATGCCTAGAGAGAAAAGAGAGAGATCACTGGGATCTCAGCAGTCCAAGGTATTCGGGTTGCAAAGCTGACTGGTAAAGTTCATAACACAATCCTTGAAGAGAGACGATATGTTTCTTCCAGTCTCTCAAGAAGAACAGCGAATGGTGTCAGTATACACGCTGCTGCTTTTTTTACAGATTTTTATACCCTCAGTTCAGTTTCTTCAAGGCATTCTTAATAGTGTAAATCATTGTCTTTTCTATTGACAAGGGGGTATTTGGTTTGGAACACCTCAAGAAACTGATTGATAATCAGGAAACACAAGGTTAGGGAGTAACCAGATACTTGGGAGCCAGCTTGAAATTCCTATGGATAGCAGATATACTGATGGGATATCTCGTGGTTTCTTCAGAAATAATAGCTAGCTTGCAGCATCAAGGTTTTGGATTTTTACTTGTTGTGAACAAGCCTCAGCTTAGCATGACTTTTCCAGATCTTACTATAGTCTTTTAACAGACCTAAGGCAATTATTGGGGTGTTCATAACCTTTGGGCAGGAGGACTTCCACCAGTCATTCTGGGAAAAGTATGACAACACTTGTGATCAGGGTTCCAATGGGCTGGATGCTGTGATGAACCCCTTTACCATTGTTCAAATGTTGCCCATACTCCCTTGGACTCGGTCTCTTTGCCTCAGCATTCTCTAACCCAGCAACTGAGTTTTAGCTAATCAAGTTTAAATAGGCCTCCCATAGTGGGACTGGGGAATGTATGGCCCAAGATGCCTATTGAACTTTACTTTTGCTTGGGGGGGGGGGCAAGTCCTTTGTAAATCCAGATTAGAACTGGTCTGATTAAATGCTGAGCTGGGTGCATATAAACATGGGTTGATTAGCATTTGGATCACAGATACCCCATTATGCAGTGCTCCCCTGCTTCTCTGATCCCAGAATTCACTGCAGTCTCTGCGTCAGGCTTTCTGTTCTCCTTCTCTCATGTAAATGAATGGTCATCTGGTTCCATCTCAGATGCAAATGAGACCTAGGGCAGTTGTTTCACTCATGTCACCCTTATCTGGAGGGTCTTAGGTGTGTTTCTCACTGCATTAATCAGTTAATCAGTTTTGTTTAGGTGGGGGGGAGGGGCAGGATTCTTTGAGTCAGATTGCGTCCTGTGCTAGGGTTCCCCAAGAACACACAGCTGAGAGGTAACTGCTGGTTCTTCCTTCTCAGATGCAGCACCTTGCAATTGTCAGTGTTGAAACCCATCCTGTTCTCATCCACCTATCCCTGTAACCTGGTCTGATTGCAGCCTATTCTTCCCTTCTAACATGCCCGCATCCCCCCACATCCTAGTGTCATCAGTAAATTTGAACAGGATGCTTTCTACCCCCTCGTTCAAGTTGCTGATGAAGATGTTGAACAGTGCAGGTCCGAGGACTGAGCCCTAGGGGACCTCACTGCCCACATCCCTCCAGGTCAAAAATGACCTATCCACCCTCACTTTCTGGGTGTGGTCCTCCAGCCATTTAGTGACCCATTTGACTATGTCCCCTAGTTTTTTTAATGAGAATGGGATGAGAGACGGTGTTGAAGGCCTTCCTAAAGTCCAGAAAGACTATGTCCACTGCTACCCCTATGTCTAAGGATTTTGTGACCTGGTCATAGAAGGCCACCAGGTTGGTCTGACAGGACCCATCTCTAATGAACCCATGTTGGTTGCGCCTAAGCATAACCTCCCCTGCTGGTCCCTTGTGAACATGTACCAGGATAATTCTCTTAAAAAGCTTACCCAGGATTGAGGTAAACTGGCCTCGTTTACCCTAGTTTCCTGGGTCCTTCTTCCTCCCTTTTCTGAAAATGGGAACCACATTGCCTCTTTTCCAGTCCTCTGGCACCACACCAGAGCACCACAAGTGCTCATGAAGTCATGCAAGAGGTCCCACAGTGACCTCTGCTAATTCCCTCAGCACTCTGGGGTGGAGATCATCCAGTCTACCCCAGCCGGCAGGGGGTATCCTCTTATCCATATCTGCTCCCATGGGATGAAATAGCAAGTCATTGTGGCTTTTAACTAGCAGGATCTTGGCATATCAGTTGTTGACAGATTCAGAGATGAAGACCTCCTTGTCTCCATCAGCCCACTGGATGACCATGGGACTAGTTTACTGCGCTAGTTTTTCAGATTGGCAGCCAGATCTGGAGGAATCTGGGAAGCTTGGAGTTATGAGTAATGAATATATTCTAATCAGTGGTGCTGCCCACCATGATCTTCTGTGGATGCTGTCCCACCATGTTTTTTCAACTTGTCCTGTCCCTAGATGAGTCCAGACCTGGTTCAGCCACAGGTGGGCAGGAACAATTCTGGTGCTTCTCTTGCCCCTGGGACAGTGAGGAAAGCAGCAGCTGCAGGTAGGAGGAAGGCATGAGGGAGGAAAGGGCAGAGGGGTTTTCACCTTCTTAAAGAACTTAAAGTCCCTGAAGACTCTCCAGGGTAGTCTGCCTGCATCAGGCAGTTGGGGCAAAGAAGGCTGAGAGTAGGATTTGCAGCCACACCTAGAGTGTGGGTTACTGCTCCAGCACCCCACTGAGAAATCCTGGATTTGCTCCTGCCTTCCTTTGTTCCTGAATCCTAAGTCATTGGTAGTCTTTCATCTTGTGAAGGGGTCCATCATCAATATTTTGGCTGATGTAGTTGGATTGGCACATCATGATTTAATACCAAATTAAACCACTGACAGTTCTGAAGTCAAAGCAAAAAGATGTGCTTAATTCCACTGTAAGATGGAATGTTTTCTATAATAGCATGAGTGCCTTTTAGCGAGTCTTAGTTCATGTGTTTGATGATATTGGGAGTGGTCAGATTGGGCTGTTTAGACTGTCTTGTTTCTATAGTTTATTTGAATATGTTGGAAACAGATTTTGGAAAATTTTATTGTCATTCCTTTTTCTCTCTCTGGAATGGAACTGTTGTGTACAAGTTATGCCCAAACAAACAAAAGAGAGCACATTGTATTATCATGTTGAGAATCAAATTGACCATGGTTGTAATATTGTTTGTTTTTGCAAGACAGGCTTCATACAGTACATTTTGTGGAAAGATTTAATTATAGTGTAAAAGTGCTCTTGCAGTGTTGTATTGTTAGTACCCCTAGTTTAAAAAAAGGCACCTTGAATAAAGTTATTTAGTTGTATGTAAAATGTAGGCAAAACTTAAAGGAAGAGCAATAAAAGAAGATCCGTCACAACTTGATGTCTTGAAGAAACTCCAACAATATCTTAGGGAGGAGAAAGATAGGCCGGTTAGATAATACATTGACACTGCAGAGGGAGATGCTACTATTCCAGTTTTATTTTTTGAGCTAGAAAACTCCAGTATAATAAAAGGTATACATTGGATTGTGTGAGTGATGCCGAAGAACAGAACAAGAAAGCAGTGGGCTGACATATTTCACGTAGTGTAAAACCCATGAGCGCTAGATTTGATTGCTCTTGGCTACTGAATTAATGAAGCATTTCCCTAAATGCTGGAAACAGAATGTATTGCCCCCCAGGAATGTTACTCAAATTGGAATATGTAATGCAGAGTAAACAGCAAAAGTTCCTTGCATTACAACTGGAGCCTCCTCCTCGCAAAAAAAAAAAATACAGGCAATCAGCTAGATTGCCTGTATCTAAATCCAGCATTTTATTCCACCCACAAGCTAATCATCTAATTTGAATTATAACATCACATACATCTTATGTGGGTGATCAAAATTCATCTAAGACTACCATATTTTTGTCCATATATCCTGCGGGACATGCACGATTTTACAAAAAAAATGGATGGGTGAGGGCTATCAACGGACTTTTTTTCCACAGGGGCCAGGGCGCCTCCCCACTGGGCTCAGGCAGGCTGGGCTGCACTGTCACTGCTGTGGGGGCAAGGGCTGGGGTTGGGGTAGGCTGCATCGCCTCTCCGGTGGGCGTGGGCAGGCCAGGCTGCGCCACTGCTGCGGGGGCCAGGGCAGGCTGGGCTGCGCTGCCTCCCTGTGTATATGCCACCTCGGGGAATACGTGGGTGTGGTGTAAACAAGGACCAATTATGAAAACACAATTTTCCTCAGGTTATATGTGGGTGCAGCATATACCTGTGGGCGGGCTATATGCATGAAAATACGGTAATTTGAAATTGTGTGCTACAAAGAACAAAATGGTGTAGCTCATATGAGAATACAGATAAACATCAGATCTCTATTCTATTGATACCAGAGTTCCATATTTAAGAAACAACTTAAATACTAAAAATATATATAACAGCAAACCTTTTTTATACTGTTGTGTGTCAGTTCATTCAGCAGATAGTAAATTCTGTATTCAGCAACATTTCTGGGTCTAGAAATATACATCATGGACACCTGCAATGCAATCAAAAAAGCTATTAAAAAGTACAGTCTCCATTGAGCAGTATGTTTATATATTTTCCTCTTGGTAAACTTCTCCAGAGTATCACATTTCCTCAGTCACATACAGGGATACTAACTACAGTCAGATCATCTAAAAATGCTTCTTTTAGTGTTTCCTGTTTCAGATACAATTGAATAAAGTCAATAATTCTTAGCACAGAGTATCCCTTTCTAAGTTCACTTGATATTTTTTTTTTTTTTTTTTTTTAAATCAAGGATTTTATCCCCATAAAAGTTGTTTGCAGCCAATTATTCATTTACAGTAATTTCTGTTACTGTGGTTGGAATCAGCAGGGATAACAAACTCTGCTTCTTGCCAAAGTGTTTGTGGAAAATGAAACAGAACAGTATCTTTGAGTTTCCAAATGATCTTATTTTCTGGCTGGCTATGACATGTCCCTATCTTATTAACTAGGAACAGTTGATTTCATAGGTTATAATTCTCCACTCTGCATTCAACTACCTTTGGGATATGATGCACAACGGGGATATTATGAGAGTTAGAAATGCAAGTTTTTGGGCTATGATTTTTCTTAGGGAACTAATGCTGCATGGATGAAGCCTGAATAAACGATGCGTCCTTCTTAAGGGCTTTGCTTTCAGTGGGCACATCTACACATGTATATTAATGTGATTGTAATAAACTCCAGTACTTATCGCACTGGAGTTTATTGCTCCCAGGTGTACGTTTACACATGCACCTATGATCACAGCATGCTGAGCTGGGCTGAAGCAACCCTGGCTGTTAGAAGGCCCATGATCAGGCTGCCATCATAGGGCTGCTCCTTCCAGCTCACTGTGCTGCAGAGGAGCTGGCTGAGTCATGAGGATGCTTCAGCATGGGGCTAACTGGCAGGCGGGGGCAACTTCTACACGTGGTGCTGCAGTTTTTTACTCTGCAGCAGGCTAATACTTGTATTTACAAGTACTATCCTGCTACAGATTAAGGGCACAAAAACAAGTGACAACTTTTGTCCAGTCTGGCCACAGAAAGCAGTTTATAGCCATGACTGAACACAAGTGCACCGCTGCAGACGGCTTCAAAAATGACCGATCAGGTGAAAATCTGACCCCTCATTGCAGGAGGTATCAGATGAAGATGTTTCAAAATGTAGCATTTTCTGTAACTTGTGTCTGCAAAAGCTCCCAGCCTCTCGCTGTTTTCAGAATGGGAGGGGGAGAATGAACTCCCTCCGCTCCTATCTGGAGATATTTAGGCCCCTCCCCCAAGGATGGGGTGGGTGTATTGGAACCTCTCCTCCCAGGGGTCATGAGGCTCCAATTCATTTTCTCCACCATTCAATACCAGCTGGGCAGCTCCAAGAATGAGCTCCCTTCACTTCCTTCCCACCTCCCATTCTGACAACAGTGAGCACTGGAAGACAGCCATTACCACTGCTATGGGAGCCTGGCTGCAGGCTCCCAGCACACAGCTAGATTCCCCTTTTCTCCTGGAACCAACAGTGAAATTCTGTTTGGTCTGGGGTAATGTTGTAACTCAGAATGCTTTCCAGAAAACGTTCTGAGTTACAGCTGGGAGCTGCACTTCTGTCCACATCTGATATTAGTTTATTCCAGCTTAATAGGATGCATGTGTAGATGTGCAACATTTACTGTGCAGCTAATTAGTTTGCTGCACAGTAAGTGTCTCGTGTAGTTGCACCCTCTGATGTCTAGGGGGTAGGATTAGAGTCAAGAATCCAGAGAAATACAAGCGACTATTCTATAGGCAAAACAGTATGTGATTTCTCTTCCTTTCCTAGATTTCTCATTGGGTTTTCGAAGTGTTGGTAGTGTTGATTCTTGGGTATTTCAGCTTGCTTTTCTCGTGTTTTAAAAGATGTTGAACCATTTTTTTTAATCTTGTGTGTTTATATGATATTGTATAAATCGGAGCATCTCACTCTACCCACGCTTCTGTATTTTGCTAGTCACCTTACCCTATAAGTTCTCTGGGGCAAGGACTAGATCTGAACAGCAAGAAGATGCTTATTGAGACTGTAGGGATCTGGCATAGTGAAAATACTGAAGAATTAACTAAAAGATAGCAAGATGCCACTTTTCACTAGTTCTACACAGATGGTTTGTCCTCTCAGGTCTTTCATAATGCTTCTGGTTGTAATAGTTTTCATAGTGTCTGATAAGCTGTTAGTTTTCATTTTGAAAGAGACTCTGCACCCAAAGTAATTTAGGTAGGGTTATCCCAGTTGTCGAATCAAATTTCAGTGCATAACACTTATGAGACCTTAAGTCATTATCAGTTTTATTTGAAAATTGTAACTAGATTGAAAATTCGGAAATGTTTTGGTATGGCTGAAGGATTAATCACCTTTAAAAGGAAAAGGAACAAGCTGTTACAGGAGTTTTGTGACTGAGAATCTTCATAGATTTCATAGACAATAGGGCTGGAAGGGACCTCGGAAGATCATCGAGTCCAGCCCCATGCCCAAAGGGCTGGAAGTCAGCTGGGGTCGTAGGATCCCAGCAAGATAAGCATCTGGTTTGTTCTTGAAGGTGTTCAATGCAGGTGCTTGAACCACCTCCAGCGGCAGGCTGTTCCGGACCTTGGGGGGCTCGGACAGTAAAGAAATTCTTCCTTATGTCCAGCCTGAAACGGTCTTGTAGTAGTTTATGACCATTCGACCTAGTCGTCATCCCTAGGGGTGCTCTGGTGA
>JAGPOW010001338.1:50996767-51021175 GCA_030014935.1 Caiman crocodilus
ATCTTGTATCTCACACCTTGAGTCATCCCCTGTGCCTTTCTGTAAACAACCAGTGTATGTGACCCTCTTGCTTAGGACTGATGGTGCTGCTCCCAGCATGCCACTGTCCCAAACTCCATTTGGAGGGGGGTCTTAGCATAACTTGGGGCTAGAGTTGGCAGTCGCACAGTAGAGGTGTGCAAAGTGGGCCATATTCAATTCAAATTCAGATTTGGCCTGAATTGGGGACAGTGATTCAGTTAGCTGATTTAGATCACTGTCCCTGATTTGATTAGGCTGAATTCAAATCTGAAAGTTAGATGCTAATTTAGAGAAACGGCGATTTGGACATGGACACAGCTTTAAGAATTTTTTTTCTACATAACTCAAGGTACCAGCTCGGCTTGTGAATGCTGCAATGCTGGGGTGGATGGAGTGTCCTGCAGGGGGGAGAGGCCCTCCATAAGCTTGGTAGAACCTGGAAGTGGACGTGGCACTTCCATGTCTGCCTGGGAGCCCCCCCAACTCAGCGATCGGCTACAGGGGAACCCCAGGTCCCCCCCCCCCAGACCCAGGAGGCACCAGTCGCCAAGCCCGTGGGGGAGGAGGGGTCCTGTGCAGTCCCCAGTGGACCCAGAATTGGACCAGAAGCGCTTCTAGTCCACTTCCAGGTCTGTTGCCGAGTGCACTTGGGACTCCTATGTGCTTCTGTGGGACATTCCAAGTGCTTCAGCATTGCAGCGTTTATGAGCTGCCTACTACCTAGAGGTATGTAGAAAAAACATTTAAAGCTGTGTCTGCCCAAATTGCCAAATCTTTCTGAATTCCTGTGAATCAATATGGATGATTCCAGTTTGATTCAGAGAGATTAAAGGGTCCTCTGATTTTGATTCGGATTTGGACATTCAGCCACCAAATTGGGCCAAATCTCCACTGAATCAAATCAGGGACCAAAGCTTCACACAGCCCTAGCTTATAGCTATCTTGTGAAGAAATTCACCATTCCTCTGTTTAGTTTTCATTTTTCATTTTTTTATTTTGAGGCTCAAAGGAAAGAAGACAGCTCAGGAAGAGATCACCCTCCCCACTTCTTCCCTCCCTTTGTATACTGTCCCATACGGTGAGATTAAATAAGACTTATTCTCTCTGAGCAAAAATACCTGCCTCTCAGGAGATGGTTTGATGGAATATGTAAAATTTTGTTCATGGGAGATAACATGAATCTGCAATGCAATACCTTTATGTTCAATAAATGTATAATAATATGGCTTATACAAACAAAGTGACAATAAAGAGAATTCATGGTGCAATTCATGCTTGAGTATGACTTAATGCAGCTGACTTCTTACCAGTAAGATGTCAGGCCATCTCACATTGAACATCTAAAATAGTCGATATATTAGTATCAATTTGAGGGCACGGGGGGGACCATATTACTTGCTGACTTACTAAGCTCATTGTAGAGGACCTTATAATTGTCCTTAGTAGTGAATTGCATGGCTGCTGCTAAAGTTTCTCAGTTGATTACCACTTAACAGTCAATAGCAGCAGATTTGCCAGTTAACTGGCCACAATTTGGAAGTCCCTATGTGTGGACTACATTTTGGGAACCTTTTGCTTGATGGGTGTTAGTGTTTCTGTGGGGTACTGTCTGTTCCCCTAGTTCTCGCCTGCCATGACTCTGATCTTATTAACCAAAAGGGGAGAGAAGAGATGTCACTAAGACCAAGCATGGTTTTTCTACCGGTATTGATCAATCTCATGATTTAGGTGCTTTTATTCTTTCTTTTACAGAGGACTAGATGGGAGGCAACAGCTCATCTGGGCTGTTCCTGGGATCAGCCGAGTGCTCCGAAGAGGATCTCCAGTGGCTCAATCTACACAGTAAATGCCGGCAGATGTTTTACTGGCTTATGGCTGTGCCTGTAATCAATCCCAGAGAGCTTCCAGCTCTATACCAACTGCCCTATGTAGGGTATCCCCTGTCTGCCTCTTATATGGGTTGCTTGCTGTAATCCCCTGCGTTCACGGTCATTGCCCGCTCCAAATAATAAAGGAAAAGGAAAAAGATACAAAAGGTTTCTTTCTTCGCCCAGCATCTCAACTCCCTGCTGCCAATTAACTCATTAGCAGCTCGTTGCAGGCGTTGCTCAGTCTCTTTGGCTGCGCTCTGTGCTGGCCTGGATCCAGGAATCTCCCCTCAGTCAGGTTCACAGACCTCAGATCCAGCTCCCCCATCCCCTTGACTTCTGGGTGATAGGCAAGGTCTCTTCTGGGGTCTAGGTTTGCGACCCTCTTTTGCTTCAGCGTTGCCTTGCCACATCCCTGTGTGGAACCATGGCTTCTCCCAGCATGGTGGCTGTTTTCCCTGGACTCACCACTGCTCCTGTAAGCTCCTGGTAAGTAGCAAGAGTGGTTTGCCAGCCCCTAGCTCTGGAGTCCCTCAGTCAGTGCTGGTCTTGTGTTGTGGATCCCTCCTTCAGATTCTTCCTTGTGGAAGTCCCCAGCAGCTCCTCTCTTCTCTCCTGGTGCCTGAAGGCATCTTTCCTGGGGCATTGTCCTCATATCTCTGCATGCCGAGCCCCACTGGCTCACCACAGGTGTGGGGCATCTCCCTGTCCTGCCCCCACCGGGGCATTATCATTGTCAGCTGCTGGAATTTTCTGAAGTAACAGGGCTCCAGTTGGGAAACCATGTTACAGTGGGTATTCAAGTTTTATCCATAGCTTGAGTACTGTATCAACAGCTTGAATACTGTGCCCATTTCTGGTCCCCACACTTGAAAAAGGATATAGAAGAACTAGAGAAGGTAAACATAAGGGCAACAAAGATGATAAGCAGTATGGAGGGGCTCCCATAAGAGGGGAAACTAAAGGGCATTATACACATACTTTTTTGTCCCACGATGCACTGGAGATCCGGCAGGTCACAGCAGACTTTGTCAAGTCTGCTTTGTATGTGAGCTGATGTGCACTGTGCTGCTTTGCGTGCAGTTGTACAAGCGGCAAAATGCGCATCAATGTGCAGAAAATGGAAGTGGTATGCTTTTGAACTAAAACATTTCTGATGTGTTTTAGTTCAAAAGCACACCAACACCATTTTCTCAGTGTTGATGCACATTTCACTGCTTATACAATTGCATGTGCTGCAGCGCTGGGTACTTTTAAAAGTGCCCAGTGTAAGCATGTGCACAAATGCCCAAAGAGGCTAGGCCTATTCAGTTTAGAAGAGATGCTTGAGGAGGGACATAATAAGGGTTTACAAAATACTAAATGGTGAAGAGAAAGTAAATAAGGATTTGTTATTTAACCTCTCTCACAATACAAGAACTCAGAGGTTGTAAAATGAAGCTAGTAGGTAGTAAGTTTAAAACTAACAAAAGTAAGCTCTTTCACAACAGTATGTAATTAAGGTGTGACACTCTCTGCCACCAGATGCTGGGGAAACTGACAGTTGAGCTAGATTCAAAAAGGAATTGTAGACATTCTTGGAAGAAAGGTGCTATTGAGCATGGGAGTTAGGGATACAGCCTCTGAATTATAACTTCCCAGATCTTAAATGCTGGAGGCTGCAAGTGAGAAAGGAACAATGGAAAAGAAAAACCTTGGTCATACTAAATTCACCCTCCCTTTCGGCATCCAGTCTAGCATCGTATGACTGGATACTGGGCAAGATGGACCTATGTTCTGACCCAGTAAGTGGCAATACTTACGTTCTTATGTTCTTTTCCTTACTTAAGTAGTTGGCTGATCAAGGAAAGAACTTTCCAGGAGAAAACTTAATATTTACGAAATGTCTTTAAGAAATTTTTAACTAATTATTTTAATTAGATGTACAGTGACACCCAGAAGCTCCAGATAAGATTCTGTCCTGCTCTTAATCATTGAGTTACCATTTCATCTGAGTTCTGCACTGAGTTATATCCATATAATTAAAGACTGTAGCATAACACGGGCACACAAGGGGAAGTATGTTCTTTTAATATAGCTTTTCTATTTTATAGAGTTTCATAGGTTTGAAACAAATGAATTCCATCACATGCATCTATAACACGAGTTATCAATAAAGGTCTTTTCCAGGCTTTTCAGATCAACAGCATAAATCTCTACTACTTGAGTTGAAAGAGCAGCTCTGTCAGTTGGTAGTTGTAGTAAGTTATTCTCTCTGTAGACCACCCACTAGAGAAGGTTGTGACAAAAATATTGCTGTGGTCCTATGTAACTATTTCCTGGACAGCAGTGGCAATGCGTAGGGGGTACATACGGGTGTACGAGCACCTGTGGAGATTTGACCGTGGTCTCCTGGGGAGAAGTGCCGGTGGCACTTCCAATGGTGGCAGCGTTCAGTTGTTGGAGGACCCCTCCGCCCCAGTCAATGATCAGCCTCTGATGTCACCCCAGTGTTGGGAGGTACCAGTCACCCATGCTAGATAGCATTAGAGTAACAGAAATCAGAATTCTTTGTCTGTCTTTGGTGGGGGAATATTGTCTAGAGGTTAAAACAGGGAGCTGATAAGAGCTGATTAGGAACTTCCCAGCAAAACAGTGGGAACTTTGTCTGTAGTTAGAAAAGTCCAATTTGTGCATTTTGTGAAATGTTTTATGAAAATATCTCTTATTTAATTAGATTACAGGCAGGTTTTGATGGAAACCAGCCCGGTCTCCTGGCAGACTTCTGTGAAGTTGAACTTCCATGACACGTAGCTCTGAGGCAGCTCCACCATGTGTTCTGTTCTGAGGTTGGAAACTCCATGACCTTCAAGGTCCACAGCTCTGAACCAGCCCTGCTATAGTAGGGCTTTTAATCCTGAGTTTACTTGGGCTTGGTTCCTGGATCTCAAGGACAAAGGGAACTCCTTACAACCTTAGCTCAGACCAAGACTTTAGGCTTCCTTGTTCCCTGCTGTGGAGTAAGGAGTCTAGGGTAGCTCCTACATCTATAACAGGTTGCCTGGAAGCCCTCACAGCCTCAATATATGCCACAAATGCTGGGACCTTGAAAGCTTCTGATTTAAATGAGCAGTGAATAAACTGTTAAAAATATCCATTTCACTCTGAGGGAGCATGTTTTGTTTAAAAAGCATTGTATATTCATGTTTTGATGCAACTCCCTCCCCTTCCCCCCCCCCCAATTTCCAGTTCATGAGAGAGCTTGAAAAATTATAATTTATTTCTGTATCAGATCAACCCAGGCTTCAGTGTTTTGAAACTTTCTGCAGATGTGGAAATTCCAAGTATTAGCCTTTTCCTTAGTCCTGTTTGTTAACCAAGTCTTTCATTTGCATGCTAGTCTTTCATTGCTATATCTCAAAACATTTTGTAAAGGTTTATCTTCAATAATATTGCAGATGCCACAGCCATATTCATTCTGAGAAGCTGTGTGTATAGATGAATGAAACTTACATTTTCCATGTAATGGAACCTGGGTTCTCTAGTCTTAGCTGTGCCTAAAGTAGCTCTTACAAAAAGCTTGTATTTGTTTTATCTATGTTCTGTGAATAGAAACAACTCTTCTAGCTTTCAGTACTGTCAATCTGGCAACATCCACAAGTATTATCTTCCCTTAGAAAAAGGTTTAAGGTCTAATTGTTTTCAAATGACTCATCTTACTGCTTCTACTCTGTGTATAAAACTGTTTGTGTATGTAGTCTAGGTACAGATGTTCAAAAAGCCTGAGGCATAATTGGTCTTGGTTACAAGGTTTTCTGTAAGTGGCATAGTTTAAATCAGTAGCAAACATAACACATATTGGCCTTTGAGTGGGGGATGCAAATCTTAGGACCAGGTTCCACAATTTTTAAACCAGTCTGTGAGCATATCTACACATGCGTTTACTCCGGCTTAAATTTCTTGCACAGTAAATTACTGTGCAGTAAGCAGGAATGGGCCAGTTTCTACACATGCAGACCATCTGGGACTAAATTTAGTCCCAAATCAGAGTAGCCTGTCATGTGCCCCTGTGGCCACTGGGGGGAGCTTCAGCCTCCAGTCACATGGCTGCCAGCATTTGGGACTAGCTTTAGCCCCAAATTTAAGCCAGAAGAGATGGCTAGCCAGAAGTCCTGGGGCTAGGCTCAGGCCAGCCCACTAGTGGCAGGGCAGACCCAGCAGGGAGGCCTCTGGGTTACTGAACAGTAACACATCTATATGTGCATTACTGCACAGTAACTAATTGGGTCTAAATTTGATGCATACATGATGCAGGTATCAAATATACACTTAAGTTAGCATAAGTCACCATATTTACTGCACAGTACAGGCATGTACATGTAGCTGTGCACCCATACTGGGCAGTAATTTTGGTTACTGCACATTTAAATGCACACATGTAAATGTCCCCTGTATGTGCCAAACTTTTGTTTTGTTATGGGTATAAAACAGTTTCCAATCACATATACTCGCAAAAGTGTGATGTCTGTACATGGTCATATAGTTTGTTGCTTCTTGCTTTCTGCTTCCTTTCTGGAAACAATGACATCCTGTATCTCAGAAACAAAAAACCTCTTTCACAATAGATATTTATCATGCAAAAAAACTACTTTGAAAAGGGTAGAAAAGAATGGCTTTTTTTTTTTTTTTTTAGAGAGGAGAGGGCTGAATTAGAAAAGCTTGAATCAATTTAGGCAACCAGAATTTTTTTTTTTTAATTATCACTGAAAATTAATAAGTGTGTGATGTGTTTATTTTATATATATATATGCATGTCACAAATACTGGGACCTTGAAAGCTACTGATTTAAATGAGCACTGAATAAACTGTCAAGAATATCTATTTCACTCTGAGGGAGCATATTTTGTTTAAAATTTTGTATGATGTGTGTGTTTTGAGGTGTGTGTGTGTGTGTGTGTGTATAGGGAAAATATAATAATAATAATAATAATAATATATAAGGAGGTTTAATAATTGGGCTGGACATGTATATATTTATAGTGAAATGGAGATAACTATCTCCAGCCTAATTATTAAACTTCCTAATGAATGAGTGTCAGCATGCTGGCAGCAATATTATGAAATTTAACACACTTACTCAAAACAAAACTGACAGCAACATTTCAAATTATTTCTGTTCAATCTTTCTCTCAGAACTATTACCCATTTTTGTAGCATGAAGCCAAAGAGGTGAGGAGACAATAGAACACATTGTTTTACAGCCTTTTTTTCTCCATATTATACAACTGTAAGTATCTGTTCCAAGCTAAATTTCTTTGTTGCCAGGATGCTCTTGTATGAAAGTGAATTTAAAAGAGTCCTGCTGTGAAATGCTCTCTGGGTCATGACCATTGTGTCCTCAAAATGTATAGATCTGACTTGGATAAATCATCCCCACAAATCTCTTGCCCAACACACATACCACAATAGTTACAAGAGTTCAAAGAGATACAAGTAATGAAAGAAATCACAACAAAGTTTACATCCATGTGTGATGTATGTGCCCTGCTGTTGGAAGAAATCTTGAGGTCATTTAAAAAAGTAGGAGGATCTATCATTACAGTGCACCTGGAAGATAGCGGATACCAAACACATCTCTCTCACTCTCACCTCCCCACCACCTCCTCTCCACCTTTAGGGGAAGGGGTGAGTTTGAGCCTCTGTCACAGACTATTGATACTATGAGATTTTTCTCACAGATTGGAGGTTTCATTTTTCCTAATTAGCAGTGGTGATCAGAGGAGTAGCTGTTCTGATACAAATTGAGATATTCAAGGAGAAAGGAGAATTGGATCCACTGAGTTTATGGCATGAAGCTGACTTTATTTTTAAATACGGATGTGCAACCCAGGTAGCTGCTGAGACCATGGTGAAACATTGTGTACCAATGTAGCCTTTGGGCTTTTAGCAAGTTACACAATTGTCCATAGGATAACGCTTACGTGGCCCTGCTTTGTGGGAGGGATGAACTTATAAAAAATTGTAGCATGAAAGATAATTAAGTCTCTGAGAATTTGGTAGATTATAATTGCTTAAAGAGATCATCAAGAGATTAGTTCTCCATTGCTCTAGGGCCCCTGTACCACAATGACAATAAGGTAGTGGATCTTCTCACTAGGGAATATGGCTAAAATAGGGCTTCCCTGAAAGACATAAGGCTTGTATAAGGCTGGTATAGCTGACTGAATACCCTTCCTTCCAATATCTCCTTCCTCCTCCTGCTGTCTTGCCTCTGACCTAAGGATTGGGTTGAGGTCATGCCAAGAATGGGACAAGGCTAGAATTCTGGTTTGCTCTGGCTAGTCTCAGCTGAGACGATAGCTCCAGGGGTGACCATTGTTACTGGACCTAATGAACTGAATATAAATTCATTCAAAACACTGCTGTAAAGATCATTTCCCTCCCTTGTTGCTTTAACTGCATCAGTCCTCTTTTGTGTGCCTCCACTGGCTTCTCCTTCTTTGCATCAAACACAAATGACATCTCTTTGAAGGTACTTCATGACCTATCCCCCTCCTTTTTTTAGATGCTGCTGAGAAGTCAATTCCCACTTTTGCTTTGCCAGTCATGCCTGTGTTGATTGTTCTCTGGTCAGTTTTTCCAGCAATACCGTGTTTTTACCCTTGTCACTTTGCTATTCTTTTTAAAACTGCTCTTTAAGCTTTTTAGCTGTTGTAATGCCTACTAAAAGTTGGCAGCTTTTCATGTTCTTAATTGATTGTTGATGTCTCCTTTTTCCCCTTTCTGTTGGTAGTGTCTCTATCTATTGCTTTAGGGCCTGGACACACAACATGTTAACACTAGGTTTGGTGCATTGATATAAATTATACCAAAATTTAGGGCAGATAGAAGACCAGTTATCTCAGGGTAGCTGTCCCAGTATGTGCAATGACGCTGCCTTGCTACAAGGTAGCAGAAGAACAGGCAATATCCTGTTGGCATTGAGTAAGTTACCCCAGGATAACTGTAAACATATCTACTGGGGGTGTATGAAGTGGGCCCTATTTGTTTCGGATTTGGCCCGAATCATTCATTGATTCAGATCACTGTCCCTGATTCCAAGTCACTGATTTGGCTGAATTGATATAGATGCAGCTTTAACTGTTTTCTACATACCTCAAGGTACCAGCGAGGCCTGTGATTGCTGCAATGCTGGGCAGATAGAGCATCCTACAAAAGTGTGTGTGCCTCTACGTGCTCGGCAGTGAACCCAGAAGAGGACCAGAAGTAATTCCAGTCCACTTCCGGGTCTGCTGGGGAGTGCATGCCTCCCCCCCGCTCATCAATTGCTTGCAGGGAGACCCTGGGTGCCCCCTCCAGACCTAGGAGGCACCAACTGTTAAGCCAGCAGGATGTGGGGGGTGGCGGGGGAGCGCTGCACACTCTCCGGTGGACCTGGAAGTGGACTGGAAAGGCTTCTGGTCCACTTCTGGGTCTGCTGCCGCGCATGCTGGGGAGCCCCTGTGCTTGTGTGAGACACTTCGTGAGCCCAGCATCACAGCATTGACAAGCCACCTACTACCTAGAGGTATGTAGAAAAAACATTTAAAGATGTTTCTGTGTCTGAATCTTTGTGAACTCTCCACATCGATTCGGAGGGTTCTGATTTGGAGAGATTAAAAGGTTCTCTGATTTGATTTAGTATTTGGAGATTCAGCCACCGAATTGGGACAAATCTCCACCAAATCAAATCAGGGATCAAAGTTTCTTAGAGCCCTACACTGGTGTAACTTACATAGGTGTCTTTTTTTTTTTTGGTGTAATTCTATATTGGATTCTAGTAAGTGACACCTGTGTAGGCTATACGTTGTGTATCTGCTGCTTTTTTAACATTGGTGTAATTTGCCTTTATACTAATGTGAACATGTTGTGTCCATGCCCTTAAATTGTGAGTTCTTCAGGCCAGGAACCATTTGTTATGTGCTTTGTAAAGAGCTTTGCACAGTAAGGCCCTGAACCTTGATTGTAGCACCTACATCTTACTGCAATGCAAATAATATAATTAACATGCATTAAAACCCCTCTAGTTTGTGCCAGGGACTGACTTTGGAATCTGAATAATTGGAAAAGCTACATAAAAACACTTCTCTAATCTTCCTTTCCTTAATGTTCACTTGTGTCACGGGGCACTCTGGTGCCCTGTGCCCGAAGAGGGGAAAACTGCTAGGGAAAGAGCCCTAGCAGTGACTAAGCTTCACAGCTGGGATTTGCTGGGGCAACTAATGTCAGCTGACCAGAGGGGGCAGGGCCTGGCCCTCTCAAAGCCCAGGGCTGAAGCCAGGGCTGCAGTTCCCTGATAGCAGCTGGCAAGGCAGGAGCTCTGGGAGCAATGATGAGAGGGAAGCTTGACTGGAGGTACTGCCAGCTGCGGCTCCAGGATGCGGGAGCAATGTTGATGTAGCTGGGCGGCTTTGAATAAGTTATAGCCAGGAGGCTTGTGTTTGTTCTGTTGTTGTTGTTTAAACCAGTGGTTTGGGTGAGGCTATAAGGGGTTGGAGGAGGCTTCAGGGGCAACCCACAGTAGTGTGGGGATCCCGGTGCCCATGGGGGCGCAGTGTTCTCATAGGGGCCCACAGGGTGTGTGGCCCTGGTGCCAGGGAGGGCGCAGCAGAACGGGGGCGCGTAGACGCCCAGCCCCAGACAGGGGGCATTTGGTTGGAAGCCCCAGTTGGGCAGTGAACATTGAGGAGCCCGAGAGGGGCAATGTTGAGGAGCCCAGGTGCGGGTGTTGGGGCCTCTGGCAGGGGGCCGCATTTGTTGGGGAGCCCAGGTTGGGGGCAGCATTGAAAAGCCCAAGTTGGGCACTGCAAGCCCCGATAGGGGGCTGCATTTACTGGAGAGCCCAAGTTGGGCACAGTAAGCTCAGGAAGGGGGCCATCTTATGTTTGTGCGCCCCAAGTGGGGCGCACAAACTGAGCGGACATCTGCAAGGCTTGGGCTGCGGTATGGGGATGGAAGGAGCCGCAGAAAACACCCTGTGGCATCGGGGCACAAATAGGCAGCCTCCCGCTTATGGAAGATCTATTAATGAACCAATTAAGATCAAGTTGTGGCGGGCGAGAATAGGCAGGCAGTTGGCCTAGGGACAGGTGGGCGGGTCGTGGAGGTCAGCCCTGAGGAGGTCCTCTGTCACAGCTTGGCTGGAACGGACAACTGAGCCCAACAACAGACCCTTTAATTGTATATGAGCTCATTCCTTTCCCTGGGTTACTAGTAATCCCCTTGGACATAGAAAAACCAACTGTGGCTTCAATGTACTTGTCACCAGTAATGTTCTTTGTTTACTTTATAACCTTTGTTACTGAGACTGAGAGAAATATAAGGGGGTCAGTTTCTTTTATTTTGGGCTGTTTCACTTTCATGCTCTTAGTGCCAACATTTGGGAGCTTCAGCTACTACAAGGGAACAGTTATTTGTTTTAAAACAAAAGCTTTTAAAATAAATAAATAAATAATTATATTGGGCTTAGGGTTTAATCTTTGACCAAATATAATTTGATACTGTCCCTTTAAAAGATCAAACTACAGCACATATCCTATGCATTACGTACTGCTTCCCAGAGACTTGGCATGACAGTCAATATATATTCACTTTCCCATACCCTGAAGTTAAATAAACTTTTTAAAAACAAATGCTCCATTAGCTTCTGCCTATCAATCTTAATACATTAATTGGAGCTGTTTTAAGCCAGATAGATTCTCCCCACCCCTTTTTTCTATTAAAATATTTACATTGTAATAACTCAGTGGACTTTTCTCTAAATGGAAAGCCTATAAGTGGGTGAAAGTATTTTAGAGCAGGGTGTGACTGAAGGGACATGACATGTTATTGAATTGAAAGCCCTAGAAGGTGAGGTCTGTGTAGTAATAAATTCCAGGAATGCGGATGTGACTCTCTGAATGTGTATATGAAGTTGACAGAGTTTGACAGCTACCATCTGTGAACAATAATGTATAGAAAAGCAAGACTGCATGATGCAAACTGGAATTGTACCTATCAGACTCTAAGGACTATAACAATTTACTGCTCATTATCAGTGACCATGGTCATGATTAGCTTAGGGTTTGGAATGAAACTTGGAAATTATGAGAACAAAGTTCTCTTTGTTAAAATAGAGTAATTAGCTTAATACATATGAGGAGTGAATGGGCAGGAGACTTTCCTTTTTTTTCTTCCCCTTTTATTACGTGTTTACCATCCAAACTCTGCACAGGAGCACCAAAAGGCTACATATTGAAAATGGACAGACTGTTACTCATTTTTGGAACCTCCTTAACAGAAAAAAATGGCAATTTTGTAGTCTGGCTCTTATTAGTTCAGCAGTTTTCTTGGGATCATACCATCTTTGCAGCAGAAGATATCAAATCAGTAATATGTTGATAAATGCACTTGTAGTACATTCGCTGATCAAAGTGGGGTTTTTTGTCATTCTAATATTATGTTTGCTGGGAGCATTCTGGTCCAAAATAGTCTTGTTGAGTAAGAAGTTTTTGTAAGGATGGTCTCCATCCTAAGCTGATGAAGGGATACTTTCTATTTGCTCAGTTCCATGTACTAGAGGCAAATATTTTTTTCTGATTAAGTTTTATTGAACCAACTGTATAGTTTGGAGAGCTATTGGACACCTGAGAAAGGGCACTTGATTCCCAAAAGTTTGTCCAACAGCTCTTGCAACTATACCGCTTGTCCAATAAAAATAGTTTAATGAAATCTTTGCCTCTGACATTTTCTGGACTGTCACTGCTACAAAAACACCCCAACCCTACTACTTCCATAAAATAGAAATTCTTCCAGGTCTGCCTGCCAGATTTTTGCTACTTAGAGAGTGCTAGATACCATGGTGATGAGTGCAGCATGAACTGTAGGAAAATGCACTCAATTTACAGCTAAGGTTACAGTTAAAGTTTCTTAAGTACCCTTACTACCAAAATATTTAAAGGCCAGTTTCTCAGCTCTTGTGAGCTGGCATACTTCCATTGAAGGTTTTCTACACCCACTGAGGATCTAGAAATAACTGGCTAAGACAATATTCAAGCCATTCTTATGCTACTTATCTTTACCTTCACTGATCGTCACACTCATTCTCATGCCTTCCCCCCACAATATATTTCTATCTTATAAAACTACAGTAACCCACAATCTACATGAGTCCCATAGTGAAACAGAAAAATCAAATTCACACCAAAGAAATGAAAAAATTCTAGAGAAGACCTTTGACTCTCAAGTAGTTATTTTAAAATGTATGTAAGAAAAAGAGGAATAGTAGGCAATCCACTGAATAAGAAAGAGATACTGAGTTCTATTTTAATTGAAAGGGGAAAAAAAAGACAGTTGGTTTACAAAGAATATGTGAAGAGGTAGGAAAAAATGTAGTAAACAGTATATGTGAGACTGAAGAAGGTGAAGATAGAAAAGATTGCTTGCTAATTCCTGTGTATGTTAAAGTATTTGTATAAAACTGCATGTGTATGCATACCCATACATACATACACTTACATGTTTATTTGTATATGTATATATTTCCTGAGGAAAGGTAGGATGATGCAGAGTAAGGACCCTGGACTCCAGATAAGCAGACTTTGACTCACTCAGGGAATTCATGGGTAAGAGTCCCTGGGAAGCCAGACAGATGGGGAAAGGAGTCCAGCAGAGCTGGCTGGGCTTTAAAGAAGCCTTAATGAGAGTGCAGGAACAAATGATCCCAATGTGCAATAATACTAGCAAGTATGGCAGAAGACCACCTTGGCTTAGCAGGAAACTCTTCAGTAAACTAAATCACAAAAAGAAGCTTATAAGAAGTGGAAGCTTGGACAAACAACTAGGGAGGACTATAAGAGTATTGCTTGGGCATGCAGGGATGAAGTCAGGAAGAACAAAGTGTAATTGGAGTTGCAGCTAGCAAGGGATGTGAAGGGTAACAAGATGGGTTTCTACAAGTGTCAGTAACAAGAAGATCAGGCAAAGTACAGGTCCCTTACTGAATGTGGGAGGCAACCTAGTGACAAAGGATGCAGAACAGGCTGAAGTGCTCAATGCCTTTTTCACCTTAGTCTTCATAGGCAAGGTCAGCTACTAGACTATTACCTGCAAGCACAGCTTGGGAGGAGGTAAGCAGCCAACAGTGGTGAAAGAACAGGTTAGGGACTATTTAGAAAAGCTGGACATACGTAAGTCTATGTGGCTGGATGGGATGTAAAAGACAGTTGTGAGGGAGCTGGCTGATATGATTGCAGAGCTGCTGGCTGTCATCTTTGAAAACTCATGGTTATCACAGGCAAGTATGTGCTGGATGAATGGACTGTAAGGTGGATAGAAAACTTGGTTGGACCATTGAGCTCTGAGGATAGTAATCAATGCTTCACTGTCTAATTGGCAATTGGTATCGAGCGGAGTGCCCCAGGAGTTGGTCCTGGAGCTGATTTTGTTCAATATCTTCATGACCTGGAAGATGGCATAGAGTGCATATATGTAAAGTGAGATGTGACTGTAGTATGAGCTCTCTGCTGCCATGACTAGACTGCTTCTACTACTAAGCTTGTTCAAGTGACTGTAATGTAGGCATACTTCAATCACATCTCACTTTATTTTGATAACCGTTACAGCAATAGTGTTTAATGCAGCAAATTGCTTTATAATTTAACTCTCATGGCAGACCTGGTAGTCTTGAACAGCAAATGGAATGCAGGCTTCTTTTACAGCCCTGATACTGTGCACTGGTACTGTTTTTGAAAGACCATATGAAGGAAGTGATGCAGTTTCAATTTATTTTCACATCTTCATTTCTTAGCTAGGAATCTCTGCAAGGATGCCAATTAGTGCAAATAGTGGAGTCCATTTGTTCATTCCTCATATGCTCTAATTTCTCTTGGGGAAAAGAATTATCCTTCTGTGTTGTTTGTACAGTGCCAACACACTGTGACCCCAGTTTGATTGGGCCTCCTATGTATTACCACAGTACAAATAAATAATTATAAGCTGCACAACAGCCATCAGCCAATACAAATTTTGGGTCTCTACTTTCCGGATCAGATTTGAGAAATGAACTCTAGGGATGAATGTTCCTTTTGGCTAGGTACAGAGAATCAAAAAGCCTGAGGCAGAATTGATTCAGTCTTTGCAGGTTAGTCTAAGCTGCACAGATTAAATTGAAACAGAAGTGAACAGACATTTACCTTTTGATTCAGGGAATGCGGTGGCCCAGGCCAGAAGCCACTAGAAGGGCACTAGAGCATGGTTCTCTGCCTGTGTTCATTTCCTGTTCCTGATGCCCCTGATATTTGCAGTTCAGAGTTGCAACAAAAGGACTCCCTGGGAAGAGCCCAGTGCAGCCTGTGAGCACACAGCAGCAGCTTGCCCTCACTTTTCAAACAGAACCAGGGGTACATGCCCCACCATGCTTCCCTCTGGGGTGCACAGTGGCAGGACCCACCCCTCCTCTCCACCTCACCCTCTGCAACCCCTGGATGAGCTGAGACTCCATCCTGCACCCTGCCCCAGCCCTACTCTCGCCCTCACTGCAGGGACTTCAACCTGGCTCCCCCACACTCCTTCCCCTCCACGGCCTTACCAACTGGACACTGCTCTCCAAGCTGCTGGGCTGCATATCAGCAATCGGATGGGTATTGGCCGATATGGCTGGTCAACAATTGGACATCAGTATTGGACCAAAAAGTTTTTATTGGTGCACCCCAGTTGAATGTCTTTTAGGATATCTGCAGAGGAAAGCAAAGGCATACCTCTGCATTCCCTTTAATATAGCCAGCAAGGGTACCAATAGTGGAAGAGAGCTTCGGAAGTGCTCAGTGGGTGCAGCTACACAGGATGTTTACAGTGCAATATAATAATTAGCTGCACAATAAACATAGTGTGTCTATGTATGCACGCCAATTAGGCTGGAGTAAACTAATTTACTCTGCAGTGGGATAGTACTTGTAGATCAGGGGTTGGCAAAATGTGGCCACGGGGCTGAATGCAGCCCATCAAGCCATTCTGTCTGGCCCACAGGGTCCCTAAAAAAAAATTTAGAAAGTTAATATTTATCTGCCCTGGGCTGTCTGTCATGCAGCCCTCGATGGGTTGCCAAAACTCAGTAAGCAGCCCTCTGCCCAAAATAATTGCCCGCCTCTGTTGTAGATGCAAGTACTATCCCACTATGAAGTAAAAAACTGCAGCAGCACACTTGTAAATGCTGTCCTGGCTGGCTCAGGCATGAAGGTGCTGCAGTGTAGGGGCTGCCTGCTGGCTAGCCCCCCCTAAAGCACCCTCATGCCCCTGCCAGCTACTCTGCAGCACACTGAGCCATGGGAGCAGTCCTGGGTTGGCAGGCTGACTCCCTGAGCCCCTGTTAGCTGGGGCTGCCCCAACCTGGCTCAACATACTGCAGTCCTGAGTGCACATCCAAATGGCAATAAACTCCGGAGTTTATTGCTCCTCATTAATTGAATATGCAGAAATGTCCAGCTTTCATTTAAATCTGCTGCCATTGAAATCAATGGTTAAACTTCCATTGATCTTCTCTTTGTTAGCTTTGTTTGCTTTATGTCTTGGAGTGTTTTTTCTTCCCACTGTAAGTTATCCACCTACTCGTGTCTGCACAAAGCTAGATGGAAAGCAGGGTTTAATATATTGTTGTGGGGATATTTTGTTTTATTGATTTGAAGTTCATGTTTCATGTTAATGTTCCTTTTTTCTAAATATAATTAACTGAAACAACTGTTTTCTTTTAGGATCTGATATTCCAGTTGGTTGTACGTGCTAAAATATGTATGTGAACATGGACAGGTGTTTATAAAAGTGTGCATATGGACTTTCATTGTGCATAACTGAAGCATTTATAAAGGTGGCATTGCCCATCCTCAGATGTAATATAGTGCTTAATTTTCTAAGTGCTGTTGCTTATTTGAGGTCAATATACTCTGGAGCCATCCATGGAAGTTAGGTGTATACATTCGAGGGAAAAAACTGACTCTTATCAAGGGCCCTGAAAATGAAGAAATGATCTGTTGAAAATAAGGCTGCATGAGATGCCTCTAGCTGGCAAGCCAACGTCAGTGACAGCATTCCTGAGGAGAGGGACACATACAAGCACACTGTCCTATTCCTAGACTCTGTTGGCTCCAGTCTCATTACTGAGAAGGTATTTGAACTTGACCTTAATTCTGTTCTGCAAGCATTTTAGTAGTCTGGATCATTGTCAGTTTCAATCCCTTGCTGGTTCTCAAGAACAGTTAGCAGGGGAGAGAAAACGAATGGCACAAAATGTGTGTACTTGTCCATAAGCTTAACAAATTTAGTTCCTTGAACTGGTTGTTATTGGGTTGCCTGGCATATGAGCTGGGATTTTAACAGCCTTTGTCTGGTAGAGTGGAATAGACTTCTAATTGTCATATTTTAGGGCACAAAAGAGATATCTAAATGCTTCATTTAATTTCTGTTGTAATAATCGTTACCATTTTATAGTATATTTAGGGTAACAAACATTCTTCCTTGTGTATTCACAGTGCCTCACATGGCAGAGCCCCAAATCTAACAGAGGTGTCTGGACACTCCTACTACAAACAGATTGTTATTTTCATTATAAATATTGACTCAGCCATAAGCGTAGTATCATTTCTATAACAAAAGAGAAGATGCTAAATTCATCAACAGGAAAATAGGCCAATACCTTTCAAGTTATGAGTGCTAATTAGTCATTATTTCATCTTTGTTCTAGCTGTATTTGGCATCACAGCAGCATGCACTGAACTGTTATATTTAGAGAAAATTTTTTATTTTTCAGTAAGCCAGGAGTCTGCTTATGCTAATTACACTCACAGCTGGGATGAGGACTCCTAGGAATTAAACTCCTCTTTAAGTTAGAAATTGGCAAGTTCTACCAGTTCCGATCCATGTTTAGATTTAAAGGAATAAAACCTCTTCATTTCATGAGATGGTATTGATTGATTAATTTAGAACTCCAAGGGGGTGGGGTTCAGATGAAACAATTTAACAGTTAAGAATTTCTGAATAGTTTCCATCCATTTGAATATGAATTTTTCACAGTTAGTAAAAGTTTAATCCACAACATTAGCATGATTCAAATTATTTATGGTTCCATATGAGCTTTATTTATTTTCTTATCGTCATAATAGCCCAAGTATCCAAAACAATTCTTCAAAGTGCTTGGTGCTGGGTTCTGTCATCTGGACTTTAAGCAAGGTGACTGATATTTGCCTTGTGTGGTTTGTTCTTTCTCCTTCTAATCTCATTACAACTCTTTGGATGTGTCCCTCCAGGTAGAGTTTACACCATTTTAGCAGTGTTGGAGTGATATTATAGCCACAATGGTCTGGAAAATATGCAAGAGGCAAGGATTTTTGTGGGTGATCTATTTTATTGAACCAACCATTTTACCACATATTCTTGTACCCCACCATTTCTTTCAAGGAGGGCAATAGGAACTCTTGCTTGTCAGTGTTTTGCTGTAGAGAGTTCCCAAAGGATGGGAATAGGTGATCTAAATAGTGTACAAAAAGCTGTTTCTATCCCATTTCTTGACCTACATACAGATTATGCTAGGTTAAAATAATACTTTTCATTTGAGCTTCAAGTTAGCCTCTGGATAACTTTTATACAATATGGCTTGGGGGGGATCAGGTTTGAAACTAGATGGTTTTTAGCTACAACCCATGTAGGGAAGCTAACCAAGGGAAGGTTGATTGTACTACTGAATGTTTTAAGGATGAAGAGAAGATTCTTGCTCTGATTTAAGCATGTGGTACTGCAGTCAGGAGTGCCATCACTTATTCACAATTTGCTTTCCCCAGCTAGGAAGTGCAATTGGATTAGTAGGTCTTGAGCTGAGACTTGTTTACAGTGTCTAAAAGTTCCTGAGGAATGAATGTATGGAGCTGTGGAAATGCAGACAAAGTTTGTTAGCTCATTCTTAGCAACATATTACCTGAAAAACCTTTCCAGGTGTGCATGATGTTTGTGGTGAATAGAATGACAGTTCTTCACAGTATTGTTGCTCCGGTTCATGGGCACTGGGGCTTGGCAAACATAGCTTATTCCCTAATAACTTCTCTGGGTGAGAACTAGCGGATTCTGATAGGAAGCCGGTAGGAAGGTTCTCTTGGGCTGTTAACCAGCCTAGGCATAATATTGGAGAATTGCTTTGCTTCAGCATCTCTGTGTTTCTGCTATTATTTTTCACCACCGACACCTGAGCATCTGCCCCACCCACTCTGTTGCAGGGTGTCAGAAAACCAAAGAGAGCTTTCTCAGCAATGAGGAAGGTGGGGTTAAATGAGAGCCTGAACATTGATGACTGAGATCTGTGTACAATGATAATTTGCCACACCCTTGACTCTTTGTCTTGCGAGTGCTGGGCTCTGTTCTTAAATTTGCTTTGCAATTTCATGTTGTCCAAAAGTCAGTATGGTTACATCAGAATCACAGGTCTTGTTCAGTGGGTTTCACATGGGCTCTGACTGTTGCCTCATTCTAAAACCATAACTGCGTTGTATGTCCTTTTTATTGACATGTAATCTGAAGAGCAGATCCAGGTTGTTTCCAGTTACACAGGTTGGATCAGAAAAGGTCTGTCAGGATCCTAGGGAGAGAAGTGAGATGAATGTGTGTTTTTTATACCCTTAGTCTTGTCAATTTGAATGTTGGCATTTCCCTGGACAGCAAGACTGGTGGTTTGTAAATAAGCATAAGATCTATATTAGTTTTGGCCCTGGTGTTCACTGTTGGATGAGAGCATTTGAGTGAACTTGTCGTCAGATTTTGTAACGTCTGTCACTCCTTTCCTCATCTTCCCAGCCCCCATATCTTTGGCTGGAATTCTGGTATGCAACATCCTGCAACAATGCTCCTCAGTGTATTAGGACAGCTATCTGTCTCTAAGTCTCCTACAACAACTCTTTACAGGGGTCCTATGTTTCATTTCTCTGTGGTACTAGGTGCTCAGTTGTATTATAAAACTGTTGCATCTATACACTGAAGGCAAAAAATCTTTCATTCATTTGAAAAGGCCAGATTGGGCCCACTGAGATCCAACTATGAATTAGTTCTGATGCATAGAGAAGAGATGTAAGATTATGCCACCAAAGCATATTCTTCATTCTTCCCACAGACGATCACCATGTGATTTTTCACTCTTGCAGAGAAAGGGCAGAATTGGGATAGAAAAGCATGTGGTATGTGCACAGGACTATAAGCGAGGTGAGGATGATGGGGGCAGCAGCATCAGATCATGACTTTGAGGGGGGTGCAGAAAAAACAGACACTACTGCTACTAGCTGGCGACACTGCTGTCACCAGCTGATGGAAGCTGCTGCTGCCACATGTGCATTGTTTCCTGAGGTGCAGAATTGCCCCGTTACTCCTTGGTGGGAGCATATTTCCCCCTTCATCTGGCCAAAAAAATGTCCAAAGATGTGGGACCTCAGAGAGGGTGTCCCAGAGTCTTCCATTGGACCAGCTCCTGTTGAAAACCAAGAGGAGGATGCCAATGAGGACCAGGAAATATAAGGCACTGATAGAACTGATGTTTTGTTGCATGATCGGCCCTCTGAAAGTGCTTTACAGCCATGTCCTGACAGATGTACACAGCTGCAGAGTGCTTTAATTTACCCTTTTAAAATCATGTAACAAATGAACCCTCATTACATGAGGGTTCAAATGAAGGCTCCAAAGTGGAGTGCCTTCATTAACTTCTGTCAGTCCCTTCATGAGAGAAGGGATGAGTTGATACAGCCCAGCCCCACCCCAGTTTCTGTCTTCAGGATGGGAGAGGTAAAAAGGAGAGGATGAAACTCCATTTGGAGTTTACCCAGGCTGTGCTGAAGGGTGGGGCAGGTGGATTGGAGCCCCCTCAGGGTGGGACCCTCCAATTCACCTGCCCCCTCTCCCACCACCGTCCCTCCAGCGTATGGTATGCAAACCCCAGACTGAGCTCCTTCCCCTTCCTTCTCCCTCTCCCATCCTGAAAGCAAAAGCATGGTGTGAGGATGAGGGGGAGCAGGCTAGGGAGGAAGGGCTGAAGACATGCAACTGGCTCCAAAGTGGAGCTCAGTCTCTCCCAGATCCAACAGCAGATGTCTGTTGGATCAGGTGGATTGCTGTAATTCATGACACCTTTTTTGAAGTGCTGTAAGTTACAGCAGAGAACTGCACATCTGTCAGTACCTATAGAGCAGGTATGGGCAAAATGTGGCCTACCGGCTGGATGTGGCCCGCCAGGCCATTCTATTGCAGGACCCCTAAAAAAATTTAGAAAATTAATATTTATCTGCCCCTGGCTGCCTGTCATGCAGCCCTCTATGGCTTGCCCAAACTTAGCAAGCGGCCCTCTGCCCAAAATAATTGCCTGCCCCTGCTATAGAGCCTTCATAAGGAGTCCTTGTCCTCCCATAGATCCTCAAGTAATCAGAAAACTTGAGGTGTGGCTTTTCTATATGGGCAAACCCTTGTCTGTCTTAGTGGGGCAATGCAGGGTAACTGTGTAATTTCATTTGAAGAAAGCCTAAAGCCTTTTACCCTTAGACAGAATGGTCTGGCCTAAAGCACATGCTAAACATCTTCTGTTTTATAGACAGCACATCATACAACCCGTTAAAAACACTTTGTAGCCATCAGTCTGAAAGCACTTTACAAGGGTGGGTGAGCGGGATTATGTTTGTTATACAGATGGGAACAATTAGATACAAAATTGTTAAGCCTACTTTTGATATAATTGAAAATGGGGCACAATGTGATGGAAAACCCAAATATGCAGTTTAATAATTATGAACAGCCAAAGGGCTCCCAGTAAAGGTTTTGTCACTTAAATGAATAGGGGATTTTATTTATGACCATGTTTATATGTACTTTTTGTTTCTCAATTACAAAATCATAAAAAGAACATTATCAGTCTCAGATTATGAATTGTACATTTCTGATTTTCCTGAGAACAGGAAATCAGCTGTTTGTACCAAATGCTCTATTTCTAATTTTATTTTTTTGCACAGCAAGTTTCCCTTTGGTACAACTGATTGAAAATTGGGGATTCCAATGCTTTTATGCAATCCTCTAACAAAGCCTTTGGCAGTAAGTATAAAGTGTATTCTAGGGTAATGAGGCTGAGCTAAGCACTCATATGGTTCTTGTATCATTGTTTGGCATTCCTCATGTTCTCACTGATCCCATTCTGGCTTTTTGGAGAAACAGTCTGTATCATGAAACAGACTGTAAACTGGAACTTTGTGAAATGGCACATATTGTTTCCATTTGTCTATTCAAAGGACACTGTATATCTTTACCTGCAGTTTGTCTTCTCTTTGTAGTGTTCTGAATATTTCTGATCTGACAGAAGCTTGCATTAATTTTGTCTCCAAAGGACTCCAGTTACGTCTGCTCTTTCTTCCAAAAGGACCTCAAGGCATGGCACATCATTTGAATTTGGCAGGCAAACACAAACCATTTGGAAACTATCAGGAATACAACTGCTACACAATTGAAAAGTCTTTCCGTGAATGACCACTCTGATTCAGAACATGCCCCCTAGCATTTCACAGCAATGCTCTTGTTTTTGAGAGCAAAACTGAATGATGAAGCCCTTACTGCATGGCCATTTTAAGACTATAATAAAGGATTAGCTTTCTAGAAATGAAGCATTTATTCTTACATGATTTATGAGGAAATACAACTTGCACAGTAGTGTTGTTTCAAATCTTGAGACATTTTAATATGAGCCATCATGGTGACATTCCTAACCAGGGCCTACCAGCTCTACATGCCCCTACCCACTATCCTGTTTATGCAGCATACCTTCATTGCCCAGCAACAGCGTCACATGACTCTATGGGCATTTGTACCCATACTTTTTCATTCAGCAATGTGCTGGAGACTGGCCATTTCTGAGCAGACTCAGTTAATCAAGTCTGCTCTGCACTGCGCCACTTGCAATTGTATAAGTGGCAAAATGCATGTTAGCGCACAGAAAATGGCAGCAATGTGCTTTTGAACTTAAGCACCTCCCAGGTGTTTAAGTTCAAAAGCACACTACCACCATTTTCACCGATACACATTTTGCCAGCAAGCATTGCAGCTCCAGGTGCTTTTCAAAGTGCCTAGTACTGCGGTGCTTAAACATGTAAGAATGCCCTACAAGCTCCAGCATGCACACACCATTTTCGGCAACCATATTTCTCTACTCCTTTGTTACTGCAAACTAAGAATGGCTTTTAGGTCACAGCTAGGACAAAATAAGAAACGCTTAACCTGTAGATTAAACGCAGG
This sequence comes from Caiman crocodilus, assembly GCA_030014935.1. Classification (NCBI taxonomy): domain Eukaryota; kingdom Metazoa; phylum Chordata; order Crocodylia; family Alligatoridae; genus Caiman; species Caiman crocodilus. The sequence goes on from JAGPOW010001338.1 coordinate 51,019,943, forward strand.
ATTGGGAAATAGAAATTCCTGTCTTCAGATCCAAGTGGATTAGCTATAATAGTGTCTAGCATGTCACTTAACTTCCCTCTGAGTCTGTTCTCAAACAAAAAAAAGGAGCACATCTGTGGGAGGCCTGCAGGGGAGATCATACTCGGGGACAATCAGCATGGGTTCACTAAAGGCAGGTCCTGCCAGACCAACCTGATTGCCTTTTACGACAAAGTAACTAAATCCTTGGATGGATGATAGTGTTGCTGTGGACATAGTCTTTCTAGACTTTAAGAAGGCCTTTGACACTGTCTCTCGCCCCATCCTCATCAACAAATTAAGTGACTGCAGCATTGATGTTTGCACAGCTGGATGGGTAAAAAATTGGCTGATGGGGCACACCCAGAGAGTAGTGGTAGACAGATTATACTCAACCTGGTGAGATGTGAGCAGTGGATTACCCCAGGCCTTGGTCCTCGGGCCTGCACTGTTTAACATCATCAGTGACTTGGATGAGGAGGTGGAAAGCATGCTGTCCATGTTTGCTGATGACACTAAGATCTGGGGCAAGGTGGACACAGTTGAAAGGAGGGAGAGAGGCTGCAGCTAGATTTAGACAGACTACAAAAGTGGGCAGATGAGAAAAGGATGGGATTCAACATAGACAAATGCAGGGTGCTGCACCTTGGGAGAAGGAATCCACAGCATACATACAGTTTATTGTAAAGCACAGAGGTGAAAGCACAGAAGTGGAAAGGGATCTCGGAGTCATTATTGACTCCAAGAGGAACGTGAGCTACCAATGCTAGACTGCAGCCAGCAAGGCCAGCCATACTTTGTCATGCATCCAAAGTTGCATCTCAAGCTAGTCCAGAGAGGTGATACTCCCCCTCTATGCGACTTTGGTCAGACCGCAGTTGGAGTACTGTGTCCAGTACTGGGCGTCGCACTTCAAAAAGGATGTGGCCAGCCTGGAGAGGGTTCAGAGAAGGGCCACCCACTTGGTGAGAGGGCAGCAGGACAGGCTCTACGAGGAGAGACTGAAGGACCTGAACCTGTTCAGCCTCAGCAAGAGGAGGCTGAGGTGGGACCTGGTGGCTGCCTACAAGCTCATTGGGGGGGATCAACAGCAAATAGGCAGGGCTCTTTTCTCCTCAGCACCACCTGGGGTGACAAGGAACAATGGTCATAAGCTGATGGAGAACAGGTTTAGGTTAGAGATCAGAAGGCAATATTTTACAGTAAGGGTGGCCA
>JAGPOW010001338.1:51031625-51069806 GCA_030014935.1 Caiman crocodilus
TACCCCGGAGCCACATTGGGGCCTGATCAACCACCAACTCCCTGTTGACGTATTCCTGATGTACCCCGTACCCTACTGTGCCACACAGAGTTTTCTTTTGTTTGCAACTCTTCTAAGCACGCCTACACTGCATACCTTGACGCAAGTCCCTGTATCGCAGCTTGTAAGTAAAGTTTTTTTTTTCTTTGCAACCACTACACATGCTGTGCCTAATTCCTCTCCATTGGCAGCCCCATTCTGGCCCATTTCTTGGCCCGCACACTAAAATAGAAGATGGATTTTTTTTCTGAGAGAAATCATCCTACCTGAGTGAACCTGGATCTATTCAAGGAGAGTCTTATCATCAACTTTTTATTATCACCAGACTTCCCATGCTTATTCAGTAAGCTTGTACTATAAGCTTGGTTGAACAGACGGTCTTTCCAAGAACAGCTACTTGCAAAGTGAACCCACAGACCAATACAATAAAATAAGAAAATCAGCAGGGCTTTTCTTCATATGAAGGAAGAACTTTCCTTAACTCTTTTTGACTTAGGGTTTGCAAGTTACATAAGGAGGAAAAGAAATAACATAGGAGCTTAAGAGAAGATAAAATCAGACTAATGTAATTGCAGGACATTAGTCAGTTTTTCTTGTGGAAAGAAAAAAAGTCTGCTATTGTGCTGCTATAGAAACCAAGTAGGGTATGTGGATGGCTGTGAGTGTGTTTCTCCCCTCCCCGCTCTGTCTTGGAATGGAGATTCCATCTTCATAAGCTTGTATTTATAAGCTTGGTTGACTGGATTATCTTTCCCTGTACAAAGAAAAGTTGTTTTCCCAGTATTTAATTTCTTCTACTGTCTCAGTTCCGTCCCTCTTTTGTCCTGTCTCTACTGAGTAATGCATGCCTTTGTCAAAGGAGGAGGTAAACTAGTAGCACTGGCCATGAGTTAACTACTTTCCCCTGTGTTTGCTTCACCCAGATTTACATGATGAAAGCTTGGAACGTGCACTCTGCCAGGAGGGCACTGGACCTTTTTATTGTTTTTATTTGTATATGACCGTACAAATGGTCGGTGATGCTGGGGAAAGTAAATACTTATCTGAAATGAATGCATACATTGTCTGAGTTTCTGAACAGTGCCCAAACAACTTGTCTTATATTTTTAAGACGTACGTTCAGAGTTAAATGCCCTACACATTGAAAAACGAGAAAAGGCAGAATCAAACCAATGCCAGGCCTGCTTTCTGCTTTGTACTGCTGCTAAATTTTCTTTATCCAGAGAACTGCCTGTGAACTGGCTTTCTGAACAACAGCATGAGAGCATTGAAAAGATCCTATATTACATGGAGTTCATAGGAATAGAATTGCTAGAATGGGATCAGACGCATCGGATATCTAGTGTGATATCATGTCTCTGGCTGTGGCCAGAATCAGACGCTTCAGAGGAGGGAATAAGAAACCTTGCATTAGCAGATTTAACAGGTACCCTCACATTAGGTCTCTTTCTAATCCATGAAGATTGGTCTCGCCCCAGAAGAAAAAGGATCAATAGCACTTCTGGAATATGCATCTGACTATGCTAGTTGCCCATTAAAATCCAATCTCTTTCTGAATCTTGCTAAGCCTTTGGCCCCATGGCTTCCTGTGGCAGTGAATTCTGTAGTTCAACTGTGTTGTGTGAAAAAGTCTTTTCTTTTTAATATGTTTTTAAATTTACATCTTTAATTGCATTGAACCTTTGCTGGTTCCTGTGTTATGAAACAGAATGAACACAAGCTTTTGATCTGCCTTCATTCTCCCATTTATTATATTATAGTTACACATTTTCTCTTCTCAGTCTCCTTTCTGTAGTAAACAATTCCCTTTGTCTTGGGATCTTTTAATCTTATGTCTTATGAAAGTTTATCTGAGTCCCTAATCATACTCTTCATCTGTCTCTGTGGGTGGTGCGGGTACTAAGGGCATCTTTGCACATGTTCTGGGGTGGAGGGGGGGCACTTTAATTAGAGTGGCTCTGAGAGCTGTTCTGATTAAAGTCCCTGCAGTGTCACACACATTCAGCATCCCATGCTTCAAAATGGTGGTGGGGGCACTTTAAGTAAAGTTTGTTTTTATGTGTTAGTTAAACTGCCCTTGCTGTCATTTGAAAGCATGGAGATGCTGAATACACATGATGCGGAAGCTGCTGGAGTGTGTTAATTAGCACATTTCAGCAGACTCGATAAATTGAGCCTGCTCTGACACATGCTGATTATAACATATTAGAGCAGACATCTGGCACATGTATAGGTGCCCTAAGGTGCATGGTTGACGGTCCAGAGGTTGCAAGTTTGAGACCATAGCAGATGTGCTCACAGCATGGCCCTGTCAGATTCCAATTGATCTGTGAATTCTGCTAAATACTTTGTTGCAAGGACATGGAAAAGGGAAGGCGCTCTCTACTTCTGCAATATTCTTTTGGAGATGGACTGCCTATAGTACTGAAAATGTTGTTCTAGATAAGACTTCACTACTGATTTATATAATAGCATTATATAGTTGCATATTTCAGCAATGTAGAACTAGAAGGATTCTTGGGTTATTGAATCCTAACCCCTGCAAGGATGTCATATTCATCCAAAGAGGGTGTGAAAGTCATTAATGAAAATATTGAATAAGATTGATCTTTGTGTAACTCCACTAGTGACCTTCCTCTAACCTAATCTTTCTCCATTCAACCTGACCTGTTGCCATTTCCCCTTTAGCCAGAACCTTATCCATTTTACACTTTTTGTTCTCCAGTTAAATGAATAATTTCCCATTTGGCACTTTATCAAACATTTTAAAGAACTCCAGATGGATTCAGTGTGATGCACTTGGTTCATCTAAAAAAATGTTTTCTAATCAATTACTGCCACTCAGTCTACTTTTGCGAAACCCCTGTTGCATCCCTTTGTTCCATTTACCAACATACCTTCAGTTATTTTTCCTTCAAAATGTTGTCTAAAGCCTTGAATACTGATGAAGCCAGAATAATGAGTTTATAATTGCCTGGGTTACTTTTTTTCCCCCTCTCTTAAGGATGGGGTACTATTTTTGCTAATCTACAATCATCTAGTACCACCCCCATCTTGATAGGTTTATTAAAGAAACATTCCAAGAGATCTGTGACCTCATATGCCGGTTCTTCCAGAATGCTATGGTGGAGATTATCTGGTTCATTTGGCTTGAGGGCATGGAGTTCTCTGAGTTTGTCTCAGCATCTTTTTGTCCCCACATTTATTATCATTATCTTTATTGAAAACTGAAGCAAAGTAGTTATTTAATCTTGGGGGCTTGATCCTTAATCTCTACCACACCCTTACTGCATAGAAGCCCTGCTTCTTTCCTGTTCTCTCTTTGTTTATATGGCGGAATTGAATTTACTATTGTTTTTAATTTTCTTTACTAGGTCTAACTTGGTTTGGGTTTTGGCAGTTTTGCAGTCTATCATATCAGACAGACAGTGCTACCTTACCACCTTTTATCTTTTATTTGTCGTATCTGCATAGTGTATGCCCTTCAATATTTGTGGGCCTGTCATGATTGCAATTACATCCTGTTTTAATTACCATCACAATATGTATTTTGCACCAGCAATTCTTTGGTTGAAGTCAGAGGTGTGAACCAGGGTTTGCAGATTCGAGGAAGCTGACAGGCTACTGCAGTCCCCGAACAGGGGTCAGCAAGACTAAAGTTAACATGCAACTGGAACATTGCTGGAATGTGCTAATGAGGCACACACCATGTGCAAATGTGGAGGAAACTTTCAGACTAGAGAACATATACTGGCCTGCCCACGTATGGGGGAACCATGCACCAAAAGCATGTGCCCATTTTTGGATTCAAATTTGAACATGGTGACTAGGCACAAGCCGAAGACAACCGGCTGCTCTTGTTCTTCTATACTGATGCTCAGGCTCCTTGCATTACTACATGTCAGTTCTCTTAACTGAAATATTTGCCTTTTCACTAGGGGTGTTACCTACCTAACTCTCATTAACATTGGTACTTTTCTTGTTCTCTATCCTGCAACCTTCTGATATTCCTTTAGCCCAGTGATTTTCAGCTAGGGTGGTATGGCAGTCTGGAGTACTGTGAGATCCTTGCAAGGGTTTCACAAAATACCACTCAATTTTAGCACCTCAGGGTGTGCAAACACCTACATGATTCACAAGATAAACCTAGAGATTTCAAATCGGAATCCAGTTCATCAAAAACATTCTGACCTGTTGTGAGAATAATTTAGCATTGTCTTTCTGAGTCTTGGCTCTATTTTTTTGTTGCCAAGAAACAAGTGGAAAGTGAAGAGCTGGTATTTTTTGAGAGGTGCCTTGACTCTAATGAGGGTGCCTTGATGTGAAAAAGGTTAAGAACAATTGCTTCAGCCAGTGCTTGTTTATCTGATTTTCCCCTTCCTATGTATTAAAACTGGGTGTGGAGATTATACAACTCTCAATCAATTCCCTCTCTTCCCTTTATTTCTTGGCTTTAAACCCTGTCAGTTATGCCAGCCTTAGTCCTAGGATAATGTCCCAGGTACTCGGGGTGAGGGGAAGTCCATCCATCAAAAGTCTTCTTCCATGAATGTTTCTCAATGGTAGGAACCTTTCTTGTAGTACCAGTCCTCAAGCCATTTGTTGTTCACAGATTATTCTCCATCCCATTCTTCACACAGCCTAACATCTTGCTTTCTTTTTGAAGGCAGCCACACTTTGAGACTTTCTGTAGCTACCCGTAAGACCAGGACTCTTCGGCGTGGGTATACAGAATTCCTTTGGCACCTTAAGATTATGGAAACAGCTGTGCTAGTTTGCTCTGACATATGTTATACTACTATGCTTTGTTCTCCTGAAGTTTTTACAGTCATCCACTTGTTCCTATTGAGATCAGCTGGGTGAGGATTTTTGGAGCTGGATATACATGCACATATGGAGGACAAGCCCCAGCCAGGTGCTATGGGGAGCTGGATAGCATCTGATGAAGAGAACTTGGGTTCATAAACGTGTGTGCGCCATCTCTTAGCTCACAAGGGTGCATCTGTGCCCTGCTTTCTGAGACCACAACAGAGCCCAGCATGTGGCAGCCCTACTTCAGGTCCAAGTGTCCCAGTAGACAGGCAAGTACAATTTTAGGCGGCTTGTGTGGATTTTGGCTCCGCCACCCTCCTGGGGCACCACCGTCTTCACACATCAGGGCTGTTCAACAGCAGCCCAAGTGTGACCTGTTCAGGGGCATGTTGCGATACCGCTGCTGCCAGGGCAGCAGTCTTTGAGCAGCCTGTCCGTCCTCTGGCTCCTGCCTGCTGCCCCCCGGGGCCTGAGGGCGAGGCCGGACTGTGAGGGGAGGCGTGGTGGGGGGGCAGGCGCCGATGCGGTGGGTGTCCCCGGGCTTGATGGGGCCTGTGACAGACCCGGGAAAGTGGCAGCACCCCCCTCCCCAGTCAACGGTTGGCGGGTAGCAACAGTTGGAGCCGTTGTAGGCGTGGTCACGCGGCCCCCGGGACTAGCCAATGGCGCGGGGGGAGGGCGTGGCTGGCGGCCCGGACGCGGCTAGGGATTGGCGGAGGGGGTGGGGCCCGCGGGCGGCCACGGACAAGAGCGGCGGAGCGGGCGGTGGCAGTGCAGAGCGTAGGGACGAGGTGGCTGAGCGATGCGCCTGATCCAGAGCATGTGCACGATCGCTGAGTGCCCGCCCGACTGCTGCCCCGTCGCCCGCCCGCGCCTCGTCAAGCTCGCGGTGCTGGGCGCCAGCGGCGTGGGCAAGACCGGTGAGGGAGGGAGGGAGAGAGGGAAGGAAGGCGGCCGGGGCGGGTGACCGGGGCTGCGGGGGACTAACGGCTGTCTCCTTGCCCTGCAGCGCTAGTGGTGCGGTTCCTCACGCGGCGCTTCATCGGCGACTACGAGCGGAACGCGGGTGAGACCCCCCGCCCCGGCCCCACGCTGTCCCCGAGCCTAGCCTTGGCCCGACCGAGTGCGGGAGACCGCCGGGGGACCTCTGCTCCAGACAAGCCCCGGCCTCCGCTCTTGACCCCTAGGCAAAGCCCACGTGAAGATGCAGCCTCCTCCTTTCCCGGGCGCTTGGAAACTGCTGGCCCTCATCTCGGTCTGAGGGTGTCTGTCATGGGGGCTGTGTGGCCACTAGCTTGGCTTGTGGGGCTGGTGGCTGTGCAACTCTCATCTGCTGTGGCTGATAAACCTCTTCACCCTGACAAATGTTAGTGGCTGCATCTCTGCTCGGGCTGCGAGCGCAGTGATATCTGTGCCCCAGCAGTTAACAACTGCTGGTGAAAAGCAGTGTTGGGAAGCCTCCTTCTCTTCAGTCTCAGTCGAGGAACAGAAGAGCGCTGGCTGCCACATGCAGAAGGATGCATATTGTGGCAGGAAAGCAAGAGTCCCAACATATTAAGTCGAGTGCAGTGTTTGAAGAGACTCAAACCAGTAAATAAAAGGAGCAGAGATGTCTCCTAGGAAATGGTTGTTTGCGATCTGTTCTGGTTTTTACAATAATGAATCAAAGCTAAAAGGTCAGCTGCTAGGAAGCTGAATAATATCCTTGGAGAAGAGCCTTTCTCAAGTGTAGAAGGGCTGATAGATGAGGACATTGCCTAAACAAAGATAAGGTGGAGCAACTTATGACAGGAAAGCAATTTTGAAATGTCACTTGGAAAGCAGTGGTAGCTTTTTTTTAATTTTAAGAGACTTGGGACTAAGCTCAAAAACAAATCCATGTAAAACTAGCTACAGAGGGGTCTGGTGACATTGTGTACAAAGATGACTTTCACCCCAATTCTGTCAAAAATGGGCCAGATCTTAGTACTGTTGTTCATATATTGTGCTAGTGATAAACTTTCTGTTTTCCTGCATTGTTATTGAAAGGGGGGAGGTTCCCTTCTTCCTATTCTCTCAAGGAATTGTTGTCTGTCTAGATGGCTGTGATCATATTGTAATAAAATATTTGCTGTTGTCAGGTAATCTTTACAGCAGACAAATCCAACTAGATGGAGAGACCCTTGCTATTCAAGTGCAAGACACACCAGGAATTCAGGTAAGAAACATATCTGTGCATCCCTTTGACTAGTGAAAAATAAGTCTTAATTTTTATATCCATTTTGACCAGAGGAGTAGTTCAGCCAGTTACCAGGCTTTCTACACACCATTAAGATCAAGTACTTCCCAGTGGGAGAAGTGATAACCCAGCTTATAAACAGCCAAAACTTGTATGCCTTGTATGTTTAGAACATTGCCAGGAAAAGTAACCACCCACTATTCTGTTATACTTGAAGAGCTGCAGGTTTGTGGGGGATCCAGGCAGGATTAATCTACAATATTCATTTGAATGTGTTCAGAACACTGGCTAAAAGGAACATGGTATTTTTGTGCTGATATGAAACGCACTCTAGAAATCTGGTAGGAAAAACTTCCTTGATACTGTCAAAGAAATGGTGCTTTTGCAGATCTGCACAATATAAACTAAAACCCCATAGTATTGTGGCTGTAGTCTTTACAGTGCTATAAATTTTGTACCACAAAGTTTGAATGTATAGACCTGAATAACATTGAATTTTTGCCTTTTTGAACTGGGCAGCTCTCCAGGTCTAAATGCTTCCAGCTCCTATCTCTGCTTCCCTAGACTTGCTGTCTAGCCACTTAATTTACCATTCTGTGGAGCTATAAAGTCCTGCTCTACTTGCAGAACTGCTCGGGTCAATTTTCCACTTGAGTGTGGCAAACTCCAGCTATAATTATGTTCCAGTTTTTTGCAGCTGGAACAACATAGTTCAAGGGCAAGGAAAATAGAGCTTGATTTATTTATTTTTTGGCCTCAACTACAAGCATGTTGGATAATGCATTTGATTTTAGTTGACTAAATTTTAAAGATGAAAAAAATGTATCATATCAATCTAATATATTCAAATTCCTCTTTTAGATCCACGAACACACTCCAGATTGCAATGAACAGTTGAACAGGTGCATTCGATGGGCAGATGCTGTTGTGATTGTCTTCTCCATCACAGATTATAAGAGCTATGAACTGCTTAGTTACCTGCACCAGCACATTCAACAGTTGCATCCAGGAAACACTATCCCTGTTGTCATTGTAGCAAACAAAGCTGATCTCTTGCATATTAAAGAAGTAGAGCCACAGCACGGACTTCAGTTGGCCAACGTACTGGGTTGTGCTTTTTATGAAGTGTCTGTCAGTGAAAACTATAATGATATCTTCAATGCCTTCCACGTCCTCTGTAAAGAAGTTAGTAAACAACAAATAACAAGCACCCCTGAGAGAAGAAGAACCTCTCTCATACCAAGGCCAAAGTCTCCCAACATGCAGGATCTGAAGAGAAGGTTCAAGCAAGCTTTGTCTGCTAAAGTGAGGACTGTTACTTCTGTTTGAAAGTAAAGCTTGGTGGGCTTTTGTCTTCCCACCAGTCGGTCTTTAAGGTCCAGTTGTGGAAGGTTAACCACTGGCACTGTAGAGTCCAAGGAACATGAATGAAAGAAGCAGGGTTCAGATGTTCCTTTGAATCACTGTAGAAATAAGAGGTTAAAGGAGGAATGAAGTTGAAGCAAGCTTGAAAGAGCTCCTGAAATGGTTCTTAATCTAAGTGGTAGAACACATATATCTTTGTTTTGAAACAGAACTTTTCAATGAGTAAAACAATCTTGTCCATCTTTCCTGTGGTGGGACAAGCTTGGCTTGATGTTTTGTATGACTATGTATCCCTTAAACTGTAACTCAGCCATAGATGGGTGACAGAAAAATCCTCATGACTTTTCTTTTTTTTTAAACCTTACTGATTTGGAAGTAACCACTTACCTTAGCTTGTTTTCAGAAGTGAATGAGGGACAGCATGACATGGCTCTCTGTGTTCTTATTGTGCAGTACAGTCTTACCCATGTATTTTAAAGCACAAATACAAACTTGCTTTGTGAAGTAAGTGTTAAATGAGTGGATGTGGCTGGGTTTCATGACTTTAAACAGTGCTACTCTCTTTTAATAGCTATGTTAATGACAGCTTAACTGGACTTTTTGTACACAGATCTGTTATGCACAGGGTGTAAATGTACTTTTATTACAATAACTTTTTACTGTATGAAAAATACTGTTCAGATTCACTTTCAAATGTGCTCAACTGATAAAGCACTATGGCTTTCCTATCCAAGTGCTGAATGACAGCCCTTAACTGCCAGTTGAAACTTTTAATTTCCTTTGCTCTCTTTTCTATGGACTAGACATAGAAAGAGCCCTTGTTTATGGATTCAGCTTGTAGATGATAAATATTGCTGGTTCTGGGCAATGAAGCTGAGTTTGTTGTCAGCTGAGACCCTACTCTTTACACACATGGCAGACTTACACATTTTTACTTTGAGCCAGTGGAGTTTGAGCTCATGGGCTAAAGGCCTTATACAAATGCACTTTAAAAAAGTTATACTTTTGCTTAAACTGTAATTTTATTTATTTTGTGTACAACTGCTCCTTACATGGAGCAGACTCTTCACTCCTACAGTCTGTTTCAGTATTAAATTGTTTTTTGAAATGCATAATTTCTCATGTGGGTGTTTGTTTTAGAACAGTTGTAAACAATCAATGAAACTTGGAGATAAGCAGTGCTTCATTAATATCTATTGTTTTCTCACAACTTATGTGATATGTGCTAAACACTCTAAGAACAGCAGTAGGAATGTTGAATGCATCACTGTATAAAGGACTTGGGTAGAGTTTAGATTATGGGATGGTTTGGAAAGGGATCATCCTGCCTCAGACAGGCAGTTGGACTAGATGACCTCTGGAGCGTCCTTCCAGCCCTACTTCTCTATATGGTTCCATGACTTACGCTAAGCAAAATTAAGCACCCTCGCTTTGACATGGGAGGGGGGTGAGAAATGAAGTCTGACTTTTCTGTGTCCTACATTATTCCTTCCAAAGTCCTTTTAAACTAGAACTTAGGTCCATCATTTTCCTGTTCTGGGATAAAGTCCTAATAGCAATGGGGAGAGCAGGCTAGATATGATTATCAGAGATAATCTATATTTACGTTGTCTCATGTGACTTCAGCCTCTTAAACTGTAATAACTAGCACTACAGTTTTGCCTAGCAAGCAAAACAACATGGAAGTTTAGTACAGTAAATTACAAACCTCACCCTTCCACTCACAGATGAGGCTGGCTTGCAGAGACATGCCCCCCAAAGAAGGTACTTAAGTTTTGACTGGAATGAATGGTGTGTAGCATTCATTATTATCAGCACACATCTGTACCATCTAAACTTAGAGCTGACCTGCGTATTGGTTACTGGCTGGTTTAAGGCTAGATCTGAAATGGGGACTTTAGACACTATAGTATTTCCTCTCTCAATATACAGGTAGATGTGTGGTTGTCTCAAGAATAAAATCCATAAAAACCAGCACTCTGAGCAGGGACCTATTTAAGCCAGCCAGTAGGAAGTGCTGAAGAGAGGAGGTTCACAGCTTGAAACCACTGCCTAGAGTCAAGTGCCTAAGCTTTTAGCCCACTGTGGTTCCTTGTTCTTTCAAGACAGTAGTAGTGGTGGGCATCTCTATCACCACTGTTGTAGAAGTGGCTATAGGTCCTTAGTGCTGTCAGGTGTGCTCAAGGCATATTTACTAGTTCAGACCTATCAGGGGTCTTAGGCACAGCTATAGTTAGTTTGGAGATCATGAATGGCTGTAGGCAAGATACCTAGACGCTCAGCTAAAATGGGAAGGAGCAGGGGGTGCTTCTGGTTGTAACTGCTAAATCAACTAAATGCTTTGTGAATTCCACCCTTAATCCTGAGGCATTTAAACTGGCAAATACTCTGCCTTCTTTTCTTTGAGAGTTACTGTCCTTCATTTTCTTGAGACATCAACATTCTCTTCTCCCCAGTTAACATAGTGGGATACAGTAACCACACACATCCAACCAGTTTCCAGTCATTTACACATTACATGTACATGGCTACTCTAGCTCAAGCTGTTACACATTGTGTGGCTGACATCTTGACAAGCCACCTTTGGCAGCTAAGCCTCCAACCCAAAATAGTTATCTGAAAGAAAAAATGTAGTAGCCACTCTTGAGAAGACCCAACCTAATTCCCAAAGTAAATTAAGCACATTCCAGTTGACATTAATTCCTGAACCCGTCAAGCGCAACAAGTTAGTTGACTGCACTTCACATCTTCTGCAGTATGATGTACAATTATAGCAGCCTTAATGGATACATCTGAGCCAATAAATTACTCTCGGTCTTGGTTGACCTTCACTAGCTACCTTATCTTGGGGCGTCTACTGTATTGTGCTTACCTCAGGGAAGGCTCCCTCCTGGAAAATGTATCAAATACAAGCCACAGTTGCACCTAACATAAACAATGTTCTGTTCCGATCCAAGTTGTGTGCATTAGTGCTGACTTTCTCTTCTCTGACTCAGATTGGGCTCAAAGAGCCAAGCTTTCTTTAGCAGTACATATATACCTACTGCCTGCTCCCAGAACAACTAAGTTTGTGCTGGTACCATTATGGCTATTGAAACCTCCCATCAGGACCAAATATTACTTAGCCTATCCTTGGGACAGCCTTTTGTGAAACAGGAGGCTTATGTCACCCTTCTGTGCTTTCTGTGTCAAGTTATTCATCTTCAGTTTAGGCACAGTTACAAATCACTGGATTCTGCATCCTAAATTCAGTTTTCTGCTGTCTTCACTGTGACAATTACCTGATCAACCAGAAGCACTGTCTGAGCTTCTCCTGCTTACCGGATGGAGCTTAGCATTCCCTTGAATGCTGTAGCACATCTTGAGCTCTTCTGCTTACATAAAAGTTACGGTTAGCCATGGCTTGAGGTTGGCAATGACAGTTTACATCTCGTCTGTCTGTATCCACCATGAGGACTTCCCCATTAGAATTGGTTCCCTGCCCCCTCTTATGGCCTTGATAACTAATGCAACCAGAAATCACACTAACCTTCCACAAGGGACCACTCACATTTGCAAATTCAAGCTAAAAGGACTAGGTTTCACCAGCTGCTTGAACAGCAGTAGAGTATCTTTGTTGCTTCCTGTTTCGTCATCTCTAGCTACTGGCTGCTTGACAGCTGTCCCTGATGCTGAATCAGAGTGGCCCTGTCCTGTTGTTGCAGATGTACTTGGCCAGCATGAACTGGCAAGGTTGCACAAGAGGTGGATGTGGAAGACCAGTCATTACTTCAGTATGAGGTACTGACAGAACAACACAAAGTTCAGGAATTTCTAGCCCCAGTGTCTATTTAAGCCCTACTCTCCTCTAACATAGGTAACCAGTAAGAAGCATGAGAACATTTGGCTAAGCCAGGAAGGAAAGGGAATGGTGGAGAAAGGATCCATCACAACTGCAACAGCTTCCCTAGACTGGTAAGGCATTCCCTGACCTGAGATCATTTGAGGAAGCTAACAGCGAGGAGGCCACAGAAAATGGAGAAATTACTGTCCACAAAGCAGACTAAATAAACAAACCACAAAGCCCCTCTGAAAGTGTGGAAAACAGGGAAAAGAGTGGCAGGGGTCTGCGTGGAGTGTGCTCCACCCTGGAAACAGGCTGAGGAAGGAGTAGCTTCTGTAATAATCTGCAGCGCACATAGGGAGAGGTTTCTCAGAGGAACAACACAGGCAAGCATGGGCAGATCTAGGATTTTGAAAAGAAAGTGTGGATGGTGTGTTGCATCCTCACATATAACACAGCACACATTTTTTCCAGGTAAGAAGAAATTAGAAGCTTTGCTAATATGCTAAGAGCTTAGGGCTCTATTGTTCAGTTTAAGATTGAAGCAAAAACAAATAAAACTTTATCGGACCATGTATTAATTTGCAATATCATATGTATAAAAAACCCATACCAAATAGGCAAAAATAATCAAAAGAGGGTTCCTTAGTTCTGTAGTCATTAGAATTAACGAACATCTCTTTCAGAGTCATAAAAACAAACTCTAACCTTCTTGTGAATCTTGACAGTTCATTTAAAGCTTTGCTGAAAGTTACTTTCACATCTGAGTTAATGCTCACCTGAGTTCATGTTTCCATACTAGAGTGAATGGTTTTTGCTGGAGCTAAAAATAGTCTTCAGGGCTGTGAAATAGGAGCTACATTACCAGGAGTAGTTAGTAGATAGCAGAATTGCAGAAGAAAGAACAGCTGACTAGTGGAACTTCAAGGCCATTAAAAAGGAGAGGGGGTCACTAACACCTGTAGAATGAGGCATTTAAAAGGTATCAGGTAAATAATAATGAGCCACAAAGTCAAGTGATTCCCTCACTGCTGCCAGAATAGAAATGCTGCTGCCACTACCAGGCAGCAGGTTTTAAATTTTGGTTAGATTAGGAATCCAAGGGGGTGCAACTGTACCACTCCTTCCACTGAAACCACCCCTGCAGGCAGATGATGCTATTTCTCTCTGAGTGACCCTTCCCTGTGTACTTTATGCTCCTTGAAGCCTTCCTTATACATAGGGTTTGACCTACCCCTAGCCATGATGTTTAGGTTAGACCTAACCACCTAAACATCATGGCTGAAAAATGGGCCATGAGTGGGTGCTGTGCTTTCTGGCTTACCCTGAAGCAGAATCCTATGCACCAGCTGGGGGGAAGCAAAGGGAGAGGGCTATGGTCAAACAATTTCCAAAACATCTATATTCTGATCAGAAGCACAAAGCGGAAGAAAATGAAATGTAACCATGGAGACTGACTGCTTGCCTTTATTTCTCAACCACGGAATTCTAAAGCTTTCAACATTACATACTTTGCTTTGACTTTTTAGTTTCCCATCAAATACAGAATCAAGTTATATATCACAATTTCACAATTTTTTCTTTCTCGCTAAAGGCAACTTCATCCATGCTGTATAATCAACTTTGGTTCCATATTAGCCACTGAAGTGTATTTATACCAAAATGGAGATTTTTCAGAAAAAAGATGCATTTAACAGACCTCACCCTAGCTAAGAGTGTAAAGGTGAAAGAGCTAGTTTCTATTTAATTCCTAAGGCATGACAATGAATGCTAAAATAGGCACGCAGTTCACTGGACGGAGAGAGGAGTTAAATGTACCCTTCAAACATAATTTGTGTGTCAAATGTAGACTTAGCATCCATGGGTTGACCAACTGGCATACCAATGATGCACCTTTCTGACTGCATCATTTTATGTTATATTTATAAAAGTCCAGTACTGAACAACTGTATCCTAGCAACCAATGCTTTTTTCATTCTAGGATTATATCAGTCTTAAAAAGAAAAATTACATAACTCAGTTTTGTTGAAAGCTGTTGCCTAATCTTAAATAAAGAGCAAAAGTTTTCTAACCACATTGTTGAGAAATACAACTTAAAACAAGTTTTACTTTTGGCATTCCAGCCCCTTTATGAATGACAATGTGTTATTTATTTAATGTGTTTGAAAGAAGTATTAATAAAGTGAAACATCTAATCATTGCAGTCCAAATGCTAGCCTGTGTAAAATCTTACAGAGGAGTATGCCATCAAAGACACTGACTTTTTTCAGGGCCTGTGGGTGGGGCAAACAATGGGAAACCAAGAATTTGTGAGAATACTGGCCATGTGCCTCAGCAGCTTGGATTGTGGTGGCGCTCCCTAGTAGGACTGTCCTCTGTTGCTCCCTGGTCAACTGTGGACCTATCAGTGGGCTGGTAGCTGGTGTGCCATTCAGGGCTGCACTCTGTGATCCCTCGGTTGGGCTGAAGCAAGATGAGATAATGCTGCATAAGGCACGTGTTTTGCAGGAGAACATGGCCCACAGAACGAGATTTTGTTATCCCTGCTCTCACTGAGTGAAGTCTCAGGGAGCAACATAGGACAGCTTCAACAAATCCCACTGAAATAAATGCCACAGCTACTGGAGTAAAGTACTGCTCAGTGAAGGGGAAGTTGGCTGAATCTGGCCCTCTGTGGTTTTCCACAGCCTCCCCTTTTCTGTGACGTTCTTATAGGTAGCCATCTCTCTTCTCCTCACAATGCAAGAGGCAACGTCCCAGTTAGCACATGGGGTTCATAACAGAAGTACAGTCTCATCAAGGAGGGAGGAACTGAATACTAGCTTGATGTCACAGAGGAAGTAAGAGGCTTTTAAGTACTCCTATAGGCCCTAGAAGTCCCATTGCAACCAGCTCTCCATTCACTTTGCATAGTTTTCAATTACAGCTGCAAATTAGTTTTCAGGTATTTTCATTTCTGGAAGACCATCAGAAAGAACAACAGACAAGAGGTTTGGTACTTTCATTGAAGGCAAATCATTTATCTCTTCCGCAGATCCACACTCTTCAAATGCCAATGTCTGGCTGGAGATGGTCTGCTGCAAATAACAACTCTGGAATGTGAAGTGGTGTCAGGAGAGTTGAGGAGAGCACAATTACCTGAAGACAGAAAAAATAAATGTACAACTAGGGAAACTAATCCTTACTGCAATTGCAACAAGAGGAATGAATACACATGCAGGCTCCACTTGCAGAACAGCTGAAAAGTTACTGGTCTCTTGTGTTCATGGTGAGACAACAATGCAGCTTGCTCAAAGCTACTGTCTACTCAGCTAATAATAATACTTAAAGTCAAAGTCAGTGGGTAGTAGGTAAGTATTGATACTTCTAGACAATGGTATATGAGCAAGAGGTTACGAGGACCTTTGACATGTACATCTAGGCAGGAGTATGGGGGAGTGGAGATGGCCCAGACCTTCCATCCCCACTTTACATTGAGACAGAGGCCAGAGTCTGGATGTTTGCTGCCTTGATGGCTGTAGTTGTGTGCCTATCCTGGAATCGAAGCCAGGTCTCCTACATGGCAGACAAGGATTCTACCACTGAACGGCAACAGTGGGTCTGTCAGTAGGAACATAGTGACTAACACAGTACTTTTAAAGCACGTATACTTTGATTCATTCTTACCCGCCCCTCATCCTGGGTAACACAGGGATTTGTTGTGACTGCCACTGGGTTGATTTGTGAAACTCAACCAGCAGTTTCCCCTGCCACAGCATTGAATTTTATCAACAACTGACTCCAAGTTGCTGCTTTGATTAAGCTCAGGTGAGTATTACAGAAAGTGTGGTCTGCCTGCTGTGACTTGTCAGTGAACTCTCCTCAGCATTCAGAAACTTGCTACTTGAGTCCAGCTTTTCAACCAGCAGGGTCAGGGCTCAATCAAAAGATAATTGAGATAATCGTTTTTACTCTTCACATGAGAAAAATGTGACTCCAGTGAAAAAGTGTCATTCATTACACCTCTTAAGCAGTGAAGAAAGACATTGGTTATTGGACACAACATATATTTATTTCCCCCCCAAAAATGAGCAAGTGGGTCCCTAATGTAATTTCATTAGCAACTTCAGGCTTGTCTACAGCATGCAGAGTAATGTGCAGTAAGTGATACGTGAATGCACTGCTCACTGACTACTCTATAATAACCTTGCATGCAGATCCAACTCAGCATAGTGCTAACTATGGTTAGAGTCAAAGCAAGATCTGAGAATAACCTCCATTACGCGCAGCAGGGTATGTGGGATAAATACTATTGTTTTAAACCAGAAAAGCTGGAGAGAATTTATCTTATTTGGCACACTTGAAAATATGTGTTTGCAATAAAAAATTAGGGATATCTGAATTAGAAAAATCCCAAGAAAGGAAACAACAGCTGCAACTCAAACTCAAATACCAATAGCAGTGAGCATGTCTGGCATATTTAATCACTCTTCATATATGAGGTACGAAGCACAAGGAACAAATATGTTCCTGGAATATCTGAGAACTGCAGCAGATTTGAGAGAGAGAGTTAAATTCATGTACCCCAGATCCCAGCAGTACTACACTTAAGCTTTCCTGCTCCTTTTTGTTTGCCTTTTCTCTTTACATATAATGAAAGGAATTTGACTTTAAATTTCTACAGACTTCTTTTGTACTATCAAACTTCCTCTCTATGTCCTCCTACACAAACTGCAGCAAATTGACACTGATTATCTCTTTTGCTTCCTATTGCTAAACCGTCTCTATAATTTGCAGGTGCCAAAGGCTGCTGTTTCTCTCCTAATGTTGTACAGGAATCAAAGTACAGCACAGTCTGTGCTCCCTCTGCTACAGATCCAACTTAATTCTGAAAAATATGAAGGGACACATTACTAATGTTTTCAGTCTGTGAATCTACAAGGCCAAACACTGCCAGCCACTGCCAGTTCAAAGCAGTTTCTACAGTTCTGGCAAAATGAAATTATCAGTGTAAATGTGTCAATATTTTATGCTAAAGTAAGTTCCTGCCTTTCAACATTTACAATGCTATCAATAGAGAGTTTAGAAATGGATGGAGAGCATGCAGTGCTCTGTTCCTGTGAGGAACAGATGACCTAGCTTTTTGTGCAACTGCCCAAAATATAAAGGACTATCTTTTCTCCATGCAAGGAGATTGAATTCTCATTGCACATCCTCCCCTGGTTTAAAATCTGTTTCGTTATCTGTGGTGCTTTAATTAAGAGATACTTTTCTTCTTAACAGCCAAGACAAAGTGCCTGGAGGGCTGTTATGCAAGATCCACTGCAAGGTAGTGAAGAGCTCCCAGGAAACAAAGAGAAGGGCAGGAGAAGATGTGTGTAAATAATGAAAAGAATCCTGGAAAAGCAGCCAGTGATTTGGTGAATGAATCAGCCCACTAAACACACTGGAACGATGGTCATGGTTGTCATGGATAATTATCAGGGATCCTGGTTTTCCACGATAAAAAAAATACAATTTCTCTGACAAAACCCACAATATCTGTGGTTAAAAAAGGCCCTGTACTCCCCGCCCTGTTGTCCCCTGGCCCTGCTCATGTCCCTCACTCTTCGCCCCACCTCCTCCCAGCTCCCTGGCCCTGCTTGTGCCGCTCACTCCACCACACAGCCTCCCAGCTCTGTTGGTGCCCCTTGCCTGCCACCCACAGCCCTGCCAGAAGGGGCCCCAGCTGCCAGGGCTACAGGGACAGGGATCCAGGTCCACATCTCCCTGCCCCCAACACAAGGTGGTGGCTGCTACAGGGAGTGGAGCCTGGCTCTCCCCCCCACCCCACAGCCTGCCTGTTCGAGGCAGGGGGCACCCGTTTCCCCACCACTATGTGCACTCTTGGAGGCAGGGAGGACCTGTGCCCCCCAGATCAGTAAGTGGGGTGGGGGTGCGCTGTCCACCAAAGGCTTGGGCTTCCACCCTGCTGCCCTTACTTGGGGCCCCTACAGCCCAACAGATGCGACCCAGCGCTGCAGGGCATAGTGGAGCCATGCAGGAAAGCTGCTTGCTTCTGTGAGCTCTGCTGCCCTGGCGACGCATCCCTGTCTGTCTGGCAGCAGTGAGGGGCACAACCCTGCACTTCTGCCCCCACTGCAGCCATGTGCATGAAGGATGCATTACCAGGGCGATGCAAAGCTTGCAGTGGCAAGCAGCTTCCTCATGTGGCCTGCTCTGCCCTGCAGCACCAGGACACACCTGCCAGGCTGTGGAGGCCCCAGGGGAGGGCAGCAGGGTGGGAGCCCAAGCCTGCAGCAGGAAGCCCACCCTGCTCCTGCCCTGCACACAGATCTGGCGGGCATGGGTCCCTCTTGTGTCCCAGGAGTGCATGAAGTGTCAGGGAAGCCAGCTCCTCCCCCAGCCCCCTGACAAGCTGCCCATGGCCATGTCCCACTCCTCACCAGGGCACTGTGACTGTGCATTGCAGCCCTGGACCTCAAGCCCCACACACTCCCTGGCTGGGCAGCAGCCCCAGCCCCAGCCTTGCCAAATTCCCTCCCTATGGAGGCCTCCATCCTCCCCCCATTTACCTGTGGGAGCTGCTCTCCAGGCTGCCTGGCAGCCATGTGCATATACATGCACATGGCATCCCCTGCCCTCTTCCAGTTCCTTCCCAGCCTGCAGAGATCTCATTGCAAAACTGCAAAAACCATGGGTTTCTCTGCTAAAATGAGAAATCTGCGGTTTCCTCTGTTGAAGAGGAAAAATCATTGTTGGCACAGGAGGTGGCACAGAAGCATCCACTTCTACTCTTTTCAACTTTCAAGAAATTAAGAAAATGCAAAGTCATTCTACTCTCATCCCCTCTTTTTCTTTCTCCCTCTTTTTGCTTTAGAAACCTTCAGATTTATCAATCTGGAATAGCGAAGGACTAGTACCTGCAAGGAAGTGGGAAGGAGAGCCATTTAGCCCCATCCTAAAGCCACTAATATCATTATTTTCCTTCATGTTTCTTACTCAGAGGAGATGAATCAAACATTTGCTTAATTGCTCTAAAATATATATGTGCTCATGTGGATGGAAACACATTTCCTATCTCTGTATTTAATTCTCATTTGCCTAAACTGTCTCCAAGCAACTGCTTGAATAATCAGTGTCTGCTGCCAGATTTTTTTTGTGGTTGTACAAAATTCTTTATTTTTACATTTATAATTCAGCTACTATTGAAAAAGAAGTGCCAATAATTAATGCAAACGGCCGTGCTTTGTTTCAGTGGAATGGAATTGGGAGGCCAATTCATTTTGCCCTGATGTCTGCAGCTGTTTGCCTGAACATCACAAAAACAGTTCTGTTAAATGCTGGCTGGTGGTAGACGAATGCCTGGCTCTTTGAAATGAGAATAATCCCAAACAGGTGGCATATATTCACAGCTGAACTGGAGAAATCCAGGTAAATCCAACTAATGCAGAAAACTTTTATATGACAGACTCAAACAACCATTTCTTTTCCTCTCTCATTTTCTCCCTCAGGACTGTCCTCCCCCCTTAAGCCTTTTAACCCCAAATGTAATGATTTTGTACAAAGGGCAAGTGGCAGTAAAAGACCCAAATTCTTTGGGAATCTGCCTCAGAGGGTGACCTGCCACCGGGGTCAAACCAAACCAAAGCAACACCAGATTCCATGTCACTGCTGTCAAGCTTCAATCCCCTTTTGAAAATTAGCCCCAAAGTCTCATTGCATAGTTTTCAACCACCTCACTCATTAACTCTGTGCTTATCTTTCAAGGTATATTAATGTGTTTAGAGTCTGGATTAACTTGTCCATCACTATGTCACAATTCAATCCCTGTGCTGGATGGCAAAGAGTTTGATTCAGTGTGTCAAGGAGATAAGTGAGAGGCTAACAGAAGAGAAACATGCCATTGGATGACAAATTGTTGCTAGAAAGGGTGTTTAATTTTATAGGCTACTGCCTGAGTCCCTGATTCAAAGATGCTGCTAAAGCAGGGGAAACACATTGGCAACACAGAGGCTCCTCAGCCTCCCTTGGCTCTGTTCTGTGAAAGACTTTCTTAGTAAGAACTATGCCTTGCACGAATTAAAACATGAGAGTTTCCAGTCAGCCTTTGGGACAGCATATATTTATGACACAGATGGTTACACAGTGTTTCTCTGCATCCTTCTTGCAGCTCTGAGGAGCACCCTCCATGTCTGCGGCACCCGGAAGAAAACAGTTGCTCCCGTACACATTCCTCCAAAATTAACCACAGTTATTCATACCTTAGATTGTGCCAAAAATGGCTTGTCCCCTCCTCTACAATGGGATGACAGTAGTCATGACCAGGAAGGGCAGGGACTAGCCACGGGGACTCAGTTGAGAACTCACCACAGGGAGCCCTGCTTTCTCTGTATTTTATGACAGCTTCTTTCTTCTTCTTCATAAACACCCTAGCTGACCTCAAACTTTTTGGAGAATGAATGGCATTTTGGGTGTGGGGACACACTAGCAGAAGGGAGGAGAAAAGGCGAATCTGGGAGCTGCTTCGGAGAATTAAACAATTGGAGTGTTATATAATATTTGACATAGGTTACCCAGGTGTCTACTTGCTGGCTTTCTTCCCAACTACTGAGCTGTAAATTCTTCAGGGGAGAGCCCCTTTTCTACTCTGAAGGAGAGGATGGTGCACAGATTGTCAGCTTCACTAAAGCAGAATGAACTGAGTAGGGAGGGGAGAAATTTTAGCCAAGCAAGTTGGGGTAAACTTCTTACAGAGTGTCCAGGGACGTGATGTCCACAAGGAGCAGCTGTGACCTGGATTTTAAGGAACTATGGTGGTTCCTACTGAGTAAATGGCAAGGAAGCCACTTATTTAGCATCAACAAATGAAAGTCTAGGATGTAATCCTACTTCCGTGGGAAATCAAAGCTATTCAAACATGACCCCTTTAGGGCCATCATCTTTTCACATTTTGAGGCCCTTCCCCCTGGAAGGGCCTTTTCTTCCTGTTTGTCTGAGAAGCCCCAAACATTTTGAAAAGACAATCTATCACCGGTGCTGATCTCTTTGGTGGGGTCATTCCTGGCAGTCCAGCTCACCTCTGTGGATTCTGCATAGAGAACCAATGCTTGCTCACAGACAACTACAAAATCTGAGACTTCACTAAAGAGCCTTTGAAAAAATACGGACGTTGCTAAACCCAAACCATACTAAACCATAAACTTTTAGAAAGTGCGCAATTGAAAGTTCCGTGCTTGCTGATGCTTCATGGTAAATACTGTTGTCAATGTCTATGTCTACATCTATATCTGGCATAGTATGAATTCAGAACCACAGGAGTATTCAACATTACCAGAAGCATTTTTTGTTAGTCTACATCAGGGCTATCCAACTTCTGAGTGAGTGGGGGTCACAGGCCCTCTGGCCACTCACAGCACACTTGTTGGACCATCTGCCATGCCACACTGCATGGGCACACCCCCACTGCACCATGGAGCAAGTATCCCTCCAGTTCACTGTGCCAGTGCCCTTGCCCCATGGTGAATGCCCTCCCACTACATGGTACCAGCGCTCTCACGCCCAATATGCTGCTCCATGTTTCCCTCCCCTCTGCCACATGGTGGGTGCCCATTCCTGTTGTAACATGATGGCATACCCATGCCATACAAAGTTCCTGGGTATCCCAAGTCCTCTGGCTGTGAGCTCCTTTGACTGTGTTGCCCTGCCCTCAGAGGCAGGGGTAGGCAGTGGGAGCTGGAATAGGGAGCCTGGAGACACTACCAGCAGCAACTGTAGCAGTGTGGGAAGCAGTGCCCGGACCAGGAACCCAGAGACCACAGCTTAACCCCTTGGGGCCACATGCAGTCTATGAGCCCTGGTCTAAATGTCTTCTTGGTCAAATAGGAATCATACCACTTTACCTGGACACTGGGTTTGCGTGCTGATATGAGGTCCTTCAGCATTTTGACCTCAGAGACTGTCACACCGCCAACCATATAAAAAATCAGGAGAGGATGGTCACCAGGGTGAGGACGATTCACCTATAATGGTAATAAAAAGCCTTATTCATAATGCTTCAATTTATTCTGGAACATGCATATTCTTGGCTACAAGCTGCACATGGGGTAGTATTAACAGCATACTGCACTATTTATGGTAGGTCAAGACAGACTTGATAGACAAGACAGATTTTTTTGTAACTACTGATTAAAAGGAAGCTCAGAAATTAATTTTACAACTCTTAATTTCTGTAGAAGCTCAGTTGAAACTTAATAGGATGCTGTCCCGTTAAAAGTGATTGGCCTGAGTTTCAGAGGTGTAGGGAAATCACAGATTTACTAAAGCCAAGGGGAGCTGGGTAAGCACACAGCAAATCTGAAAAAAATGGACCAGGGATCTTCAAAGGAACAAATGCATTCACTTGTTTTACCTAAGATCAGGAAAATGATTTAGACTAATTATTGTTTTGCAATTCATTCAATGAAAATAAAGTAGTTCCATCTGCTTTTGTTTAAAATAGGCTTCTAGCTGGGTTTCCTTTGATGGTCTCCTGCACTGGAACAATGCTTCAGTGTTTGGGCAGCAACTACTGTAGGAAGAAGTCAGTCCAATCAAAATGCTATTTTCATTTTAAAATAATTAAAATGATGTAAATATTTTTCTTCATGTTAGATTTTGTAAAGTGTATATATTTTTAAGGTATGTAATCCAGGAACCTAAACTCTTTGACATTATCTTTAACAAATTCTCTTGGTTCAATTAACTTATTTTTGTTACTCTTTGGATCCGACAGAATGCCTCCACTAACATCAGACTGGGTCATACTCAACAGATCATTTGGAGGCAACATCAATGGAACCATTACAACCAGTCTCATTATAGTGTATCACACTCAAAACTTTGGGTTCTGAGGCCCATATTTTGCACATTTTAGACTCTGCTCCTTTATATTTTTCCTGCTTTATTTTCATCCTTTATGTTTTTGTTGTTATTTGTTCTACAAAATGGAAGTGGTAACCCATGGCTGGGTTGAGCCTGGGTCTTTTCCTTTCATCACCATGTCATCTCTCTTTGAAGCTTGTTGCTACAGGCCCCTGGAGTATATCTCCTCATCCATTCTTTATTGTGGCTACCCTATATTTAGGCCTGGGGCAGTTGTTTATCTTGCAGCCAGTCCAGTACATGCTTTCCCTTCCAGAGCTGACAGGCAGTCTTCAGCAGAGGCTTTTCCCTTTGAAGCAGGCAAGAGGGACTGCGAGCACTCTCTCTTGCCGAGCAAGCTGGCATTTGATTATGCCATGGTCTCTGTCAAATGTTGCTCCCAGCTGCAGAGGTTTTGAATTCTTCAGGATTTTGGGATCAGGGTAGGGGTGCACAGATACAAGATTTTGGGGGGTGACACCAATAGGCAATTTTTAAGGGGGCATATTGGCCAATACTGATCTGATTTCTGATACTAGGCCAGCAACTTGAAGAGTTGTCCAGCTGGTAAGTCTATTGTGGTAGAAAGGAAGGGGATAGGGAAGGGGTGTGGAGGGGGTGCAGATCAAGGCTCCTGTGGTGAGGGAAGAATGAGGCTATGGTAGGGGGCTGGGGCAGGCACTGCCCAGCTGGGGCAGGGCAGGGCATGGGACGGAGCTGTGGCTTGTCTGGGGGATGTGGAGAGGGAGGGAGTGGCTCCTGCTGCTACGTGCACCCCAGAAGAGCATGGGGGGTGGGGGGAATGTATCCTGGATGTGCACAGGGCAGGGTAGGCAGCAGCCGAGGGCTGGGCTGGGCTCTTCCCAGAGGGGCCTGGTTCAGGCTGCACTCAGCATGGGTGGTGGTGGCTCTGGGAGGGAGGTTCCAGGGGGGCTGCAGCCACACCAAAATTTGCCATAGCCCCCCCACCCCATAGTCCTCCAACCCAATGCTGCTACTGCCCACCCCAAGCACAGCCCTGGCCCAATAACCCCTGCCCCCCCCCACATGCTGGGAAGAGCCTGGCACAGCCCTAGCCTGCAGCTGCAGTCCACCCTGCCGCAGCCCATGCAGATCTGGGGCACCCATGTCTTCCTGGGGTGTGCGCAGCAGCGGGAGCTGCCCCTCTCCCCAAGCAGCACCTGCACTTGCCTGAGCCCCACTGCCTTCCTCATCGTGTGGGCCTTGATCTGTCCCCTTACACCCCTTCCCCCCTCACTGCCTACATGCTGCACTGTGGCTACATGCATACACAGGCATTTATCAACCCGAATATTGGCCACATCAGGCCAATTTATGATACAGTCTATTTTCTTTATATCAGTGCCAATCCAATATCAGACTGATGTATAGGTGCACCTATAGATCACAGCAGCTAATCAGCATACTTAAACTCACTTAACAGTACTTAAACTTAGTATTTTGTATATGACATATGCTCTCCTAACTATCCTTCATTCATCCATCTGTCACCTGGGAGCAGAAATATGATTATGACAAACTCATGCATTCTCCCAAATTACACACTGCTTACAGTTTCTTTCCGATTAAAACAACAAATCCATATACCATTTGAATCAATACATAACTCCCTTATTTCCTTTACACATGTTTTTGGTTTACATAATTTCCCATTAAAAAACAGTCACTACGATATGTATTATTTAAACATATTAATTACAGCAAAAAACCAAAATTAATTCTCATAAAAAATGCTGTGATGAGCTCTGGTAAAATCTAAATATTTATGCAAAAAGTAGGTCAGAGAAGATTAAAATTAGCCCAGTGACTAAATACTACACTTGTAACACTTGTAGCATATAGATGACACAAGCTAAAGAGAAAACTGCTCACAAATATGGTAAATGTGAATATGTCTGTGTATGCCCTTAGACCAACATGGCTACAACCTACACCCCTGTAATATTGGTCATAATGCATTTGGGCTAGGATACTCCTATGTAAAACAGGAACCAATGGATTCAAGCTTACAGGAACCAATAGATTTAAGCTATCAGTAATAAGATGAGATATGAATAACTACTGTTAAGCTAGTTTCCACAGTAACCTAAATCATTCTGTTCTATTTTGGTGCTGGAAGTGATCAAAGACATACAGACTTGAAGAATTTAAACTTTAGATACTTACCTTTGAAAAACATCTCTCTTTCTTAAGAACATTATCAAATGAGTAATCGCACTGTAAATATGTACATATAAAATTAGAAGCATTGTAAGATTATTTAACATTATGTAAAAAATGTTAATTAGAGAACATATGTTTTCAAGGTTATACTGAAGGAGAGAATCTTGAAAAATCATTTCCTTTAGCCAAAATAAGCCTGTCTCCAAACACATGGTGCATATATAAAACTTATTACTTTTCAGAAGACTGAAGTTCAAACCACAAATTCCAGAAATGCATATTAAAAATACTATTAGGCATGAAAGCTCCAAATTAAATTAAAGTTCCAATGAAAAGCATTTGAGAACCTGTAATTTTGTTATGTTATGTACAAATGTTTTGGAGGAGGACAATGCTTTGGGTACAAAATATTTGGAATGTAGGTTTCTGCCAAGATTTTTCTGTTTGATAATGCAACCACCCAAGGCTCTTGCTTTTGGAGAGACTGGCTCCATGTAGCTAAATATGACTCAGTTCTGTGATACCGAAGAGCTGAAATTAACTGTAACAAAAAGCTGCATACACTCTTTTGTGTCTATAAACTAGTCATGGTTAAATTGTAGAAGTTTCTTTTCCTCCACAATAGTGCAAACGATTTTTCACTCATCTGTTTCAGGTGATTTTCAAGTCCTCAAAATCTCATATAAGCAAAATTTCACTGCCCCACAAATATTCTTCAGATCTTAAATTCACTCCCAGCTCAAAAATTCTGTGATGGAGAAGTTCTATCCATTCTAAAAGTCATGAGAAATTACCAGGGTACGTGTCCTTAGCAATTTTGGGAGGCAGAGAAAACACAAGAAAAGAGAGAGCCAAATACAAAATCTCCCTCTCTCTGTCAGGAAGATACAATATGTTGTGATATGGTGACTAATGCAACTGGGATATCCACTCTGGCACCACCTCAGTTCTGTTACAAGGCCAGTTGAACGTTGGGCTACCATACGTCTCATTTTTCTGCCATGTCTTGCTGTTACATTAATTGTTGTAAAGTATGGGAGGCTGCTCATTACATGCCCCACTGCCTAGGGAATGACACACGGCTCCTAATTCCCCTACACCGCGTCCTATACCTCACAGATGGCACATTGCCTCACACTGTGACCCATGCTTCAAAGTCTCACATATGACTCTCACTCTCCACTGGAGCTTGCAGTCTCTGTGCCCTCATACTAGGCTCCAAAGTCATACTTCCTTACTGGGGCTCACTCACTGGCACCCCTTCGCTGGGGTTACTCCTCTGCCCTCTCATTGGGGCACTAACTCACAATCCCTCCCTGGGGCTAACTCCTTGTACTGCTTGTGGGGCTGGCCGATACACAGAACTTCAGGTTGCCCTTGCAGCCCTACTCTGCGTGCCCCCAGTGCAGCCCTTTAGGTTACCCCCTGCAACCCTACTCCGCACCAGTACTGCACAGCCCTTCAGGCTGCCCTTCAGGCCTTACTCTATGTGGCCCGTTTTCTCACTACACTCCCCTCACAGGGGCCGATACTCTACCCTCTCACTGGGGCCAACTACTTGCCCCCTCCTTGGGGCCTCGAGGTCTTACACTCCATGGGCTCAGGTGTCCAAAGATATGCCTGACTCCACTGCTACATGACTCCACTGCTTCCCTATTATCCTCTAACTTGTGGGGGCTGGGGCTATAAGGTGCCCCTTACATGCCTTTCACTGGAGATGCAACTGGCATGGCATTTCCTAAGGACCACCCCACCATGGGTGGACCTATCCCAGCAACATGTAGTTTTCGGTTATGCCCCAGGACCAGGAGCCTCCTACTAACCCCATAGTTCCTGCCCTTACCTCTAAGGATGTTCTGAGTAGCTGCTCAGCTTGGTGGTGTTCTTCCAACTCCAAGCAGCAGACTGCTGGCTCAGCCCTGAGGGCCCGAGTTAAAATGGAGGCTGCTCAGCCTTCTCCTCCAATTACAGGGCCCTCCTGTGGTCATTTGAGTGCCTCATCAGGGCTGGCCTGTACCTGCCAGCTGCCCTGTTGCCTGCTGTAAGCCCTTAGAGTGGCAGGCACCAAAGGTGCTCTGCCACAAGGTTACAGTGTGCCTTCATGGAAAGCTATTTTGATTTGACTGAATTATAAAGATTTAAAAGACATTTTTCATGCAGATGCCCTAGTTTGGTTAATGTTAGGATGCTTTTACACTCATGATCACCCAGCATTCTCTTGGTACTCTAGAAATGACCTTTGCAACATGTATATGAATTTGAATTTTTAAAAGTTCAAATTATGAAACACATAGAGCTGTATTACATAAACATACAAACATATATAGATACATATTTATTAAAATTTTAACCCTTCATTTTCCTGAGCATCAGTTTTGTACATTTATTGGAAAGGCAGAAATTCTGGGCAACTAGGTTCTTCTTGGGGTGTTGGTTATAGCTGTGTTGGTTTAAAGACACAGACAGGCAAGAGTCTCCCACTGTCTGTCTAAGGACACAGGCAGAGTCTCTCATTGCCTGAAGAAGGACGCTTGCACCCGAAAGCTTGCAAATAACCTTTTTCCAACTATTCAGTTGGTTTAATAAAAGATATCATATCTACCCAAAGAATCTTGTCTGCCTAGGTTGTTCTTGTAAAGATGTTTGTTTCAGTGATAGACAAATGTATGTAGCATTGATTGTTAAACTGTAGGCAGGAAAAGTCTTTATATTTGAACTTGGAATGGTGACTTTACCTTCATGAACATGCTGAATCCAGTTTTTAGGAGATCGGTGAGGCCTGCAGACATGTGTTCAATATCAACAGGATCAGGTTGATCGGAATTAAATATCTCCTCCACTACCTGCTTCAGTAGCGGCTTGTAAGTGGCCTGCAAAAATACAGTTATTCTTAGTGCACTGTTTCCATTAAGGTGGGGAGGAAGCTTTTGTCCCAGAAAGAAAAATAATTAGAGACATCTCCAAATAAGACCAAAGTAACATCTTAAAATAAGACCAAAGATACACTTATGCACACTTGTATTCATACATGTGTATATCTACATGTATCTGTTCTATTTTTTATTTTTAACACATTTTTAAGAAAGGTCTACAAAGTCTAAATAAAATTCTGTTTATAGCAGAAAAAGTAAATAGACCTAGTATGTAGTTGAAACAATACATTTACTTTGTGATAGTCCACATTCTGTTTGTGTTCCATGAATAAAGAGAGGGAAGAAAGAAAACATGAAGGTTCTGAGAAGAAAAGGTAAACTGATGGCCAAAGTGCTCTGCCACTTGTACCAAAGGAGAGTGCATGTAGGAACTTAAGGTGAAGACAGAAGTGCAGCTCCTTGCTGTAACTAAGAATGCTGTAACTGAGAACGCTGTAACTGAGGAAGCCCTCTGAGTTGTGATAATCACCTAGACCAAACAGAAGTTCACTGTTGGGTCCAGGGGGAGGGGAACTGACTGCCAGCCTGCAGTCGGCTTCTCCTAGCAAAGGCCCCTCCTAACTCGCAGCCTGCACTGTTTTCAGAATGGAGGTGAAGGGAAAGGGAGCAGAGGGAGCTAATTCTAGGGGTTCCCCAACTGGGGCTGGAGGTTGGGGTGCGTGGATTGGGACTCCTCCCATCTCAGGGGGGTTCCACTCCACTCATCCCACCCTCTAGCAGAGGCATAAAAAACCCAGAACAAACTCCCTCTGCTCCCTTTCCCCCCTCCCAATCTGAAAACAGCAGCAGGCTGGGAGGTAGCCCAGACAGAAGTTACTGAAGATGCTGTTTTGAAATGCCTTCATCTGAACCCTCATGCAATGAGAGTTCATATTTTTGTAGTATCGGGCACTTTTAAAAGTGCTTTGCAACTGTGCACTTCTGCTTGGTCACGTCTATAGAATGCTTTCAGGGGCCAGATCAGGCAAAAATTTACATTTCTGTCTGTGCCCTTAGATTTCCTGCAAATCCCAGACTCTTAGGGTATTGCAGAGTGGGCACAGCAAGGCGGCCATCTCCTGTAGCTCTTTTCAAATCCAGATGCCATCATTCCAGAGAGAAGCATGATTTTGTTGATAATTAAGCTAGAAATAAGTTCTGCCTTGTTTATTTTAGCACACTGATGTCCATGATATAATGACAGCTAGAGAAGGGCAGATCATATTATGGGTGGATAACAAGCAGGACTGTCCCAGGGGGTGGGTGCAAATTGGGGCAACTGACCATCCGTGCCTTCTTGCCTTCTTCACATCCAAGGTGTGTAGAATCAGGGTGGGGCCCCACATGGGCTGATTTGCCCCAGGCCCCATGCTCTACTTAGGTTGGCTCTGATAACAAGTCCTAGTTTTAGCTCAGACAGAGCTATAAGAAGAGAAATTATGAATCTCTAAACTTTGTCTTAGGACGTAGGCACTCCTGCTGCCTAACTCAACAGGAGAAGCATGGTCATGGATAGGCAATCTGGGGCCTTAAATGCATTGCAACATGCAGCCTCCTGTGTTTCTGCTCTCCAGGTCTGGCTGAGCAAGTGGGGAGATCACATCGCCCCTTGTCCTGTGCCATTAAGGGTGGGACAAAGGGTGATGTTTGTTTCACCCAATGAAATTAATCAGCTGTGTCACAACACAATGTGGTACAGCTGATTAATTTGACGAAGTCTGCTTCTTGCCGAAGATGGGAAGTGATCCACAGGGAGAGGAGTAGGCAACAGCATAACTAAAGAGAGTTAAGCATGGGAGAATGATCAGGGCACTAAGGCAAAACTTAGGCCCACTGCTCTCCCAGCTGCTGCACTGCCACAGGCTGTGGCCTAGCTGTGGCCACTGTCCCATGCATTGCCACTACCCAGGGTGCAAAACTGCTCAGTTACACCTATAGCAGTAGGTTCACATTTGAACTTCTGATAAGCTGTTGGCTTGGATACTGTCCACACAATGCTCTGCAATTGTGTCCTCAGCCATTCTGTGGTATTGTCTCCAATTCTTCCCTTAATCACATCAGAATAGGTAAGAAGAGGGTTTTTTTATGTTATGGACTGGAGTGAACTGGTAAAAGACTTGAGCCAGCAAACTCTTTTCATAGTATGCAAAACAGCAACCAGATGATAATTTTTAGCATCCATCAACCTGGGTGAATTTGAATGGGTGATCAAGAACTGAAAGATTTCCACTACAAAGCACTTGAACTATACAGCCATTTAAAAAAAAAAAGGCTTTTAAGGTTACTAAAGATATTAGGGACCCTGAGGGACAAACCTTTTTTACTGAAATCCTAACTGACTTGGTGTTTGCTTTAGGATTTTCATACTTCTGGCAAAGGCTTAAAACATTAAAATAAATAACTGTAGTTTCATGAATGAGTGCAATGATCTTAGAAAATTAGCTCATTTCAAATTTAATATACTGTATTCCCTTACTGTACTACTCCAGGGGTGTCACATCTCTAATTTTCTTACAAGGCTAATGGGTGATTTCAGTCATGCTGTGTAAAGGATGAATGGAAGAGGTATTGTTTATGACAAGTATAGAAACAGAAAGGAAATAAAAATCTAACTGTTCAACTATACAACTCGGAAAATGAAATTTTCTACAGTAATCATGGTAATAAAAAGAGAAAATTTCTGTCCAATACAATGGAATACATACATTTACATGAAAGCAGAATTATACAACTCTAGCCCTCCCCACACCATATGTGCATACATTTTAATTAAACCAACAAAGTAAAATACAACATTTTTGCAGACATTAGCTACAATTTCTTTGTGTTGTAGAACACTCCCAAACTTGTGTCAAAGCTAGACACGCAATAAACTTGTATCTGAAACACTATTCATGAAGTTGAAGTTTTGTGGTATAAAATCTGTTTAATATCCACATAATGCCCCAGAAGACGAACAGAAAAAAGACCCTTAAAATGAAATATTTGCAGCAGAGATCAAAAGCAATGTTAAGCAAAGAACCTACTGCATGAAATTTAAGGATAATAGGATCTGACTATAGTCATGACGACATTCATAGGCCACAGGTTTTAAAAAGAGATTTCTTGTTTCAGGTGACTGACTACCCAGGCTCTGAAAATCAGGCCCCTTCAGCATGTATCATGTTGGCCTCCCAAAAAACTGAGAAACATGAAGTCACTTGACAGTTTGCCAACAATTTTACAATACTTTTCAAATCTTAATGTACGTTGCTATATTAAAATTGCATTAACAAAATCTCTAGATGCCTACTCTAATTACCAACCTGGATATTTTAAAACGTTGCCTTTTTAAAAAATTACAATAGCAGCCAAACCAGAAAGCCTGATTGTGGAATTTTGTGGCATGTGACTATGAGATTAACTGATTGGCTTACTTTAGTATAAACATGAATTAGTTTTATAATGGACATTCATAATTGTAAAAGTCTTTGTAAAAGTTTCCTAGAAACTGTTGAGATCTGTATATTACTGTTCAGAAACATACCCATGCTAACAACATTTTAAAGAAATATGGTTCAAAAATCAGAGCAGAGTCACAGTTTGGTGAGCCCGGACATTGGTGACTTTGTATACGGACAGATGCTCAATTCCATGCTGCAAATTTCATGGAAAATTTTAAATGCTGAAATTTGCAGTCCTGCAAAAACTTGGAAAAGTATGTGTCCGAGGGGGGGAGGTATGGACACACAAGTATTCTAGTCTTCTGTCTGGAGAGCAACAGGCTACCGCAAAGGTGGGCTCTCCTGCCAGGGAGCTGCTCTTTCAATCCTATGACAGACAGACAGTGTGCCTCTTCCTCTCACCACCTGTACACCTCCCAGTCTCCCTCCCTGTACACAGCTCCAGGTCTGGAGCAAGGGAGTAGGAGGCAATGCATCTGTCTGGTGGAGATGGTCATCTAAGGGAGAATGGCCCCCCTCTGTGAACCTCTCTGGGTCACCTGGACATGGTACCTGGGTTGGAAGCAGAGGTAGCTGTGTGGAAATATCCCTCGTCTGTGTGCAGACCCAGGAACCTGAGAGATGCAACATGCTTAAGTAGCCCTCCAGCTCTTGCCACTTGTCATGTGAGGGAACCACTTTTTGTCTCACCCCAGCTCCCTACAGTGGGTGGGCTCCTCACTGACAGACGTGGGGAGGAGCCTTCAATGAGCTGCGTAGCCCTCAAGAGCACTCACTGGTTACAGCAGCAGTCCACAACCTTTCTGGACTCAAGGCACCCTTCCATAATTGTTGTGAATTGAGTGGCACCCAATTTAAAAAATGAACTGATATATTCCAGTACTTCCCTCCTTGCAGAGGGGCTGGGTAGTGGGGGTAGATGATCAGGAAGGCAATGACAAGCCTGAGCCTTCACTTATCTGATCATCTCCGCAAACCTTTTTTATCTCCTCAGACCCTGTACACCCTTCAAAATTTCTGGCGGCACCCAAGGTACTGTGGCATCTTGGTTGAGAATCACTGGGTTCTGAATCAGCTCCCATGAATGGTTCCTCAAGCTAAATTCCCCTCCCCAAATGGAACCATTTTCCCTTTTTAAAAGGAGAGGGACCTGGGTCCCTGCCCCCATACTCTTGTAGCAGCAGTTGTGGTTTTGCATTAAGATCCGTCTGACAAACGATCTGGACAAAGGAACTTGTATCCATCTGTAGAGGGGTTCCAAGAGAAGACAGAGCTGGATCCTTTGTCCCCCAGCCATTCCACATGATCTCTT
Source organism: Caiman crocodilus (assembly GCA_030014935.1). Classification (NCBI taxonomy): domain Eukaryota; kingdom Metazoa; phylum Chordata; order Crocodylia; family Alligatoridae; genus Caiman; species Caiman crocodilus. The sequence goes on from JAGPOW010001338.1 coordinate 51,064,615, forward strand.
CCCATCTCCCTCCTGCAGGATGCTAGCTACCTTCAACATTTCCAGCTGCAAAGGGCTAATAAACCTGTAACTGCCACACAAGACATTCCAAAACTTGGCCCCAATTAAATTATAATTAAATTATACCCAAAAGTGCACCCCATCTTGCCAGAAACATTTTAGGACTTTCCTTTCCATTCCCGATGACTTGCACAGGACAGCTAATAAAAATATGTCTGATTTTATGCATTTTTAGAAATCATATTGGTCATAAATGTCAGAGAACACTTCATTAGCTTTCCAGTAATATTTTGTAATGCTTGAGTTTCCATATCTACTTAATTGTATTAAAGAAACTGCATCCGTTTGCTGGGCTGCAGCAAAGTCTGAAGTTTGGGAGAATTCTTTCTGGACAAAGATCAGGGTCAAACTTAAATAGTCTTTTAAAAACTGATTACAACATGCTCTTCCCCTATGGCAACTGCCCATTTCTAACTAAAACAGATATGCACTTTGGAAAATAAATAGCTGTGGTCCTGATGACCCAAATCAGGAAAGAAAATTACATTTGTTTCAGTAAACAGAAACTGTATTAGCAGCCAGTTCTGCAGAGGGAGAATGGCCTCTTGCCATTGTGAAAATGAGACAGAAGGTAGATTTAAACCAAGCCCTTGGTATGCATAAAGACATGTTGTTTCAATATGTAATGATGGATCCCAGCGCAGTAGATATGAGTTAGCTCAACCATGGATATGGAGCATATACAATATTGCAACACTGCTGTCCGAATCCTGAGGTCTTTACTCATGAAAATTCCCATCAACCTCAATGGGGATTTGCCTGAGGCAGGACTGCAGATTTTGGGAAACTCCCGGTAATTAAGTTATTTCTGAAACCTCTTGTAAAAATATTCCATAGGGCAGAAAAATAAGTTTTGTATACCTACATGAGTAAAATGCATCCTATTTGGAAAGGTATGCTTCTGACTCTGTGCTGAACAACATAATAGAGATGAGGGGAAAAACATCTACTTGCCTGGTGGATGTTGCTTCCTGGGATATGTACAGAATTAAATTGTTTCATATGCATTCGAGCTCTTGATACATCCCAGAGGGACTTAAAGATACTGTCCACTGCATCCATGGCTTTCTCAAATGTCAAGGTCTGAGCTGAATCGCAACCTGAAATAATACAGAGATGCAGAGCTGTGTGAGCAAAGGTCTTTCAACTGTTTTGATAATGAGTTGTGAGAAAATGATGGTAAGGAGGAAATTTTTAATTAGTTTAATATTTTTAGACTTTAGAAACCAACATGTACATACAGCATGCTCTTGGCATTGAACAGTAAGCAGCCATGAATCCTCTCAGAGAGCAAATAAAGGCAAAAATGCACAATAAATACACTTTGAATCATAAAATAATTTAACTGAAATACTGTGAATTCTGGGCTCTGCAGCAGGCACAAAAATTGCGTATGTCAGCAGTTTTGAAAGATATAAATCTGCCCTAAAAGTACCTCTTTCATTTTCCAGCATGGGGTAACACATCCTTGAAAGGAAGTCCACTCCTGTCTCAGGACCTAAACACTTTCCTTCAATCCCATGACTGGGAATGCCTTTCTTACCTGAGCTGGAAAACTGTGGCAAACACTGTGAACTATGAATGCCAAGAAGAAACTGGAAGGTGCAGTGTTTTTTAAACAGCAATACATTCCACAAGATGCAGAATTACTATATATTGCTGGAATTCATTTGCCCAAAGAAGCTCCACTAAGGTGCAAAGCTTGAATTACATGGAGGTCTTTCTTTTTAATCTATACTTCTCTGGATCTCCACCAGCAGGAGGCTTAAATGATTTCCACAGGCTATATACAATATTCATGACTTGCTAAAGAAGGACTCTAGTCTTTGGCTCTAATCACTTCATCATATAGGTTGTACGGCTAAGTTGACTGGAAACAGGGTTTTCTGAACAAAAAGTCACTCTGCCCAAGAACTGATCACAATAAAGAATTACAGTAAAAGCTGTGTTAACTGGCATTTTACTAACTGGAATATTCTATTAGCTGAAATTTCCAATATCCCCCCAGTACAAATCCTCACTTTAGCAACCAGAATATTTGCTGAGTCTATCTGGCATGTGTATGCGCATCAAGTATTTGCACTATAAATATGGCACTGTCTTCCTTACAACCCTCAGATAATTGGAATTTTTAGATAATCAGCACCCCCTTACGCCACTCATGCCTGATAACAAAGCTTTTACTGTAATACATATATTTTTTCTTATATTACCAGTTCATTTGTGCTTCCAAATACCTGCATAACCTTATTTCTACCTTTGCTTCTGCTCTCCTTTCCTACTACTCTGCCATCTTCCAACAGTAATGGGTGAAGACAGTATAATAGGCCTTATTCCCAACAATATCCAGTACATTGTCCTTTTGTACAATGTGATCCACAAATGCCAAACTTTTGTCTGAATAGGCTTTCACTGGTTTAACTAGGGCTCTGTGTGGGTATAAAGGCCTGCGTATAAGAGTCAGATTGAAGGAACAAGCCCTTAGACTAGAAATTCGTTAGGACCATGTCTTGCAACTGTGCCTAAAAACACCAAATCAGGTTTAGAAATATTCTTCCCCACAACTGGAGGTGTAGCCAACCTTTCTATAGAGCAAACACGGACCAGAAAAAAACAAAATTCTGCAAATTCACAGAGATGCTCTGTTAATAAATCAGCTTGCATAAGACAGATGTGCATAGACAAGAAAAACATTTTGGCCATCCATTTTGTAATTGGAAGGTGTTCCCAGTTCCTGTCCATTAACAAATTAGGGCCTAAAGCCTTCATCCCGAGGACAGTTACATACCCATAACTTTACTTAAGAAATCCTATGAAATTAATAGGACTGCTCACACAGATATGGTTGTGTGTATGCATGTACAGAAATGGGGCTTAGCAGATTATAAAATGAAATCAATCATATACAATTTGTGTTGACTATACAACACGAATAAAGAAAACACCTCAATACTTTCATTCTACTATCTGGTAGCTATGGCAAATTTAGGCATTAACAGCAGCAAGTACAATAAATTAATTTAAGATTTTAAATGGTCAATAGCTTTTGAGTCCATCTTCCCTGTAAGTAAAATAAAGGTACTAATACTTTGAAAGAGCTACTTGATCCTTATCTAGCAATGTGGAGATTGTAAAGGCTAACTAGTTAATATTTATAAAGTGCTCTAGAGATGAAAAGCATGTTGCAAGAGCTAAGTAACATTTTACATTACCAGATGGCCCTTCTTCACTGTCTTCAGTCACATAAGAGCTGAGCTTTCTCTTTGTATGTACACATCAGATGGAAGATTTGTTCCTGTTTGCATAAAGAATTATTTTTCTTTTTGCTTTTTTCAACACATTATTGGAAGAAAGCCACTGCTGTTGGCCAGAGTGAGCCTTGCTTTTTTAAGCAAGTTCAGGTGAGGTAAAAATTACATCAAGCAGAGTCGAATGCCTTTGCTTTGAGCATTTTTCTTTCCTCCTCTCTCCCCACCCCCCATTCTTGTTTTTGTCATTTAAAAGCTCTTTGTCTTATCTTGTCAATTATTTTCCTCATTTACAGAAACAGATTTTTTATTTGATCTTCTCTCCATTGTTGACAGATCTTTTCCTTCTTTTAGTCCTTCAACACCAGACGTTTTGTCAAGGAGTTTTAAACCAATCTATCACTTCCCATTTGTTCTGAAATGTGAAGACAAATTACTGAGAACCACTTTCTCGCTTTTCGTGCAATCATTCAACTTTATGCAAAGCAGGTATTAAATGCCATGGCAAGTGTCAGAGAACAGATACGTCTGATTTGGCAGTGTATTGGTTACATCTTCACTGCACAGATTTTTAATGAGTACACAAGGTACAAGGTGATGAGAATCAGACCTCAGATATATTTATTACCATGTACACATGATCCTCTTTTGCTGTATTAGCCAGCCACGGTCCTAGGCAATTTAGTTTGTGCTCTTCTGTTTTTACTGCCTCTTTTGTTTTTATTATTTTTAGCCACAGCCCTCTGTGTTCATATGGTTAAGTTTAATGAGTATTGCATTGTTCTTTCTACAAGTACCCATACTACATCTTATTTCATTTTCTCTGTTGAGAGCAGATTGCAGTTGAACCATTTTTTGGAAAAATGTATGCTGTTCCACTACTCTATTAACTACCAAAAACTAATTTCTTCGGAAATATTACTTTTACATATGGTCAGAAACCTGTGCATGGGGGAACCCTGGAGCCCCGAGTTTCTTCCCACTGTGCTGCCACTCACCACAATGAACATACTGAAGTTGCCCTAAAATAACTTCTTATCCCATCATGTCATTTCCTTTGCCCTTACACAGGACTCTGCAGCTGCAGTGATGCATCTTTGCTGGCCCTTGATTGTTCTTTTAGGTGCCTCCTCTCCATTAAGAGAGTCAACCTGGAATATCACTTGGCCAGAAATTATTCTTTCTGCTGGCAATCAGTAATGAGTCAAACAGCAAAAGGATTTATTACATAGGATGAAAGAGTTATGCAAACAAAACAGACTAAAGGTTTGGAGCCAGAAAATAAAACAAATATAAATTCTTACCCTCTCATCTGGCTACTCCAGCCCACCATGAAAGTCCTTGCCAGGCCTCTAGAGACTGACTTTGCTGTCAACTCTGCCAGTCCAGGTGACTGGCACGGACAGCCCCCAAAGCATGAGACAAATAATATAGCTTAGGTAGACTCTAAAAAGCCCGCAAGCCATACCGCAATTAACATTCTTTCAATGCTCATAAGTCACCAGAATCCTACATGATGGCTAGAAAATTATATTTAGAGATCACTGTTGGGAAGTGGCTTGTAGATAAAGTAGACATGCATTAGAACAATAGACCAGGGGAATGGCAAGGGTTAATTGGTTTTTAGAAGCCGGTTAGTAATAAAGTTTCTTTCAAGGCAGATACCATGTCTGAGGCCAGTGGATAAGCAGCCATAAACAGTGTGGGAAATTTGAACTGTGTACACAAAACTTGAAGTAAGGTGGCATTAAGTCACAATGATCAACTTCAGAGCCCTTGGGATTTTAAGTTTTGGTGGTGCAACAAATTAGGAGGCTGGGGCATGCCTAAATTAAGACACCGGTAAATGATCAAATTAAGATATGATGGTTTTGTTGGAACAAG
>JAGPOW010001338.1:51070223-51096589 GCA_030014935.1 Caiman crocodilus
GAATGTGGACAGTATGATGACCACAGAAAACCCAATCAACAATTTTTGGGAATGAAGAGTCATCAGAAAAAAAATACAAAAGGAGGGATTTCAGTGTAGCAAAGGGTCCCCTAGGGAGAAACCTGAGGCCAGGTTGAGGGCCACCATAGACAGAGAGCGCACTACCAACCCATCTCATTGACCCCACTAGAGGGAGGTGTGGGGCTTGGCCCTCAACCTCTAGGCTCCTGACATCTTATATTAAAAAAAGAACCTCAGTGTAAAGCTCATGTATTGGCCAGATATACCATCCTTCTGTGACAGCCCTAGAACTGGTAGGTATAGAATCGGGTGGGGGGACGACAGTATTTTGTCTGCCTTGCCTGCATTATTCTTATCTGCTATCACTGTGTATCAGTAAAATGTGCTTATTATTGAATGCAAAAAAATCATGGTTGGTCTGAAGGTTTGGGTCTACTGGAAACAAGGTATCTGGACCATAAATTCAGTGCCAAAACTCCAGAGTGTCTGGGGTACTTGGAGTTCTGATGGCTTGATGTACCATTATTCCCAGATGCCTTTGCTATTTTACAGTTGATTGCCCCCATCACAGTTTCATAGTTGGTAGGGTTGGAAGGGACCTGAGCAGATCATCAAATTTGACCCCCTGCCATGGCAGGAAAGAGTACTGGGGTCAAACAACCCCGGCAAGGTTTTATCCAGCCTCCTTTTACAGACCCCCAGGGTAGAAGCCAGCATCACTTCTCTTGGAAGTTGGTTCCAAATCCTAGGCACCCTGACAGTGAAGTAGTGCCTCCTGATATCTAGTCTGAATCTACCGTCTGCCAGCTTGTGACCGTTATTTCTAGTCACTCTTAGTAATGCTTGGGGGAACAGGGACTTCCCCAATGCCTGCTGGTACCCCCTGACTAGTTTGTAAATGACTACTAGATCCCCCCTCAGCCTTCTCTTGTGAAGGCTGGACAGGTTCAGGTCCCTTAGCTTCTCCTCATAAGGCCTGCCCTGCTAACCCCTGATCATGTGAGTGGCCCTCCTCTGGACCATGTTGTCCACATCCCTCCTGAAGTGCACTGTCCAGAACTGGATGCAGTACTCCAACTGCGGCCTGACTAGTGTTGCATAGAGGGGTAGGATCACCTCCTTGGACGTGCTTGAGATGCATCTGTGGATGCATGACAAGGTGCGGTTGGCCTTCCTGACTGCGTCCCCACACTGTCAGCCCATGTTCATTTTGGCATCAGTAATGACTCCAAGATCCTCTTCTGCCTCTGCACTGATGAGAAGGGAGTTCCCCAGCCTGTAGATATGCTGCTGGTTCTTCCTCCCCAGGTGCAGTACCCTGCACTTGTCCGTGTTGAAACCCATCCTGTTTTCATAGATGGACAATGCCCAGGGGTGCCCAGTCTACCAGTGGTCGCTTCTGTCTGTTGTTGAGATTAGCAACTGTCCTGGCCCTAGAACACAATGGGGGGGATAATTAGCAGTTCTGTCCACTCTCTGAATTTCCTAGCTAAACCATAACCCAGAATACATAGTCAGTGTAGCAATATCCATGCAGTGATAATAATAACATAAACAGACAGAGCATAACATGAACATGTCAGAGACCACATATACAATCTCATTGCTATAAAACAGAAGAAAACAATTATGACATGCAAACCCCAAAACAACAGGGTTTGTGACATGCATATGCATGACTTTACAGTTTTTGTTAACAGATTCTGTATATTAAGGTCAGAGTTGACAACTAGACCATCCAGTTTCAAATGCTGTATAAGATGGATCTTACAATTTCATCCAGTTACTCATTTATTTATATTAATAATTTGTGTTTTGATTAAAGAAACCTTCCAAAAAAGGCATTCAGCCATAATGGAAGACTTCAAGCCACCTCTGTTGGTAGTTTTTTCCAATAATTAGTAATACATACTGTTAAAAAAGTGTTTTTTTCTAACATGATGTTTATATAGCTTCAATTTCCATCCATTTTAAATATGTGATTTTAAAAAGACCTTACTTTATATATTATTTTTAGCATAAATTGGCATGTAGTATCTAGGACAAACTGGTTTAAAATTAAAAAGAAACATTAATTTTTATAATGCAGTTCTGACTCAGGAAAGGAAATAAAGAGTCACTTTGTCTTTTGATTTACGCCTAGACATTTTTAGATTCCATAAATTCAGCCAAGAGGAGGAATGAGTGCAGACTACAACACCAAGAAAACTTTATATTAGAAAAATGGTTTATATACGCATAATTTATGCCGTGGAGTTCAAAAAGAGAAACTAGCTGATAATTATTCTGCTATTCTGTTAAATCCAGTTGATAACAAGTATTTATTCTGTTGTCTTGCTATATACTACCCTGAGATTTTCTGGGAAGTGTGGCATATAAATCTAATAAATAAATCTTTAGTGACCATTTGGATTTCATATAAAATTGCTTTTTTCCTTCTCTAATTTTTCCCTCTCATAATTCCTATTTCTTTTCATATTCAAACTTCTATGACATAGTGCATGGGCATGTATAGATTATGAACTACTACAAATTCCCCTTGGACAGGATATGGTCATTATAACAATGAATTAAAATAAACAGGATTACAATGACTGAAAGGTGAGCAGTTGAGAAAGCAGTTTTTCCTGAATTTTTTTTAAACTGTTGGATGTGACCATTTTTATCTGTCATCTCTCACAGATTCTATACAACAGTCCCTTACTATTCAGTGTATTAAGTGTTAAAACTGTTTTCTTGTAAACCAGAATAATAGACATCCAAAACTCCAGTACCATACAGAATAGAGAGTTATAAAGAAATAATGAGAAAATTGAACTACAGAGATGATTAAAGAGGTTGGAAGCACTTCAAGAAAGCATGAAGTAAAGGCTGGAAGAAAAAGAAAGAAGGATAAAGTAAACCTGGTATTTACCAGGTTTGAGATCCAGTTCTAAACTTCAGTTTAGATCTACACTTCAGTTTTGGGGCATGTTCTTTGTTTCGACACAGAGGAACTTTCAACTGGTTTTGGAATTTTGCCCTCCCCACGCCAGTAACAATCTCTGTAACAACCTCTAGGCTCATGCAAGTTGTAATGCCAGTTGTAGTGGGGATGATTTGGAGGGTGACACTAGGAAGTTCAGTGTGTTTGGAGAATTTCACAGTAGCCCTTAGCTCCCACTGCACCATGTTTGCAAGCAGCAGCAAGTTCCAAGTTCTTGCAATCTAAATGAAGTCCTTTTATTATTACACAGAGCTCTGTTCATGAAACAATCTGAAAACATTTATCTGTCATGCCTTTCTCCACTTGCGTTTTTGGTTGCTCATGCACCAGGGGCAAGAAGGAGCTCCTCTTAAGGCTCCTCTGTCCATCAGAAAAGTGGCTGTTCTGGGTCTCTGTTGACTTGAAAGCCCATGTGCCTGTGCAAATCATAACCGTCTTTTGTCTATTTGGCAGGTTGACAGCTACATTCTTCTTTTTAATATATTGTAATTATAAAATTAAGTTTTTCACTCTCCCATGCTAGAATTAATTAACCTCCCCTCCAGATTTCTTATATTCTGTTATATATTAGCACTACCATAGTAAATCTGTAAAAGGAGAGCAACTTTGCCCTGATTTGGCTCTGAAAAACCACAGAAGCAGTGTCATAGAAATAACATACACCTACAAGTCACCCCTATTCACACCTTTCATGTCAATGGGAGTTGTGTGTACACGTGGTGAAGAAAATTCAACCTTTACATTCTAGCTTGCTGATGTCACTGAGAAATATGTTCCTTTTTAAAACTGTGAAGAGGTGGAATATATCAGCTGAGGCACAGCTCAGGCGTAAATTAATTAATTAAAATAACCCTTCCTGATACCGATTTTTCACTGAGAATTGAATGTAATTAAGAGTGCATTCCAAACTGATTTCTTTGTGCCCAGAATATATTACCTGTGAAGGATGGAGTTGAAATGAGTATCTACTACCTGGACTTTTTTACATTTCTTTATATTTCTTTACTATTGGCAAATATAAAATGGGCCTGCTTGTAAAAATTAGAAAACCTCCAGTAGCCAACTTTGAGCACTTTTTAAAATCCCTATTGTATTAAGCACAGTGCGGCTTAATTCTGGCAGGCACAGGACCTACTCACATACCTCTGAATTCAACAAGATTGGGGGGGGGGGCAGAACCTCACAGACTACATTGCATACAGGACTGCCCCACTGGTCCACATCCTTGACCTACTGTTTAACTTTGGCAATCAGAGGTAGTGTTTTTCTTCTTCAGTAAAACCCTGGCCTTTCCTTCACGATTAGCAATGCTAGAATTGATGGATTTCCACAAAAAACAAACCATACTATATTTTTCTACAGTTTCCTAAAAACACCAAAAACATACTTTAGAGGACAATACAAAACAAATCTGTATTGTGAACCTGTCAGCCTTTTCACTAATTCTTTAAGGAGATCAGTGAAATTAGTGACTAGTCAGTGAGATTAGTGCCAAAATGAACATGGGCTGACAGTGTGGGGATGTGGTCAGGAAAGCCAACCACACCTTGTCATGCATCCACAGATGACTCTCAAGCAGGTCCAAGGAGGTGATCCTCCCCATCTATACAACACTGGTCAGGCTGCAGTTGGAGTACTGTGTCCAGTTCTGGGCGCTGCAGTTCAGGAGGGATGTGGACAACATGGAGAGGGTCCAGAGGAGGGCCACTCACATAATTAGGAATCAGCAGGGCAGGCCCTACGAGGAGAGGCTAAGGGATCTGAATCTGTTCAGCCTCCACAAGAGAAGGCTGAGGGGGGATCTAGTGGCCATTAACAAACTAGTCAGAGGGGACCAGCAGGCACTGGGAGAGTCCCTGTTCCCCAAAGCAACATTACTTCATTTTCCTCTGCTGTAATACAACAGCCACTGAGAAATTATGGAAGATCATGGGAGGATAAGAAAATCACCATTACTGTATTTCCTTGAATTTAAGTTGACCCCCTCATAATTAGACTCTATATATGGAAAATTTATAAATTTGTTATAATTTTCCAGGTACAGGATCTAATTATTGGGGAGCTATCTTAAATTCACTTCCCTCCTGCTGCTACAGCAAGGGAAGCAGTGACTGGGGTAGTCAGGCACTTGCCTTCTGACTCCCCCCCACTTCTTCCCTTGCAGCCTTCCTGCCCACCCCTGCATCAGAACCCATCCCCATCCCCAGCCTCTGCTTCTCCCCTATCACTTCCCACAATCTCTGCCCCTTTCCCTTGCTGTCCAGTCTCTGCCCCTTCCCCTTCTCACCTCCGTTGCACTTTACTGTCAGACTCTGCTCCTGCTCTGTTCCCTCCCAGAGCACAGCGCATGGAAGCACAGACCCTGCTCACTATGCAGAAATGTCAGTGCTGCTGACTGGTCAGACAGAGGAGAAAGTTTTCATGTACTTACTCCATGCCTGGAAGGGAATCCAGCCTGAGCTGAGCTATGCCTGACAGTAAGGGGGAGGGCGGATAGAGGGAGACTTAGGGAAAAGGGAGGGAGCAGAAGCTGTAGAGGGCAAGTGGAGAGGGAGGGTAGGAGGAAGCTTCTCTGGTTCTAACTCTGGCCCTGACCCTGACTGAGGGCCAGAGTCAGAGCCACAGCAGGTACCTGCCCCCATCCTCCTTCCTGCTTTGCATACAAATCTAAGATGAGGGGCTTTTCCCCTCATGCTGCTTGGGAGGAAAAAAACCTCCTTGTCTTAGATTCGAGTAAATTTGTTGTGGTTTTTTTACTGTACTTTGTGTCAATTGGTAAGTATTACAGATACTATAAACAAACATTTATTTTTTTCTAAAGCAATACGTTATTACATCTTGAAATGAAGTCTATGTTCCTTCTGACACACATCCTTAATTAACATAATGCTACTTGCAGAGCTACAAGGGAAAAGAAAGACTACAGTTTATGAATTCACTGTAGTTTGCCTTGTAGGCTCATTGCAAGCAACACCAAAGCATAGTACATTTATCAAAATGGTGATTGGTGAACTTGCAGACCACCTCTGTAAGGACATCCACAACTTCCCCTTGAAACCATGCTACTAAGTTGGTGGGAAGATTCAGCTGTTCTAAAGTGGCAAGTAAATGGTGGGTTGAAATAAAACCTTTCACTCAAATCAAATAATCCTAGCACCACCATCTCACTGTGCATGCTACTATTTCATATATATGTGTACTCACTTGCATTGTTCTGTATCAGTAAGAAATGGAGAAAAAACAGAAAAGGGTAAGTGCCTTCAGGGAAAAGCAAGACAGTGCCACTTTTTAATTCACTTTTAAAAAATTCTGCATTATGCCTTTTTTCCCTAGTAAATAAATATAAAATAAAATGTGTGTGCCCATGCCCATATATTCCATAATAGTCTTATCATACACACACATACACATGCACACAAAAGATGCTATGAAAATAAATAGGTATATAAATTGATACATCTACACTATACAGACTATATCCTTATATTTATTTTCTAGGAAATAAGAGGCATAATAAATAGAATAAAAGCAGCATTCATAGTCATATCTATCATCTTTACTCCAGATGGATCCCAATGTACTTCACCATCATAGTATGTATGCCTATTAGTAAGAAAATATTAGTGGTCTGATGCTATGTTGCTCCTAAGTGATTTACTTATAATAAGGAATAAGGAATGTGATATGAACATATGGTACAGAAAATGTTTCTATGGAAATGTTGGTGGCAAGTGGTTGTTGCTGCTACCAGGGATTGCTGTAAATGGGTATTGACTGTATACATCAGATGGAAGAACTAAATCTCTCAATACCGGGAGAAAAGTTGTTTATCAATGCATAATGACACTACAGGTCAGGGCTGGAAGTGAAAAAATTTATTACCATATTTCTCCATTACTATACATACTGCCCCCACTAAGATGTGGGGGGAAGTGGGCATGCTAGAAGGGAGGAATAGGATGCAGTGAGACAGGTTACAGGGGTGGGTGGCTGAGAACAGGATGGGTTTCAACACGGACAAGTGCAGGGTACTGTACCTGGGGAGGAAGAACCAGCAGCATACCTGCAGGCTGGGGAACTCCCTTCTCATCAGTGCAGAGGCAGAAAAGGATCTTGGAGTCATTACTGATGCTAAAATGAACATGGGCTGACAGTGTGGGGATGTGGTCAGGAAGGCCAACCGCACCTTGTTATGCATCCACAGATGTATCTCAAGGAGGTCCAAGGAGGTGATCCTTCCCATCTATACAGCACTGGTCAGGCTGCAGTTGGAGTACTGCGTCCAGTTCTGGGTGCTGCACTTCAGAAGGGATGTGGACAACATGGAGAGGGTCCAGAGGAGGGCCACTCACATAATTAGGAATCAGCAGGGCAGGTCCTATGAGGAGAAGCTAAGGGACTTGAACCTGTTCAGCCTCCACAAGAGAAGGCTGAGGGAGGATCTAGGGCCATTTACAAACTAGTCAGAGGGGACCAGCAGGCATTGGGAGAGTCCCTGTTCCCCCGAGCACTCCCAGGAGTGACAAGAAATAATGGTCACAAGCTGGCAGAGGGTAGATTCAGGCTAGATATCAGGAGGCACTATTTCACTGTCAGGGTGGCTAGGATCTGGAACAAACTTCCAAGAGAAGTGGTGCCGGCTCCTACCCTGGGGGTCTGTAAGAGGAGGCTAGATGAACAACTTGCCGGGGTTGTTTGACCCCAGTACTCTTTCCTGCCATGGCAGGGGGTCGGACTTGATGATCTGTCAAGGTCCCTTCCAACCCTACAAACTATGAAACTATATAGTACACACATCTTATTTTGGGAAGACAGAATGAAGAAAAATTATTTTTCCAGTCAAAGCTGAATGCTGACTGCAGAGGATTCTGGCTGTAGTGGCTGTGGCAGGGTTAACATTGTAGCTCTGATCCTGAAAGGTTTATTCTTTCCTTTTACCAGGCTCAAGTATGTAGACAGCAAGTACAGCAGTCACCTTGCACCAGTGTCTCCATGCTTCTATTCTTCCATGTGTCTATTGCAGCAAAAATAATTAAATTCTCTACTTTGGACATACACCCCAATTTTGAAGGGTTAATTTTTGGGTACATGTGCTATGAGAGTAAAAACAGTATATCCCAATTGCAACTGCAAAGAAAATTAAAAGATCAGAATTTAATTGCCTAAATTTGAGCTAAATGAATTGAGTGTTTAGAAAGGGGTCTGTTTAACAGCCCTGGAGAACAAAGTTATTCCATTACTCCCAGAGCATATAGGCAATTTAAGTGTAAACTCTTGCACACTGCTCACCAATCTACTCCATCTCTACTTCTAGTTTCATGCTAATGACCTAGGCCTTACCTTCTGTGATAAAACTATCCACAGTGCCAACAGTGGTAGTACTTTTTGTATGGTTGACAGCAAACTAAGGCCTACTGACTCACTGTACACCAACCAGTTAATCTTGAATTGGCAGAGGATGAACCAAGGCCAAGTTGAGCTGGATTCAGCTGGGGCTTGCTTTTCTTAATGGTGCCTGGAACTTATACTATAGCAACATGTGAGGTGACAAAGGAAAGCAGGGAAAGAAGAGGATTTTTCTAAATAGCATTTAGCTGTCAAAGGTAAACTATCAAAATCCATCCATACAGACATTAGAAAATAAGAATTACAGCTATAAGAGGATGCAGATCAACAGTGTCTTCTTATCAAATACTTATATAGTACTGGAGTGACACTTTTCCTGTGATTGTCCAGAAATTGTGTAAGAGGCAACTATGCAGTTGGTCTAATACAAGATATCACCCTAAGAAATCCTTGCCTATCCAATATTAAGAAACAGGGGTAAATCCTGATCCAAAACAAGTCAATGCAAGTTTTGATGAAACAGCTTGCTGTATGCTGTTTGAACAAGAATACTGGAAAAAACCCTCAACCATTCATATTGATAATAATTTGCTCCTATATAAAACTGCAGATAGTGAAGCTGAGGCTAAAACTTCTAAATGGTACAGGAAAGGTGAACTCCACTGTCAGAACAGGAATTCAGAGTTTCTGATCTATGCCAACATCATTTCTTTCCCAACAACTGAGACAAATGAATAACATTTAAACAACAGAATACTGCAGCTGGTAAGAAAACAGAGAAAAATTCGGTGGGTAAAGAAAGGAAAGAAATCCAGGTGACAGCTAGGATGGAACACTAGAACAAGAAGGAAACATGAGAACAAAAGATATAATATAGAAATGAAAAAGGATTTTTTATATAATTTTTTTTCTCTAGATTATAAGTGAACATTTGGTATAAGCATGTTTGAAAACAAAAGTGTGCATCCAGGCTTATTTATAACATTCCAGCTGAATTACAACTTTAGAAGAAATCAAAAGGTTCATCTAAAAAGCCATACCACAGAAGGTCAGCTCCACACTTCTATAAATGACATTTTCCAGACCAGCTGGCACACAGAGTGTGAAAACAAAGTAACATGCAGACTGCCCCCCCCCCCCCCCCAAAACGCATGCACGTACGCTCTGGAACAGCAGACAGTATCAAGCCTATCAAACCATTCAAATGGAGGCATGATTGTGGTTTCTGTAACTGAAGAAAAGGACAATGAGGCAAACCTGAAGTGTTGCCAGAACAAACTCAGCGGGTTTGTGGATCAGTAGTATGAGCTGCAAAGGTGGCTTATTTTTATCACTGTTCACACTTGCCATTTGAGGCTGAGACCAAGATTTAAAAACAAAAATAAACCCCAAATGAATTAAACTTGGGCCCCAAAATCTGTATTTAGGCACCTCAACAAGCAAACTAGTTTTCAGTGTTCATGGCTATACCATCTCCGTATTACCTAGGCTTAAGATCACTGCTGCAAAGTGTGCCTACTCCACTTGCTCCTGTTCCAAGTGCACTAAATCCTAACTGAGGCAACAAAACTACCTTTGACTTCTGTACCACTCGGACTTGCGCTTTCAGGTGTGTTTACAGGCACATGTTCAATGTGGCTCTAAGATGGCTACACTGCCTCACTGCTGGGATTAGGAGGGGGCTGGGAACAGGCAGGATGCATTACAAGCATGGCTCCAGTGGCTTTATTTGGCTCCAATTAAATAAGCCACACACATAGGGTAGGGGCAGACATTCATAAAGCCTGAGCCTGAATTGATTCAATCTTTGCAGGTTAGTCTGCTAGGCTGAATAGGCTGAACCAGTTTGTAACTAAACAGACATCCCCTCTGGACTGAAGAAATGTAGGCACATGCCTGCAGTGGCTCAGGCTAGAAGCCAGGGGGTTCTAGAGCACCCCCCTTCTCTTCCAGAGTGTTGATCTAATGGGGATGTGGCCAGGCTCCTGCAGGACACTCTGATTAGGAAGGGGTCCCCCATCCCTCACTGTTGATAACAGAGCTTTTAGTTACACAGCAGGGAGTTTCAAAGGGAGTTGTTAGCATTTATCAGCCCATCAGAAAACAATGCCTCTCTCATTAGTTCAAGCTCTTCTTAAATAGCTTTTACGAGGAAAAGAACTGCCTTTGTCCTGTTTCACATAGCATGGACCATAGCCAGCATGTGGCATGCTAGCTAATGCTGAGAGTTATCTGGGTAAGGTAGAATCCCTACTTGAGCAGGGAAGGGGGGGTGGCAGGAGCAGGAGGAAGACAGGCAGATGCCGCTGTACCTGTATTCTCTGCTGGAGCTCGAGCCAGGGACCAGAGGGGCAGGGCTAGCCCTACTGGATTGGAGAAGAGAGCAGAGCCCCACCTGGGATGCTGGGGGATTCTGTTTTAAGTTTGACCAGGAAGGGGTCTGGAACAGACATTGCATAAACCACTTTGGCCCAAATCAGTTAAGTCTGATACTACATTCAACCAGATTTATTTCAAACTAGTTTCAGCCATTTTCAAACTGGTGTATGTGCCCTGAACATCTGTTCTGTTACAGATTTAAACCAGTTTCTGATCACTTAAACCAGTTTATGTATAATGTGTGTCCCTAGCTACAGTCTTAAGACTGAGCCACCCCACCCACTTCACTGGAAATGCCTGGCATGTCTACATTGGAGTACTTGGCTGGAGCACAGCCTCTAGTTCAGTGGGATAGTTACTGAGGTACTTAAATTTCAGTTTAGGAACCTAACTTTGGGGGGCTGTTTTTTAAAATTTTCATTGGAACTTTGCCTCTAGGACACCAGAATTTTACAGCTAAATTTTTTTTCCCTTTTGCCTTTAAAAAAGTTCATATACCATGTTATATTAGCTTTAATGAATTAATGACAACCTCTGTACTGATGGCTTTCATATTACAGGAGATTAAACCTGTAGTTCAGTGAACACTTACAGAACAGACTACAGAGTTTACTGGGATAAATCACAAAAAAAGGAATTGCAGAAGGAACTGCAGTTACAATCAAATGTGCTTTCTAAAGAAAATTAATGCAAGATATTCATTAAGGAACAAATGAGTTATTCTCTCAGGAAGTCCATATCTTAATTATAAAGCTCAGCTTGTTAGAACCTAAACCCCAGCCCTTTAGAATATCCATAAGGCAGCTGTGGCAAATGCTTTATGTCTTTAATAAGAGTTTTCACAATGATACTGTTACAGGGTCAGTAAACCTCTATGTTCTGCAAAGGTTTATAAACCCCTATGAAATCATACAGGGCTTTCCAATTTCTAAGCCCATGGAAGCCACATGTTTACATGCTGTGCCCACTCCCCTGCCACTGTTCCATGTGCCTGTGGCCACCCCCAACATCACTGACCTGCAGAGCCTCTATTGCCTGTCCTATCCTACTGATTCACCCTTATCTCATGGTGTTGTCTCAGTGTCCCTGCCGCTGCCCCTTGGGGTGGAGGCAGGAAGCTACAGCCAGAGGAGGAAGAGAGAGCCTGGAATGTCTGGCTGCTGTTGCAGCAGGAGCAATGCAGGAAGTGGTGGGCAGGCAGGAGCCTGGGTAGCAGGGAGGGGAGGCAGGGGGCTACAAGGTATCCCTTCACAGGCCTCACGTGGCCCTCAGACCACCAGTTAGACAGCCCTGAAATAGTACATGTTACATTCTGCATATTCAGACTTCCTTGGTCTTTTGTAGTCTATTCTCAACCATTCTCGTTTTCCTGAAACCTCTGGTTTTCTGTCTGCCAAGTGGATGGCAAACACATGCCCCTGTTAGTATAGTCTTTCAAGGACTCTCCCATCATAAATGAATTTTCCATTAATAGTCTGTATTGAAGGTACAGCTGACTCATTTCCTTCTCTTAGACTAGCTGTCTTACTTGTTAGTTATGGATGGCTCATCCCTGGCCTGACCATGTAATTTTGCCAACGGTTTACATTGTTTGAGTACTGGATAAGTGAAAAGAGTAGTTTTGCACATGCTCAGTGAACATGATGCTAAGAAAATTCTGGAAGGAGCTCACCTTTTGATCTCAATGACATATGGACTTAATTAGAGTGAAAGAGCATGCACAATTTAGATATTAGTTATACAATCGTTTTCCCACCAAAGTGAACATGAGGCTATCAATATGGATACATTCATTTTGAGGTGTGAAGAACTGTGATTCAGGTGCATGATGATTGACAAATGACCGATGGTCCTCTGAAGAGAATGACTGGCTCATAAATGATTGACAGTAGCAGAGTGACATGTGAAGTTAAGAGGAGCTCACACCTGTGAGCTGTGTGCAATTAAGACTGTGCAAGTAGAGGGCTGATTGGGAGTGGTGTGAGTGTGGTCTTCTAGTTGTATTGGTGTATATGTGAGGGAATCTGAGAGAAGAGTTTGATCTATGTGCTGGGTTTTGACTGTTTGTTGTTAGAGAGAGATTACTGGTGTCTGAGCAGATTAAGTGTTGCTCCAAGGAGGATTGTTGGTTGTAGCCATGTTGGTCTAAGGACAAAGGCAGGCAAGGTTCTTTGGGTAGATGTAATATCTTTTATTAGACTAACTAAATAGTTGGAAAAAAGTTCTTTGCAAGGTTTTGGGCATAAACACCCTCCGTCAGACAATGGGAGACTCTGCTAATGTTATAAGTTCTCCAAAGTGGAAAAGAAGCTAAAGTAAACAAGAAGTCTGGGAAGATGCACACTAGTGGAAGTTTGGAAGACAAAGGGTAGAGAGAGGAGTGGGGGAGGAAGGAGGGGAAAGTGTGAAGGAAAACAAGTGGTCAGCTAACAGGTAGTTACCTGGTGTGTTAGAGGTCAGGCAGGATGTAACGTGCCATAAAATGTCTATATTATATCCATGATTTTTTGTATCCAGTAGATTTATAATGTGAAGTTCATAGGATTGTCTACAAAAGGTGTTTTGTAAGTTCCCTTTGAGAATTAGAACTGAGAGATTGGAGAGGGAGTGATTGTCTTGTGAGAAGTGGGCTCCCACAGGTAATTGGCCATTTTGGTGCATTGGATGAGATTTACAGCACTGCTTTGAGGAAGGAGCATTGTTGGTTGAGTGGACCTCAGCCCAGGTGACCATCAAACCCTGTCAGCTCTGTTGAGGGTAAAGTATTGCCCACCGTTTTGATCCTTGGAGTACTCAGTGTCCTGAAGGGAACTGCAGTCAGGGCTCCATTGAGCTGACAATTTCTGTGGAGCCACCATGTGGTCAAGGAGTCCACTTTACTCTGTTTGTTGTCTCTATTGGTTATCCCTCCCATTGCTGTTTTGTTGCCTGCTACTGTATATATGTTTCATAACCTATTGTTTGCATTATCTGTTTAATGATATAGTCCAGTTGTTTTGAAACTTACCATTGAGTCTGTGATTTCTATATAAGATTTTCAGACACTAGGTGGGGTTGGGCGGTAAACCAAAACCTAGTGGAAAACTCTGCAAGTCCCCAATGCCGTAATTATTTGAACTTGGTCTTCAAGGATTAAGAACCCTCATTTCTGCCACCTTTTAATTCCAAATTCTAATTAGTGTATAGACTTAATTAAATTGTCCAAGAGATTCACAGCTCTTCAGACTTACCTTCAGAAAGGTATCCAGACTGTTTAAGTGTCCTAAGGAAAACAAATTACATCTGCAGAAGGGAGAGAGGTCCTATACAGCACGAAAGATTACTATCCTAAAAAAGAAACCTATTGGTAGAAAGGAGGAAGAGTCACGACCTTACAACTGCCCTTCCAAATTTATCCTCTCTGGGGTTTTAAGTACAAACCTTTGAACCCCATGATCCTACCATCTAGATGATAGTTGTTCAATATCCAGTTATTACAGTTATTAGTACAGCACTGTACATCATATGTGGTGAAGAAAATGTTATGTTATAGGGAAAAAAGTGTTAAAGCATTATTTCTTAGCAACTATGTTTCAGACATCTCAATAAGAGACATGCTGCAGATCTATCTCATCCTTGTACTGCAGCATCGTAACAGTAGGGAAAATTCATAATAGATTTTTTAAATTGAAGTTTATGCAGGACAATGGCCTACCCACTTCACCTGAAAAATAATTTAGAAACATGCCAAGATGTTCAAGTTTAGTGGGTTTTTTAGATTTCGAGTGGCTTATATGAAATACCTTACAGGAGCCCAATTTTCATTCAACTCTTTGCACTCCTTTCTAAAAATCAAGACCACTCGCTCTCAACTTAAAATCCATTATTTTAAACAAATTAGTTTCCTTACCTCTGTTAATAATACCATAGATTGTTAAAACAGATAAAATGATACCGCAATTCAGTTTATTTTGTGTGTACTTCTTATGTCTCTCAGTCCAAACAAACAATTAAAACTAATGTATTCTATTTCACTTTTGCTTATAGTCAGTTTTACTTTCCCATTCTCCAACCTGCAAGGGTTGAACTGCAAATGACAAGGAATGCTTATTTTTAAAATAAATGTACGCTTGGAATGTTAAAAAATGCATGAAATCATATCTACAAGGGTTTGATTTTGTAAAAGCTTCTACAGGCTGGAACGATGCATGCAAAACTGACAGGCCTTCCTTCAAAATCTACAGATCTGGGCCAAATTTGAATATATAGTGTCCTTTAATTTAGGAAAATAGAGTTGTGAAACATAGCATATGTATAGCAAACCTGGGATGAAGTTGTTGTTTTCTCACAATAAAAATTAATCATCGTTATCAAATAATGAAATAAAAACAATATTCTCAGCATGAATGGAAACATAATGACATTTTAATGTTATGCACTATTAGCTGCCAAAAAGTCCTCTCTACCCAATGTGCTATACAACAGGTGAAAAGCCATCTGAAAATTGACAAGGATAATAGGCACTTAGGCTGCATTCAACAGGATTTACTGAATAACAGATAATAATCATAATTTTGGATGAGGTTTTTTTTATCATTCAGATTAATAAAATGATGGCACATGCCTGAAATACATTTTTTGCCTTTGGTTTGTGACAAGGCTGCAACTGCTTTCCTTGTTTCTTTTCTATTTTTCAAAGTATATATGACATATTACTTGTATTCTAAAATTTAAAAAAAATACTTTACATGTAGGAACAATGTAAAAGGATTCCTCAAACACTAGAAGGTCATTCTACAGGAGAGATAACATGAGCATACTACAGAACTTCATTAACATTACCATGTTCTTCTCTACTGTTATGACAGTTCTTATATTGACAGTGGATAAAAAAATAATGTGTTGCAACATGTTTACAAGGTTTACCACATCGGCTAGAGACAGGAGTTGCACATAAACCAGTTTAAGTGATCAGAAACTGGGTTAAACCTGTAACAGAAAAGAAGTTCAGCGCACACAAACGAGTTTCAAAATGGCTGAAACTGGTTTACGATAAACCTGGTTAAATGTAGCATCAGACTTAGCTGATTTGGGTCAACCCAGTTTATGAAGTTTCTGTCTCAGAGCCCTTCCTGGTTAAGTTAAATCACAGTCACCCAGAATCCCAGTACACTTTGCAGCCATGGACTGGGCTATGCTGTCTGTTCCAGACAGCAGGGCTGGCCCCACTCCTCTGTGTCCTATATGGAGCAATGAGGGCTGGCTGATAAGAGGTGGGAGAAAGCCTGGCTGGGAATGTAGCCCAGTCTACAGGATGAGAGAGGGGATGACAGGCAACTGCCCCCCAGGCAAACCCTGGCTTGGGTCTGAGGCTGGGGAGGGGAGTTAAACACTCCTTCCCTTGCTCAAATTTACTACTGGCTGCAGCAGTGGATTATCAATTCCAAAGGCACCTGGAAGAAGGAAGAGGAAGCAATGAGCAACCCTGCAGAGTCCAGCTGCTGTAATTCTGAACTGAAAATCCCAGAGGCCTTGGGGGCAGCAGGAAGAGGAAGTGAACAGGCAGCCAGACAGCCATGCTCCAGCTCTCCTCGCTTCTGGCCTGAGCCATTGCAGGCATGTGGTTGCATTTTCTGAATCAAAGGGAAATGTCTGTTCACTTTTGTTTCAATTTAATTGATGCAGTTTAGACTAACTTGCAAAGACTGAATTGATTCAGCCTCAGGCTTTTTTCTCTCTGTACTTAGCCATCAAGAAACAGGATTGTCAAATAAACGAAAACCTCACAAATTATAAATGCAACATCCTGAATGAAAAAAAAAGTCAAATAATATAGTTGGAATATTGCTATCATATTTCAGGAAAAGTATAAGGAAAGGATTTTATATCTTTTATTGAACCAAGTGTGTAGTTGGGAGAGAAGTTTGACAAACGTTTAAGCAGTGGTGATGCATTGGGTGTGCACGGGGGTTCACATGCACCCTCTGAGAGTGATGTCGCACATCCTGACAGGCAGCGTTCCCCGCCTAGGTGACAGGCAGGGGGAGCAGGCAAAAGCACTGGTGGCCCTCCTGAGCACCAGCCAGGGTTCCAGAAGCAATTCCCACAGTCCTCCCATGGCTGATCACACCAAACCGCAAGTGCTGTGTCGCCGAGGGGAGCCCTGGTCAATGTGTTTAGCTATGGGAGAGACCCCCGCCCTGTTTGGCACCACTGGCCATGGGGGGGGTGGGCCCTCCCCTCCACTGGTGCCATTGGCCATGGGGGGTGCTCCTCAATCATTGACTGGCTGCTGGTGGGGCAAGTGCCCCCCTGACTCAGGAACCGCCTACGCTTTTGAACACAAACCAGAGACCTGGGGGAGGGTGCTTTGTGTTGTCCAATTAAAGATATCATGAGAGACAGTCAGTCCAGAAAAAGATCTCATCAAAAAACAAAACAAAATAATTCCCCCTCATCTTTACCTCTTATGAGTAATAATATTATGATTTTTGGTATGCCTTTATTTTCTTTTCTGTTAATACCCTACCACTAAGCAGGGATAAAATGAAAAAATAATTGTCAAATTTATGATGATTAAAACAGAACAAGAATATGCTTGACATTTATAGAAAATGAATCTTCAAAAGTGATATGAATAGGGATTCTAGTGATATTTAAATGTTATAGTTTACCTTTGTTCTTCTGGGAAAAATTCTACTGTCAGATTTGTACACACTGATTTCTGAGGTGCACATTGGGAAAGCATTCAAGAACATGCTTAAGCCCAGATATTAACTCTTTAATAAAAAGCATAAACAGCTATTCCAATGTTCCTGTCAATTGCAGTACTTTCATGAACCGAATGTGTGACATGATTCTTAGACCTCAGATAACCAATGAGATGAACGCAGGCACGGTCATGTTAGCAGCAAGTACTGCCAACTTTCGCTAAGTACAGACAGTCAAAAAGCCGGAGGCTGAATCGCTTCAATCTTCACAGGTTAGTCAAAGATGCATAGATTGAAATGTTAAGCAAGTGTAGAGACACTCGTTTTGATTTGGAAAATGCAGCCACGTGCCTGCAGTGGCTCAGGCCATTAGCCAGTGGGTGCTAAAGCACACCTTCCTGTTCAGCTGGAGCAGACAGCTTGAGCCTCTAAGGGGTGGTTTGTGGAAGAGGTGCAAAGCATCCTGGGATGCTAAGGGACTCTGAGTTAACTAGAATTTGGAGGGGATCCAGAACAGAAGTTCAATAAACCCATTTAATCAGTTATGTCTGATACTACATCCATGCAGGTTTATCTTAAACTGGTTTTGGCAATTTTGAAAATGGTTTACATGCATTGAACTTCTGTTGTGTTACAAATCTGAACCAGTTTCCAATCGCTTATGCCTGTTTATGTGTAACTTCCGTCCCTAACCTTCCAGTATATCTTGAAGTCAGTGTGGCTCCATACAGGTACAGAGCCAGTCTGTGTACATCTCATTGCTAGATTATGGCTTTACTCTTTCTGTCCTACAGTTGACTAGCAATAAAGCAGGGATAATATTATGTCCATTTTTCGCTGTCATATTATCTAAGTTGCAACTCTTGCAGGAAGAATCTATCTCATACAATTGATCTCCACAGCATCCAACAAAATGAGGCTCTCATCGCAGTTGGAAGCTATGAAGTACCTGTGTAATACAAATAAATAACACCACCACTAGTACTTGAAAACTAGGAAAGTTAAGCAAGGGTGACACATAATCAAATATCATGATATGGAGCATAAGCTGATTACTAGAGGAAGTCAAGATGGAAATTCCTTCCTCCTGACTTACACATGCACTTCACCACACAATAACAAGCTTTGTAACAGCAGAGACAAAAAAAGGTTTGCCTTATTTTAAACATCTCCCCCTCCCTCCAGGTATCAGTCACTGGGCTAGGTGGCCTAATTATTTGATATAGCAGAGTTTGTAATATATAACATGTAGCTTTGATCAGAATTTTAACATGCTATCTTTCCCTCCCGCTCCTTTTTTAATACATAAAAGCACAGAGGGTTCATTTTCTTACAGGAGCCCAGTCAAAGAACAGAGAAACATTGCATTTGATAGCCTGAAAACGAAGGTTAGCTTAAAATAAACAGAATAATTCCTGGGTGGAAAAATATTGTAAAATTTATGGCAGAGAACTGCATTGCATAACACAACCCACCTGGCCTGCATAGTGCATTTCATTCTCCTCCAATTGCTGGTCCACCCAAAGTTTAAAACCACTTTGGGTTTTATACCCAAAGTTTGCCTGGTAGTGGCAGCAGCATTTCTAGTCAGGCAGTGCCAAGGCAGTCAACTGACTTCATGGCTCATTATGATCTGCTTGATCCTTATTATACTCTTCATTTCATGGGTGTTAATAACCTTGTTTTCTTTTTAATGGTCTCGATGTTCCACCAGTCAAGCTAGCTTTTTTTCAGCCATTTTGCTGTCTCTTAGGTGCTCCTGGTAATAAAGCTCCTATTTCACAGCCCTACAGGTTGTTTTTACCTCATTCCAAGGAAGTTATATTTATTTATGCTTCAATCTGAAACTGAATAATACAGCCCCTAGCATGTTAGTAAAGTTTCTAGTTTATTATTTCCTAGAGAAAAATATGTATTGTTTTATATATGAGCTCACCATCTGTATTCTCCTTTTCAAAATTCCAGATTCACCCATTAGATATGGGTATGGATACTAATATGAATATTAATTCTATATCCAGAGTTCTTCACACTAAAACCTTTAACTGTATTTTAACTGTCATCTAGGACAGGGGTGTCAAACACATGGCCTATGGACCAGATTTGGCCTGCTGAGTGGCTCCAACCATCCTGCCAGACTACTAAGGGTCAGGGAATTTGGAGGCATGCCTAGTTGTAGATAAGGCCTGCTGAAGAATGTGGGGCTCTGTGGCCCCAGTGAGACTTGGCCTTTGTAGTTGGGGTCAAGCAGCTATGCAGGTACAGGCTTCAGCTGCTCTATGGCTGCTTTCACTACCTCTGTCAGGCCCATGATTACTTGTTTCACTACTGCTGCAGCTGCCACTGCATGCTCCATGCTGGATCCAATCTGCGAGAAGCCAGCCCCTCAGTCCAGATCTGGTTCAAGACACAAAAAGTTTGACTTCCCTGATCTAGTACGTAATAAAACACTAATGCAACTAATGCCAAATGTGCCTTGTTGGATCAAGAACTTTAGCACGGAAGAGCTCTGTATTCCTCTTATGGCAGCTTTCAGTCCTTAGCTGCTCCAGTTTTGCACCCCTGGCTTCAGTGATGCTGACTGAGTTAACAGATAGCAGAATCTACTGTGCTGCATCTTACAGATTCTGAACAAAGACCATAACCAATTATCTCAAGCCCCTATGTTCCACGTCATTTGCTACTATATTTCATTCAGAAGGAGAACTCTTCTCCAATTAGTCCTCATTCTAACTTTTTCAGGGAAAAATTATTTCTACTTTTTGGTCTAGAAGAGTCACAGCAAATAGCAGGACAGGTGATGGTTAAAGTAAAGAGAACATGTGGGGATTGAAAACAGCAGTTCGTATTAGTGGTTGGATAAAATGTACTTTACCTTCTGCACACTCCACCTACATGAGAGGTAAAAATCTACCATACTTTCCCTTCTGCAAACAACACCTACTCAAGAGACAAAAATTTGTCCTCAGTGAGATGAGATTGATCTGTTGAACGAATGACCTAGTAACACTATGATTTGTCATTCCTTTCTGTGTGGTATGCAGGAGCAACTGATCACAATTTTATAACTCCCTACTTAAAAATCACAGCACTGTGCACACAGATTCAGAATGTCTGAGCCATCTTTTAAAGCTATGAATCATGAGCAATTAGCTCCTAGTGTAGAAGAAAGCTGTCACCAAAGCAGAGCTGTCACAAAGCAGAGTTATTAAAGAGCTCTGAAAATAGGTAAAGAAGTAGATGATAATTTTGCCCAGAGTGTGGGCAATTGTGTGATCTGAAGCAAAAAATAACACCTCTGATGAGAAAAGGCTTACTTTTTGGTAGTGCTTGCTCTTATCTATGCAAGTCCTGAATCTCATGACCATGTCCATTTGGGAACCTCATTACATTTGAATCAAAAGTACAACAGATGAAATTTTATGAACCGTTCCCTTGTCACTCTGCTTGGGGAGATATTTATAATGGCTAGATCACTTGCTGTGCACATACCTAATTTATATGGATCCCTTTGGAATAACAGGGTTCTCCCTCCCCACAGCACATAAAGCTTCAAAGCCACCTTCTTCTGGACATTCTTCAAATAATATCCAGAATAACAACCCATAAAATTTCATTCATAGAAAAATGTTATTTTATATTAAATAGTTGCTTCTAAAGTGTCTCAGGTGACACTAAAACATCTAAATGACATAACCTATCTCTATTATACACTCTATTCATTCAGTATAAGACAATACTTTACAGAGACTGAAAATACACATGGTGCTTGCTAGCAAATAACCATAATAGGAAAGTAAATAAGCAAAAAAGGAATGGAAAGGAGGAACAATGATGAAACAGATTAAGAATGAGATTTTCATTGTATTGCACTGATATTAATTTTTAAATGGAGACCACTTGTAAAATGATCATGCTGTAAAAAATAAAGTACAGGCCATTTGAAAGTGGGGTTTTCCTCTAATTTAAATGAAGATTAAAAAGCAAAAGTGTCTCTCTGTTCATTGCTCTAGACCAAAATATCATAGAATCACTTTTTCAAATTATTTCTGTTTAAAAATGAGTATGAATGCAAATACTATGAGGCTTTTTTATGTTTGTTAAGTATTATGTTATACTGAATGAACAGAGTATGTGATAGAGACCAATTAACTTATGCCAGTAAAGAAAATGGATCTCAGTAAATGCCTCTGAATTTGAATAAACATATGCTTATGAGCCAATTCGTACAACAGTACTGACGAAAGCTTGAACTCAGCAAGGAACGTAAGCACATGCTTAACTTCAAACATGTGAACAGTCAATGTGACCTTGGTTAGGGAGAGACATTAAAAAAATCTGAATCTGAATTGATTCAATCTTTGCAGGTTAGTCTAACCTGCACTGGTTGAACTGATTTGCAAGTGAACAAACATTCACTTTTATTCTGGAAATACAGGTACATGCCTGCAGTGGCTCAGGCTAGAAGCTGGGGGATGCTAGAGCGAGCCCTCCCTTTCCTTCCTCAGCTGCCACAAGGGCAGAAGAAGCTGACCTGGGAGGCACAGCCAGGCCCTGGCAAGCCACAAAGTTTGACTGTGGAGGGGTTTGACTTGCAGGGACCCCAACCAGGCTGTGCTTGGAGGGGGAGGAAAGAAGCAGCCCTTGCCAGGCTTGTCCCTGGCTGCAGAAAGGGGCCAGAAGGGGATTACACTCCCCTGTCTCCCCTCTTGGGCACAGGGACCCCAGCTGGGGTCTGCCCAGCTTTCCCCCCTGCTCCCTGCTTGCACGGTGGGGGGGGCCTAGCCAGTGCCCACTGCATGGTTCTGCCTGGTGCTGGGGCTGGGCTATGGGGCTCAGCCAGGCTGGCCCAAAGGTGCTATTGAGGCACACAGGCCAGCTGGGCTGTGAGGACTGGGCCCTTGGGTCAGGCTGGGGAGCATGGGCAGTGGGTGGCTGAGGGGTGGGCTGCTTGGGCCAGCTTTGGTGGGCCTGGAGCTTGGCAGCCACCTGCTGTGGGGGCTCACAGCCCCCGCTACATCCTTGTTCTGTGCAGCACCCACCAGCTGCAGCTGTACCACAGGCTGTGTGCTGTCCAGGGCCGGCAGGGCTCTTCTCCCTCTCTCATCCCCCAGCTGCTGCTGCCACCTCCGTGCAACTCTGGGTGGGTGGGTGGAGGCTTTAGCCTTGTGGCTTTTGCCCAGTGCATGGAGCTTTGGCTTCAGCTCTGTCTGATTTCCACCTGCCCCCTCTGCAGGGGATGCTCATCACACCGGGCAGGTGGAAAGCAGCTGGAGCGGGGCAGAAGCTGCTGGGCTAAACCATCCACCTGTTCACCCAGAGCTGCATGGCAGGGCAGCAGTAGGAGCCACGGCTGGAGGTGAGAAGAGCAGAACAGCGCTGCTGAGACCAGCCACCGTGCACCTTCCCCTTGCCTCTAGTGGGTAGCCCCCCTCCCCCTCCCACTCCTGCCCCTGCCATGCTGCTCTGGGAGGCAGTGGGTGGCTTCAGCCCAGAGCACGGAGCTCTGGCTCCAGTACCAACTGCCTTTCTCGGCCTGTCCGATTCAATGAGTAGTCCCTGTGGGGAAAGTGGGTGGAAAGCAGCTGCAGCTGGTGTCAGATCTCCATGCCCTCCCACCTGGCAGCACCCAGTGGGCTGGGGCTTTTTTTTAAAGCACTGGGAGCTGCAGCCAGGCAGGGTAGCCAGGGGAGCAGGCAGGGGATGGGGCCTGGCAGGGGTCCCTCCATGGTCCCCTCCCTCCTCCCTACTTACCAGCTCCAAGTCTGGCTCCAGCTCTCTGCTGCAGCAGGCAGGGCCTGCCTGAATCGTCGAAGTTCTCTGAATCTTTTCTGAATCAATTCGGAAAGCTTTGAATTGATTGGGAACTTTTTATTAGTCCCTTGATTTGATTCAGATTTGAAGATTCAGCCACTGAATCAGGCTGAATCTCCTCTGAATCAAATCAGCACCCGAAACTTTGCACAGCCCTACTAACCACTGTAGCTTGTCTATGTTCCTCCTAACTACATACTTAGTCCAATAAAATGCATCGTCCATAAAAAACCTTGCCTCCACCAGGTTATTGTCATTTGGTGGACTTACAAACTAACTTACCCTGGGAATACCAATCAGATACAGCTACAGAATAATGTATTTTCAAGTAGACTTGACTTGAACAACAATAATAGGAAATGCCCATGATCTTTCATCTTCTTAATTTACTGCAAATTGTTAATGCTTCTAGGAACAAACAAAAAGAAAAATGAAAACCACTCATAATGCCACAGTCAAATTTCAACACCTGTTTATATGCACTCTTGGAGAGAGATGGCCAAAATGATTTCTGCCTCAAGCACATTACAAAAGCAGAGAGTTGTTTTCATCAAATTATATTTGCATAGGTTTGAGAGGGCATGTACAGGTTCAGTGCTAACATGATTTTTTCTAATTATGTGTTTCAGAAAAATGAATGATAATAAAAACAAAACCCAAAAAAGGTTTTGGCTTTTTAAGGTCATAAGAAAACCTGGGATGTACTTGTTTACTGGCTGCAGTGGACTGCCCAGGTTAAACCCAAGGAAAACTTGATCCTAAACTATAAATGCTCTGGTGGAAGGTTGTCATTAACAGTATGTTTGCACAATGCTTGGCATAAAAAGAATTAATAACAATAATGATATGTCTTAATTAGCCTTGGAAAAATGCATGGGAATATAGTCTTGTCATAGTTTTTCATCAATTTTTTTTAACCAGTTAAGACATAACAGATTAAAAAAATACTGATGAAGAACTAAGACATGACTATATTTTAATGTATTTATCCAAGGCTAATTAAAGCAGGGGCCGGCAAAATGTGGCCCGCAGGCCAGATGCCATTCTATCTGGCCCGTGAGGCTCCTAAAACATTTAAAAAATTAATATTTATCTGCCCACCGCTGCCTGTCACGGAACCCTCAATGGCTTGCCAAAACTCAGTAAGCAGCCCTCCACCTGAAATAATTGCTCGCTCCTGAATTAAAGTCATAGAGAGTTATAGGCACTCCCAGAGAATGGAATTACAGTTGACTGTCAGGTGTACAAAGTACTCGCTTTGACTTTACAAGTGCTATTAGTGCTCTTACCTTATGGCTTAGTACAGACAATTAAAAAGCCTAAGGTGGAGTCCAATTTTCACTTAGGAAAGGCAGGTGGAGGTCTCCAGTGGCTCAGGCCAGAAGGCAGGAGGTACTTGAGCATGCCTCTCAGTCTGCCAGCCATTGCTGAACCCAGCCCAGCCAAATAGGGTCATCTCTGAATGGCTACCCAGCTCACCCCCCAAACCCTGACACAGGGTTCCCTTGGGCTGGGCCCACACCAACACAGCTGGATATAGGGGCTTAGGGGGAGCCCCATGCCTCAAGAAGCTTTCCTCAGCCCAGGACTGCCCTGTCTTGAGGGCAGCCACATGCCAAGGGGAATGCCTCCCCCTCTCCCTTAGGTGGGAGGGAGTCAGCATTCTCCTTGGCTCCCTGGGGCATCCCTGGCCCTGGGGGACCCCCCTGAGGTGCAGGGCTCCCCTTGTACTTTTATGCCTGGCTGTGCAGGCAGGCACGGTGCCCAGGACAATGTTCCCTCCCTCCCACTTGCAGCAGCAACAGCAGAGCCAAGGCATGCAAGGGAGGAAGAGGAGTGTTTCCCTTGGTGTGGGGCTGCCCTGGGGGCAAGACAGCTCTGGTCAGGTGACCCTGGGTCAAGCTGGGGGAAGCCCTCCGAGGCACAGCAGCCATATCCCCATGCCCAGCTGTGTGCGGAGGCACTTGCCTCATGGAATCCTTTCCCTTTCTACCTGCAGCGACAGCAGAGCCAAGTCACCCAGCCATGTGGGAGAGCGGGAGGACAGGGGTTCCCTTCTGCTCCTTGTGGCAGGGCAGACCAGGGGTTGATGGCTGAGGCTGGGTTGGTGGGGAGGAGGGAGCTCTGTTCCACCTCCCCCCCCGAACTGCCCTGCAGGGCTGACAGGTGCAGGCAGGGCACAGGCTGGGAAGCAGAGGCAGAGGCTTTGCTGCCTCAGCTCTGTGACAGTCCATGGGTGGGGCCAGCTAGGTGCTGGGCTGGAGCAGTGGAGTGTGAGCCATGTTTCAGTGGGGTGCTGTGACAAAGGGCAGGGGGGTGGGGCACAAAGCATTCTGGGATGCTGGGGGACAGTGAAGTACCTTAAGTCAGGAGGGGATCTAGGACTGGAATTTGATAGACTGGTTTAACCTAAATCAGTTAAGTCTGATATTATGCCCATCCAGGTCTATCATAAACAAGGTTTGGCCACTTTGAAAGTGGTTTACACATACTGAACTTCTATTTTGTTACAGATTTAAATTGGTTTCTGATCACTTATACCAATTTATATGTAATGTTTGTCCCTAGCCTCAGTCAACTGAACTTTATTTCTTTTACATTGGTTGACCATTGTCTAATTATGATCTAATGATTTAGTGCAGTATTAATGATGCTTATTTCCTCTCTGTGATGTGTTTCCCTACTTCTCTACCCCTAGAACAAGCACACAGAAGAGAACAAATACACTGATATTCTAAAATACTTGGTTCCATTCTTCCCATCTTCACCTCTGGCTGAGAGACCATTGAGACTGCAGAGGGAACAGTGCCAAGAAACAGCAGAGACTCGCTGCTGGTGAATAAACCAGTCTCCAGCCTGTGTAGTTGTTTTTTCCAGCAGTGCCACCCCTAGACTATGCTACACAGCAGGAGCACTACTGACTTCTGACTGCATTGGGTACCGGCTGGGTGCCTCGATCTTCCTGAGGGGGGACCGGGACTTCCCTCCCGTTGGAGACCTGTATTCCCCCTCGGGAATCACTCCTAGGCCGTGGGTGAGGGTAGACCTGGTGGAAGGGCTTCTGGAAGGGCTGGATGTCTTTAAGTCGGCGGGTCCGGATGACCTGCACCCAAGGGTGTTGAGGGAGCTGG
>JAGPOW010001338.1:51100578-51131007 GCA_030014935.1 Caiman crocodilus
TGACCCCAGCACTTGTTTCCTGCCATTGGCAGGGGGTCAGACTAGATGGTCTGCTCTAGGCCCCTTCTGACCCTAGTTACTATGAAACTATGAAACTATATTATGTCATTATACATTAGAAAGTGTAAAAGCCAGCATGCATGAGGTGAATGTTATTCTTGTTTAAATCAGTTATTATTAGAAAAATGATTAGGACAGTGATTCTCAACCAGAGTGCCAGGGCACCCTTTGGTGCTGCAAGATCCTTTGTAGGGTGCCTCAGGAAGTGAGAAGAGACAACTGAGATGTGAGGAGATAAAGCAGATAAAGAACAGACTCAGGCTCAGGTACCATCTGCTCCTTGGGTATATTCAAAACTAGAGATGCATAATCTATAGGCACAAATAGATTGTGATACTGAACTCATCACTGTAAAAGCAGCACAGACATGGAGGAGTGAACTGGATTCTAGTCTGCTTTATGCATCAGTAGCAGACATACAAGTAAACTTTATGGTTCTTTACTGCTTGTAATATTGTACTCATTAACTGTTTTACGTAGCCCCTCTTCACAGGAGTAACATAGTTCTATACTGAGCTCAAAACCCAAGTGAAGCCTGAAAAACTTATGACTGCAGAAAAACAAAATAGTCACTGCATGGCAACATGGGCAAGGAACAAGTGAAAGGGGAGGTGGGAATGGACTGAACTGAAAAGGAACAATTAGACTCGGAAAAGTTACTGGATTTACTCAAGAGTCATCCTTGGGATAAATTATACTAAGTATTTTCATTAATGATGTTGGCACAAATTGTAGGACCATAATAATGAAATTTGCTGATGATAGCAAATTGGGAGGCATTGCCAATATGAGCATAGATGTGGTCTGCTGTGTCAGTGTGAATTAAGGCAGAAGGTAGGGCAAGGAGACACCTTAGAGACTAACCGTTTGCCAACCACTGTCAATTGGTTAGTTGCTAATTACTGCCAATATGGAGGAAGATTGCAATAGCTAAAGGAAGAACTAAAGGACCTTAAGGACTAGAATGGAAATGGGATGAAATTCAATAGTATGTGGGGCAAAGTTATGCACCTAGGGACTAGGAACAAGAATTTCTTTTACAAGCTGGCAATTCAACAGCTGTATACAAAAAAGAAGAAAGAAACCTGAGTGTATAAGTTAATCACAGGAACACTAAGATATGATGATATGCAGTGGCCATGCAAAAGGCAAATCCAATCCTATACCAAATCAGGCAAGGTATTTCCAGGCGAGAATGTTATGAGTTATATATATAAGGTACTGGTGAGACTGTTTTGGAATGCTGCATATAATTCTGGACATCCATATCCAAGGAAAATTAACTGAAAGTGGAGGAAATACAGAGAACTACTGGGATGAGCAGATGAATGGGAAGCTGATTTTAAGAGGAGATTAAACCTGCTGGCCTTATTTAGGCTAGGAAAATGAAAGCTGATAGGTAACACCAGGACTGGAAATTAGAGGATGGTTTTACATTATTGCATCAGAGAGGGGCAGAACAGCATTCTAGATGGGAGTAGAAGAGGCAAGTGACCTAACTAAGGAAAATCTTGATATGCTTATGAATGGGGAAGGAAAGGGGATGCCTGAGCCTGAGTAGATAGGGAGACTGGGACTTGGCACTGGGATATAACATGGTTGCCTAAGACAACAAAGGAGTGGATGTGAAGATGTCTAAGATCCATTCCAGACCTATATTCTCAGGAAGATATCAAAAGATATCCTTTCTCAAACAATTACTGTGGATAAGGAACCATAATTTCAGCCTTCTAACTTGTCTGTGCTGAGTGATTACAAGTGCCTCGGCACAGCGGAGTTCTCAGCACAATGCGAGTGTTCAGTTGCAAGGGATTCTCCTGTAAGGCAGGAAAAACGCTTGGTGCAATGATCAGTCCCGCCAAAGCTTGCATCTACACTGTTTGTAGGCATGCTTTCGATTGGCTTAACATAAATTATTCATATGTGGTGGCTAGCAATTGGCTCGCTAGCCGTATAAAAGGCTTGGGAAGTTTCCGCCCAAGTTGGAGAGAACTCTGCATACACATCGGAAGCAACTTTCACATGCATCTTGGAGCAGACTTGGAGGCCTGATTAACCACCAATGACTCCCCGTCGCTGAAATCCTGACGTACCCCGTGCCCTGCATGCTTGAACAACATTGGTGTGCCACCCGGTTTCTATTTTCTACTTGATTTTCTGCAACTCTATGGAGCGTACCTACACTGTATTCCAGTTGTAAGTAAAGTTCTTTTCTGAATTCAACCAACAAGCTTTTTGTGCCTAATTCCACTTCATCGGCGGCCCTATCCGGCCCCTCTCGGCCCCCACGTAACTTTGTAAAAATGTTGCCACAAATGCTAGTAGAGGGTTCTTGCAATTAAAGGAGTAAAAAAGTGCTATAGCATTTTTAAGAATCTGGTTCAAACTAGCTGCAGGCTGCTGCTGATCAGTTTTGTCAAGTATGTGTTTTAAACTGACAAGCTATCACATGAATAGCAATGAAATGGGCAGTCTGATAGTTTTACAATCCTTTAATAACAAACCAGTGAATGTTGGAAACTGGCTTCTAATAGAAATGAAAATATTTTTCCCCATATAAAGTTATTTCAATTCTTCTTCCCATCAAAATGTAAATATAATCACTTGGGTAAGTTGCTTTGCTCTTGGAAATGGCTGGGAGGAAAAATAAATCCACCAGAGAGTTCTCTTACTTCACTAGTACATCATAGAATCATAGAAAATGAGGGTTGGAAGGGACTTCAAGAGGTGTTGTCTAGTCCAACCCCTTGGCTTAAGCAGAGCCATCCCCAGCTATATCATCCCAGTCAAAGCTTTGTCTACCCAGGCCAAACTACTTTGGTTAGAAAAGAAGTGTAAAAAAGGATTGCCAAACAGTGATGGTACAAAAAGTCTATGCTGAAAGGAAAGCAAGAGGCTTAAAACCTTTCCTGTGTATTATGTTTCTAGCAGACAAAGAGAAACAAGAAGTCCACTTGTCTGAATATACTGGCAAATGTCTGATGCTATTTGATCTGTGATACATTCTCACAGAGAAGTTTTTTCATCAGATAGTCCTGCAAAGCATTAAAAAGGAAATGCACCAGCTCAAAGCATTTAGAAAAGTTGGAATGAGGGGGAAAATAAAGTAAGCTGACCC
The DNA here is from genome assembly GCA_030014935.1 of Caiman crocodilus. Taxonomy (NCBI): domain Eukaryota; kingdom Metazoa; phylum Chordata; order Crocodylia; family Alligatoridae; genus Caiman; species Caiman crocodilus. The sequence continues at coordinate 51,103,757 of JAGPOW010001338.1, forward strand.
AGCATGTTAGGAGTAATGCCAAAGGGTAAGAAGCTGAAGTTAAAAAAACTATTTGCGATATGAATGACCCAGATAGCTGGGAGCTATGTGGATTTAGCAGTCTAACTTCCTGGACTTGAAGAAATACCTCATATTGTACCAAACTGACCACCTCTGGCCTCTGGGTGAAGCTGATGGAGAATTACATGCAGCCTTTGTCACCAAAGGGAAAGTTAACCCCTGGCAGAGGTTTTGAGAACCAAGGTACCGTGATCTTGGATGTTCTGAGATAGGGTCAGACAAAGTAACCTCACTGGGAAGGGCACTGGAATGGAGACAGGCAGCTGGAGACTCCAGATGCAGAGTTCAGGCATGACTCCGCTTGTCATTGTCACTCTGTCTCCCCAGTGGGAATGAGGCTGATGAAGGGAGCCCCGCCTCCACTTTATGTGGCTAGAGCCTCCAGGCACACCATGTATGCCTGTAGGTGTGCCTGCCTAGCTCCCACCGCTGTTCTCCTGTACTCAGCACAACCCCTTTCTCCCTTCCTTCCTCCTGCTCTGCCCAGGGCACCAAAATAACTAGCTATACCTCTGTTCAGAGGACTTCATTTCTCATAAGACAGAAGGGGGAAATGGCATAAACTGCTCAAAATACATTCTAGTATTTCACTGTAAGTAGGGCTGGTAACTTGACAGGTTGGTTGACAATTTGATTAGAAAACTATTTGTGTGCAATTTTGACAAAGGTTAACTGTTTGGACTGGCTTTGACATGCTTTATTACCTACCACAGCCTGATTTTCCTTTCTGGAAAGGTTCAGCCAAAATGGACAGCCATTTCTGAGACATTTCTGCATTTCTAGGGAAAATTCATACCATAATTTCTTACATACAACATGAACCAGGTCCTCCCCAAATCAGGGTGAATGTTTACACAGCGAAGCTGTTTTCTTCTCTGGAAAAGCCACCCTGAAAACACTGTGCATGCCATTCAGTTCCCAAGATGACTGCTGCATATGTCTGGCTCACTAGGGGTAGAGTCTTATGTTAACAGCCTGACAGCCATGGCTATTGGCTGAGCATTGTAGCTTGCACCTGAGGCAGCAAGCAAGCTGCTGGTAGTATCCCAATGATATGGAAACAATACTTGTTTACAGGAACATGTACAGGAAAGAGCTACTTACAGGAAAGAAGCAAGAGCCCTTGCAAGAGTCTGGGACCTAACCTTGGATGACACAGAGTGAGTCATCCTGGAAAAAGAGTGTGCCTAGAAAGTGTGGCATCCCAGGAGACAGTCTTGGGTGAGATAGCAGACAGCAGTAACTTCCCACTGCCAGCTACCTCACCTAGACTGTTTCCTGGGATGCCACACTTCTTGAACGCTCTTTGTTCCCAGGAGAACTCACTTGATATCACAACTGTCAGCCATGATTCTGGAAAAATCTTCTGTTCTGTATTCTGCCTTCCAAAAAATGAAGTGTGTGTTTTATTTGGGGGTGTCTTGCATGTTAGAAAATATGGGATGTGTTGGTTTACCACATTCAGAAAATCTAACCTCCTTCCACCCCAATTCCTTTGAACTGAGACTCAGTCAAGCATCCGGTCTCATTAGAAAATTAATCCATTTATATACCAAGCTCAATGTATCTAGACTATTAAAGAAAATAAGCTGTGTAAAGACACAAAACTCATGTAGACTAGGGGAAATGAAAAGCTTATTTCCATTGTTTTCAATGTTTAATAAGTTATGTAACTACAAAGAATTTTACTTAAAACTTATGATCATCAAGAAATATCAAAGCACAATCAGGGCTTACAAGAAAATTAACCACGCTGTCTACATAATATATTTTTCCTCTTACCAGGTTAGGCTCACAAATTTCAACATCTTGTTTTTATAAGAAGACTCAAGAAAATTCCTCATATTTGAAATGTCCCAATCAAACTCTGCATTTACCAGGAATGCAAACAAAATGACATGACCTTAACAGAAACCATTCACTTAAGGCTTTTTTTTTTTTTTTTTTTTTTACAAACAAAGCACAATAAACATAAGGAAAGAATTACAGAAAAGGGGGTCAATGGAACAATAAGAATGAACTAGTTCAACAAGAGGAAGAGAATTATTAAAATAAAACTGTTGGAAAAGAAGAAAATAGATGAATGCAGAATTGGGTCACAGTGAAAAAAAACACAATGAGGCTTTTCCTTCTTTTGCAATTTAAAAAAAATTGTCTTATCAAAGTTTTAAGCGTAGTAACTGCAAGTATGCATATTCATTACATAACACAATCCTTTTTATGTCATATACAAGGACAACAATTTTTATACCGGTCCATTTTTGTGGAAGGTCATAGCCTCTACACAGTTTAGTGGGCAAAAAACAAAATCATTTTAAAAAAAAGTTAAAATCTTAGAAACTTGAAACGCATGGGATTACTTTTTAGCTAAGATACACGCTCACCTATCTGTAACAGTTTAAGGGGCGGGTTCTGCCAATAGTTACCACCAGGGCCACTACTAGTACCACGGAATACCAGTCCCCACTATAAGCTAGAGCATCCCTGCTAACTTGTTTAACTTTTATTGTCTTCAGTGACTCCCTATGGAGTTATCTGGCATGCCAGAAAAAATCAGAGGGCACTGGCCTCAAGCCATGCTTGGGGTCTTCTCTGTCTTTGTATCAGAGGTCACAAAGGGGGACACTGAAAAGCTTTTCTGCTGTGGAGGGAGGTGTGTAAGGCCAGAGAGCAGGGAGTGCGATGCTGAGCAGTGGTGAATCTTACCAGAGACTCAAAAGACCCTGGCTATGGCTGTGGTGCAGTCCCCTTTCACGCTGGACCCGGGCTGCTACTGTTGCTGTATGGGCGTACCACACTCTAGTAGTGGCTACTACTTTTAGCACTGTACAGATGCCCTGCATACCAGTGGCTGTTCCTGCTGCATAGACTCCCTCAGGCCAATATTCGGGCACCTCTTCTAAATCAACACCTGGGCCTGGGGCCCTGCTTGTCCATCCCTAGTTATGCTGCTACTGGCAGCCTTATGCCACTGGGAATTCTTCTCATGTTGGAGGATATTAGATGGGGAAAACAGTGGTTTGCTTGACTGCCCACAGTACTCAAGTATAAAGCCTGCAGGAAAATCCAGAATTATGGACGCTGAGTCCTAAGCAATCCAAACAGGATGAAGACTCAAAATCTTCAAAGTTCTGCATGCCTCTGTCTCCTTTTGATGTTAGTACAGTACTTTAGTTGATAACTTGCCAGGCTTCCAATCCAGTGGAAATAGATTCTTAAAAATATTATGTCCTATATAAACAGAGACACAGAGGACCATATAGCAGAATACTTGTTGGATATTGTGAACTCAGTCACTCACGGATATTAATTTTGATGAGTTGGCAGTCTTTATGAACCTGTAAATTGCTATAAGAATGTTATTTTTCATGTGAAAAGATCCATGCAATGCTAAAACAAAAAGGTTGTTAAAAAAAAGCAACAACAAATTGTTTATGTTACTGTTATAAGAAATTTAACAGCAGATCTGGACCGCAGTTTATGATCCCACAGGTTCAAGGCTTGCCAGGGCCAAGGCTTTTGTCCAAATAAACTAGCATCAGAAAATCTTGTGTAGGGAAAGAATAGGTTACAGAATATTTAAATGAGACAGATATATCCAAAATAGCAGGCTGGGTGAAGAAACTAGCTGAAGTGATCTCTGAACCACTGGCAATTCCTTTCACAAACTCATGGAGGAAAAGCAAAGTTTCCTAAAGACAAAGAAAGTAGACTGAAACTTGACAAACTTCACAAGTAGACTGAAACTTCACAAAGAAAGTAGACTGAAACTTGCCTTCCACACTGGGCAGCCACACAATGGGGCTGTGATCCTGGCTGTGTATCTGAGTGTGCGTCCCCGCCCTGTTGCAGCAGCCCAGTGCCTGTGGCCGAGCTGCTCTGTGGCCATACTTGCTGCCCTGTGTTTGGGGGGCTGAGCCCCGGTACCCCCTACCTTTCACCGCCTATCTCTATGAGGTTTTTTGTGGTCCAAATCTGGCCTGGGGTGCCCTGGAGGTTTGACACCACTGACCTATAATATAATAAAGATGATTAGGAATAGCCAAAGTGAGCTTATGAAGAACAAAGTGTGGCTGAGTAGATAAGGGAGAAGAAGTGAATGTGGTACAGCTTGACTCTAGTAAGGCTTTTGACTTTGTCCCATATGACATCCTCACAAGGGAACTGACTGAAATATGATCAAGCTCTAGTCACTATAAAGTGGGTAAACCCTAGGTTAAAAAAATATCACTTAAGATAATTTATTGCCAAACTGGGACATTTCAGGTGGGCCCACAGAGATCCACCCTGGGCCCAGATCTATTCAATATTTTGATGAGTGACTTGCATAATGGGCTTGAGAGCATGCTTAAACAATTTGTGAATGATGTCACTTGAGAGGACAGGATCAGAGTATAAAATGATCTTGGCAGTTGGAGAGATTGTTTTAAATGAAATAAAGTGCAGAGTGCTATATTGAGGAAGGAAAAGTCAAACATGCAAATACAAAATAGGGAACAACTGGCTAGACAGCAGTATAACAGAAAAGGATTTAGGCCTATAGTATATCACTAACTAAAATGAGTAGAACTCTGAAGTCTCAGCTACAGCATACAGGGTCATACCCAGAGTGCAGCTGCAGACCTAGCATACCAGATTAATTGCTCACTTGCCCTGAAAGGTGAGAAGTTTTTTTTCAAGCTCTCTGTAACAACCGGGACAGGTATTATATTCAGAGGCGTGTATATGAGAGAAGATACAGTAATCAATTGTTCATTGGGTAAAGGAGAAATTAGTTTAATTTTCAGCAAAAAAGATTTAGACTGGGTATATGGAGTAAGTGTTCCAAGTGCAAAGGTTCTGAAACACTGGAACAGTCTACTTAGTGATTTAAGGAATGCATCTGGTACATTTATTTGGGTTAAAACAGGTGTTTGGGCTCCCTAGCCCTCAACTTGCAGCTTTCCATACCATCACATTTACTCCAGGGGAAGGCCATGTAGAAACAGCCTGATGCAGCTACAATATGACTTTCAACACTGAAATGTGTGAGGGAGTCAGTAAGGGTGGAGTTTCCAGAAGCAGACACTAGTGACCTAACTCTGCTTCCATTGAAGATCAAGAGTTTAACCACTACCTTCGATGAAAGCAGGGTCAAGCCAGCATTAAGCACTGAAAATCCCATTTTAAGTTTATCACTATAAACCAGAAACTGCTGGAGGTACATCTTATATGCAGTGTTTCCTGGGGTACAAGTCATAAAAATCTCTCTCTTCCACGTTAGCAAAATCTCTCTTCCACGTTAGCAAAATCTCTCTTCAGACTTGCGGCATCTTTACATTCTGAATCACTACATTTATTTTATTCACTCAGAAAATTCTCTGCTGTATGTACAGACAGACTGAATATGCTCAGAATTAGCAAGTGTTATGTCTGGCGTGGCATCCTGACTGGCTTGTTGGGCTTCTTTCTTTCAGTCTAATCATTCTTGTCACCAGGTTTATTTAACCAATTTCCTGTGCACTCATTCCAAGAATGAGATGACTAAAATATGCAGTAAATATTATGAAAATGGTAGTGGGTCAAATTTTTATATCAGGTACATCAGTATTGACCAGAATAACTGTCAAGAATTATACTGATGTAACTATACAGCTCTTACTCTATTTATGAACATTTTTAAAAAGAAAAACATTCTTTTTTCTATTATATTCTTCTGTATAGGTGATGTTATTTGAAGACATTGATTATACCTTAATTTTACCAATATAGAGCATCTGGTTGGTTCACAACTCACTTCATTTATAGCAATTGTCAAATTAAGGGTGAGTCATTCATCTGCATGCTGTGGTTTTTACTTCAAAGGCTGCCATGTCTCCAATCAGCTGGAGCTCATAAGTAACCCTGCACAGCTGAGAAAAAAGAGGTGTCCTACGAAATAAAAATTGTAGCTAACAGCTGGAGTCCTTCTGTGGTCCTACTCAACTTCCCTGCAGCTGTGTACACATCCAGTTACTTTAAAAACCTTCATCTTTGCTGGGGAATTTGGAAACTTACCCCATGAAGTATTCAGGTTCCACTGTGTCACTAGGGTGGTACTAACATTTCCCAAGTTATTGTATATAAACCTCAATTCAGGGATGATTTAAATTATAGCATATACAAGTAAGATATTATCATTTAATTAATTTGAGATGGGACTTGCTGCCTGAAGTCCATTTTCAGTCCAGTTGGGATCCTTAGACTTTCCCAGTGAAGATCATATCTTAGCACATCTCATGGACCACCTCCACTTTGTTCACAATCATATATCACTATTATAACTAGTAAATACCATTAGGGAAACCATTTAATTCAGCTTTAACCATCTTCTAATGAAACACAAGAGCTATATAAGCAAGGAAGAACCAACACCATACAGCCATACAACTCTCTGTAGACTGCAGGAAAGATCTCTCTGGACCATCAGTTTGAGTAGAGATGTCCTACAGCACTTCTAAGGCCCTTCCTCTCTCTGATTAAATCTCATTTGGTGAATATATAGAGTAACATCCTTCAAATCACAAGAGCTCTTTCTAGGCCTCCTACAGACATCTGAGAGATTGCTATGCTAATTATCATAACAGATTACCACTTTACATCAAGAAATAAAGGTATCTAGCATATGAATCAACAAGAAACACAGTGATTTCAAACAAAATAACAATAAAAAAACATATTTTCACAAACCTACCTAGAAAAAGCCTAAATGGTTATTGTATATTGACATTTGTAGGGACCATGCTTTTTGTCGCATGTGAGCAAGCCTCATCTTACTGTGGCTTTTTGCTGTCTGATGTTTTCATGTATAGCCCTAAAGAATACAAATGAACTGAAAAGTATTTCAGTCTTGGAAGCCTAAGTCTCAGTAAAAGTCAATGAGACTTAAAATATTACTCTTAGATAATTATTCTTAGATACTACTCTCAGGTTCTGATACCATGACCCATAGTACTGTACTTTGCAGAGTAAAATGGTATCCAATGTGAGTAAGGCTATTAAAATGTGGCTAATCAAGTTTATCACCCCAAGGTTCCTCTAGACAGAAATGTCTTGAAACTTTTAACTACTACACAGCTAGCATCAGCATCAAAATACAGGTACAGAAATGGAGGTGTAATGCACAGCTAAAACACTCTTAGCTGTGCATTACTTCAATGCGAAGAGAGTTGCTCAACTCTTCAATTAGTTTTCTGCCTCTGTATTCCTGAACTCAGATCAGGACAAATCTCCCAACTGGATCATAGACATGCATAAAGGGGAAACCAGCCCACCAACTGTTAGCATTGACTTAGTGAATTTCATAGATTTCATAGACACTAGGGCTGGAAGGGACCCCAGAGGATCTAGCCCCCTGCCCTGGGGGCAGGAAGTCAGCAGGGATCATAGGATCCCAGCAAGATAAACATCCAAATGTCTCTTGAAGACGTTGAAAGTGGGTGCTTGAACCACCTCCGGTGGCAGTCTATTCCAAACCTTGGGAGCTCGGACAGTAAAGAAATTCTTTCTTATGTCCATTGAACATGAATTGGTCATGGAGGAGTTAACCATTTGACTTTGTCGTTCCTTGGGGTGCTCTGGTGAACAGATGTTACCCCAGATCCTGATGAGCACCCCTGATAAATTTGTAGGTGGCCACCAGATCACCCCTGAACCTGAGCTTTTCCAGGCTGAATAGCCCCATGGCTCTCAGCCTCTCATCATAAGGTCTGTTTTCCTGACCTCTGATCATGCTGTCCTCTGCATTCTCTCAAGCTTCTCCACATCCTTTTTTGAATTGTGGAGCCCAAAACTGGATGCAGTACCGTAGCTGCGGCCCCACCAAAGCTGAGTACAATGGGAAAATGACGTCCCGGGATTTGCTTGAGAAGCACTTATGGATGCAAGCCAGTGTTTTGTTTGCTTTACTAGCTGCAGCATCATACAGAAGGCTCATGTTCTTCTTGTGGTCAGTCATGACCCCTTAAGTCCCTTTCGTCTGTCATGCTAACCAGTGTAGCATTGCCGAGCCTGTAAACATGCTGCAGGTTTTTCCTCCCAAGGTGGAGAACCTTGCATTTTTTGGTGTTAAACACCATCAGGTTCTCATCCGCACATTTCATGAGCCTGTCAAGATCTGCCTGGATCACCCTCCTGTTCTCAGGCATGGATGCTTTACCCCAGAGTTTGGTGTCATCAGCTAACCTGGCCATCCCACTGCTGATACCAATGTCTACATTATTGATGAAGATGTTAAAAAATATAAGTCCAAGGACAGAGCCTTGAGGTACCCCACTGGTCACTGTGCACCACGAAAATTGACTTCTGTCAACCACCACCCTCTGCGTCCTACCGTGGAGCCAATTCCCCAGCCAGTGGATTATGGTGAGGTTGAGGCCGCAGTTAGCCAGTTTTGCCAAGAGGTGATCATGGGATATCAGGTCAAAGGCTTTTTTAAAGTTGAGATATATGGCATCAATCTTTTTCCCCTTGTCTAGGTGATAGGTCACCTGGTCATAAAAAAAAAATTATGACATTGGTCAAGCAAGACCTATCCACAACAAACCTGTGCTGGCTATTGCTCAGGATGTTGCTATCAGCTAGTCTGTTAAGGATGGCCTCCTTGATCATCTTTTCCAAGACCTTCCCCAGGACAAAGGTCAGGCTGATGGGCCTGTAGTTTGCTGGATCCACTTTTCTCTCTTTCTTGAAGATAAGCACCACATTGGCCTTCTTCCAATCCTTGGGCACTTCACCAGAGTGCCAGGAGTTCTTAAAGATCCATGCCAGGGGCTGAGCTATGATGCTTACCAGCTCCTTGAGTACCCTCAGGTGTAAACTGTCAGGGCCGGGTAACTTGAAGGTATCTGGCCTCTTAAGGTGTTCCTTCACGAGGTCAGTTTTGATGGAGGGTAAGGAATCTCCCTCACCTGGGCTTACCTGTTCCGCAGTGGGCAGGAGCATCCCGTGGGACTGGTGAAAAACTGATGCAAAGTACTCATTTAGCAAGTTTGTTTTTTCCTGGGCATCAGTTGTCCCATCTGGTTTTTCAGGGGTCCAATGTTGCCCTTGCTTTTCCTCCAGCTCCCCACATACTTAAAAAAGGACTTTTTATTGTCCTTCATATTTGTAGCCAGCTGGAGTTCCGTCGCAGCCTTGGTTCACAGCTTTCCTCGTTTGCTCTCTGCAGGTCCGGACCAGAGCAGAGTATTCCTTTTTGGTGGTAATCCAGTCCTCCATCCTTTGTAGGTCTTCCTTTTAAGATGCAGGAGGCCTGCTAGTTCCCTAAAGAGACACTTGGAGAGGCTGGATGTGTTTAAATCAGCAGGCCCGAATGATTTCCATCCAGAGATGCTGAAGGAATTGGCTAGTGTCATAGCAGAGCCACTGGTACAGCTGTTTGAGCACTCTTGGTGCTCAGGTCAGGTCCCAGAGGGTCAATGTGGTCTCTATTTTCAAGAAGGGGAGGAAGGAGGATCTAGGTCTGGTTATTATCATCTCTATCATTGGGAAAACCTTTGAAAAAAATTAAGGATCACATTTGTGGGAATCCAGCAGGGAATGCAATGCTAAAGGGCAAACAGCATGGATTTGTAGCAGGTAGGTCTTGCCTGACTAATTTTGTTTCTTTTTATGATCAGGTCACAAAATGCTTAGATTCAGGAAACGAGGTGGATGTCATCTACTTGGATTTCAAGAAGGCCTTCAATACAGTATCTCATTATGTTCTCACAGATAAACTGAGTGACTGTGACATAGATAATTACATGGTCAGGTGGGTGGCAAATTGGTTTAGGGGTCACACTCAGAAAGTGGTGGTGGATTGGTATTGGCCTGGAACGATGCAGGTGGTGGAGTCCCAGAAGGCTCAGCCCTTGGACTGGTGCTGTCTTCATAGTCTTCATCAGTGACTTGGATGAGGGTGTGGAAAGCACTCTGTCCCAGTTTGCAGATAATACCAAATTATGGGGTAAAGTTAACACAGCAGGGGGTAGGGAACAAGGCCAGGTGGATCTGGGCAGATTGGAAGGATGGGCAGAACAGAATAGGATGCAGTTCAATAAGGACAAGTGCAAGGTGCAGCACCTAGGGAGAAGGAATCATCAGCATGCTTACAGGCTGGAGGAGGACCTTCTCAGGAGCACAGCAGCAGGAAGGGATCTTGGAGTCACTGTCGACTCCAAGATGAACATGAGTTGTCAATGTGATGAAATGATAAGTAAAGCTAACCGCACTTTAACATGCATTAGCAGATGCATGAGAAATGGGTCCAAGGAGGTGATACTTTCCCTTTATGTGGCATTAGTCAGGCCACAGTTGAAGTACTGCATCCAGTTTTGCATGCCTCAAGAGGGATGTGGATAACCTTGAGAGGGTTCAGAGGAGGGCCATGCATATGGTTAGGGGCTTGCAGGCAAAGCCCTATGAGGAGAGATTGACAGCCCTGGATTTCTTCAGCCTTCGCAAGAGAAGGCTGAGAGGTGATCTTGTGGCTGCCTACAAATTCATCAGGGGGGACAGCAAGGGATAGGAGATGCTCTGTTTAGCAGCGCACCCCTTGGAGTAACTAGGAACAATGGCCACAAACTGAGGGAGAGCAGATTTAGGTTAGACAGTAGGAAGAACTTCTTTACAGTATAGGTTGCCAAAATCTGGAAAGTGCTTCCAAGGGAGGTGGTGCTCTCCCCTACCTTGGTGGTCTTTAAGGGGAGGCTAGACATGCACCTGGCTGTGATCGTATGACCCTAGCACTCTTTACTGCCCAGGACAGGGGGTCAGACTCGAGGATCTGCTAAGGCCCCTTCTGACCAAATATCTACGAAATACTGTTGCAATACAGATAAGAGAGATAGGTTGATCAGAAGAAAAGAAAAGTTAATTTAGTTGAAAGCAAAGAACTACAAGCCTGAAATGAAAGCTGTAGTTTTTTAAATATGGTCTGAGAATGATAAAGTACCGTTAGTTACTGAGAAGCAAAATAGATCAGAAGTAAATGTTCTAATTGATGGAAATAGGAAAGGGAAGAAAGTATTAACGGTATGATCTTGGAAATGAATAAATGTGTCCATTGTAGACTTGTCCCTTAAGCACACATACACCAAAGAAGGATTTATCCCAAGGCACTGTTAATGGGTTAACACTAAATTTTGGACAGCACTCACTGCCAACAATTTTTCAGCCTCATGCTCTGTATTCATTTTTTTAAAATTCTCTGTTCTGTATTTTCCCAAAACTTCCTTCCTGTAGGACTAACGAAAGTCAGCCAGATCAGGTAGACACACCTAGACTAGGAACAGACATTCAAAAAGTCTGAGCCTGAATTGATTCAATCTTTGCAGGTTAGTCTACCCTGGCTGGGCTAAATCAGTTTTGTAACAAGACAGACATCCCAGAAATAGAGGCACATGCCTGCAGTGGCTCAGACTAGAAGCTGGGGGCACTAGAGAAGCCCTCCCTTTCTTCCATACCCTTCCTTCCATAGCACTGAGCTGAGGTGGGGCATGGCCAGGCCCTGGCAGGACGCTTTGATTAGCCCAGGGTATTGATAACAAGTGTTTCTCGCCCCTAACTCAGTGTTTATCACCCCATTAAGAAACCAACAGAGGGACATTACCAGCTACCAGTTCATTCTGCCTGTTGATTCAGCATGGACTCTAGCCAGCATGTGGCCTGCCAGCTAATACACAGATACCTCTCCGCAAGGCAGAGGAGAGGGTGGAATTCCTGATTAGTAGGGAGTGGTGAGGGGGAGAAGGGCAGCAGTCCACAGTCAGGGGTAGAATGTCAATCTATGCATTTATAGAGTCCAGATAAATTCAGAGAAATGAGCTCCTTAACTTCCTTACTGCTAGAGCATTTGCAGCAAAGTCGGAACCTTGTGAAATGATTAGATCCACTGGGGTCCTCTATGACAACACAGATCTCATAGGATCATCCTGGTATTGGCTGCAGTCAGGGAGCAGAGGAGCGGGATCAGCCCTGCTGTGGAACAGAGAGCCCTGCCCAGCCCAGAGAGCATACTGGGATGCTGAAGGAGTCTGATTTATCTTAAACCAGCAAGGGGTCTGGGACAGATATTGCATAAACCGGTTTGACCCAAATCAGTTAAGTCTGATACTACATTCAACTAGGTTCATCTCAAACCAGTTTCAGCCATTTTCAAAATGGAATGAAAAGTAAAGAAGCCAGTGGCTAGGCTGGTATTCACTGACTGCCTGTCTTGCATGCATACCAGCCCAGCTGCTGCCTCTACTTTTCATTCCGTCCAGGAAGAGCACACACCAACTGCTGAAATGTCCTTAGCCTGACAAAGGGTTTTTGAACCCGAAAGCTTGCTTAATAACTAGTCTTCAACCATTTGTGTTGGTCTAATAAAAGATATCAGATTCACCCAAGGAACCTTGTCTGCCTGTACGATTCTAGCATCTCATGTCAGCTTAGATTTAAACACAAGTTACTACTGCTTTCTATTTTTTGCATTCCTCAGAAGTAAAAAGCACTCTATCTATTACAATAAATACAACAAAAATGTCAATGTAAGTAATGGCATTCATGAGTTGCAGTCCATTAAGCAAAGTTAGAGTTCATTTACAGTCTCTGCAAAATGGGGACCTCTACTTAGAGATATAAAATGGAGTCTTTAAAAGAATCTGCCCCATTACTGATGGAAATGAACCATACTTCCAGAAAAGCTTATAATTGAATTAAAAGTACCTTGTTAAAAAAGATTTCTATCCAGTTTTGGTATCAAAATGCTCTTCTACTGCCCTCTGCCGTTCAAGACTGAACCTGCTATTAAAAATTAACTGGACAGGCAAACTATGCCACTTAATAGTTTCCGCCTCCGTGAAATTCTAGCAGAGTAGAGAGAGCACTAATTTTTTTTGCTGCAAAGAAAATCAAGTCAGGTTAATCAGGATGAGGCCTATAGGTGTTGAACTTACTTAGCAACCTTTAGGTAAAAATATAGTGCCTGGTCCCCATAGACATTTATAATGGAATGAACAAATCACAGTTACCCCAGTGTAAGTAAACCATCCTTTTTCAGTAAAGACAAAGCTGTGGAATATAACTTTCTCAAATCTCTTTTCAAACTGGAAAACCTAGTCAGATGATTTGAAATGTACTCCATAATAAAAAAAAACGGATTCTTCTTACTCTGTCAATATGTTCATTTTGTGTGCTCAGCTTTACACTTTACTTTAGGGACAAATAGTAAAGTTTTTATACAGTGCCAGTCATCTAGACCTAAAACACTTCAGGAAGGCTAAACCTAGTTCTTACCTGATTACTTCATTAGGAATGTTCCTAATTTCCAACTGCTGAGCCATTACAGTGACCCCAAATTATGTGCTTAGTTATGCCACATTTCATGAAATTGCAACTCTATTGCTTTCACTGGATTGTAGAGATGAAATTCTAGCATAATATGGGAGCAACAGGTTTGAACACAGCAGTGGACCTGAGGAAGGTACAATGGAGATCCTCAAACCAGAAAGAACTCATCTTGACTAAGGAGGATCGCTTCCAGATGCAGGACCTATGCTCCTCTCTCAAACTGAATTTGCAAGAGAGACAGGATATACAATATCTTTCTACTCCTGAAGTGGACAAGTTGACTGTGAAAGTTACCAAGAGAGGAAGTTATTACAAAGTCCTGGAAAAATTGTTTCTTGCATATTCCATTAATTTAGATAATGTTTTGGTATGATTTTCATAGCAAGCCCCTCTCAACCCCACACATACCCCTTTTACCAACACAGATTAGCGATGTTTTTAAAGACACTGCATCTCTGACACAAATTCCAGTGAGAATAGGAAAGAGTGGATTTGCTATAATGATAGCTGTCATTAACTCTAACAGTTTAGGAGGTCTTCATTTTAGTGTAAAAACTTGCTAGGATCTCCCCAGTCACCTGAAACACCTGCCTTTACTTTGTAACTGCATCTTCACCTATAGCGCCACAAGGAGTAAAATTATTATGTCTAGACTGTGCAATGAACACTGTACTATTAAGTAATCTCAGCTGGCAAAATTCATAGTGTAATACACACATTCTTCAGTGACTTTTTTTTCTGCAATGAGAACAGTGACCTCTACTGTTTAGTGCAAGGCATACTGTTTAGAAAAGCTATCACTACAATTGATGAGCTTTTTCCTTTCAAATTTGTTAAGTAAAAAAGAAGCATAAACTTACATTAACACACTTTCTATGATATGGAAAAAGGAGGGGAAAAGACTGCTCATTCAAAATATCTGGATTTTATTTAGGCAGAAAATCTAGAAATTTTGGTGTACTTGAATACTACTAATATACCTCAGGGAGGTGATTCCATTATAAATGGAATGCTTCTGTTAAAGCAATGAGGTGATTATCTAAAAGACCCCTAGCAAAACAATGAGACATTTATTTCCTAATGTAATGTAATGATTTTTCATAAGAACTGCAACCATGCCAGGATCTTTTCACAGAAAAGAAAGAACTGGTCCTCAGTTTAAATCCATTTTGAGAATCATAAACAGCTTGTTGACAGAGGTCAACATCCATAGGGGAGTTTACAGTTGATTAGTTCTTCTCCACAGAGCCTTAGAGCCTCTTGGATTCATAGTATACAGAGCGGATGTAAGACAGAGACGTTCCAAACTAATCAGAAACAATTTAAGAAGATTGTGTTGCATCTGCCAAGTTCCTCAAAAAACAGGAAACTAAAATAACCATGAATTCTATAGCAGCTTTCACCGCTTTCGGTGTCTGACCTGTCTGAATTTGGGACAGTCAGCAATTTCCCTGTATCAAATCCTATCAAACTGGCATCCATAGTTACTAAGTCAATAAAAATGTTACTTAGGTAACATGAAATGTCACGGGAAGTCTTATAGGAGTCTGTCCTGGGCCCAGTGCTGCTCAACATGCTTATTAATGATTTTGATCCTGGAATAGAGAGCTTCATGATGACATGAAACTGGGAAGGACTGCAAGGTCCAATGCTGACAAATACAAGGTGTTACATCTTGGGAAGAATAATCAAAAATATACAGGGCGAATTAATGCACGGGCCAGCTGGGCTCATACCAGGGACCCTGCTTGCAGCTTGCTTCTCATCAGCAGGGAGGCAAAAGTCACAGTTTTAAACTTAACACTCTTTTTGTCTCCACAGTGGTCTGCAGTAAGCACCAAGGTCACCAGGGCTCCTCAGCCAATCAACAGCATGGAGACAAAAACAGCACCAACTTTAAAGCAGCAACTTTGCAGTCCCTCCACCAATCAGTGGTGGAGGAACCTGCAAGAATAAAGGTGCAGCTGGGCACATGGCCAGGAGCACAGCTTGGCAGCCATCTCCCTACTGCTAAGTCTAATGTGGGAGAAGGTACATGGGAGAGAGAAGGGGCATGAGGGGTGCAGACTGAGGAACCCACAGCAAGGGAGTGGGGCAAGGGCAGGGGCAGGCACTACCCAGCCAGTGAATGTAACCCCAGGAGCAGGACAGACATGTCCTGTCATCCGGGAAGCGTGGGGGTGCCTTCCTGCCGCTGTGAGCACCCCCAAGGGAGGCATGGGGGGTATGTGCCCCCCCTGGACTTTTGGGCAGGCTGCCCACTGTGGGCTAAGGGCCAGGGACTGTGGTGATCTCTTTTTTATTACTCAGTCTCTCTCTTTCTCTTCCTTCCCCCATTTCCTTGTTGCGGATTAACTTTATCAGAATCTGCAAATACTCTGACATTAAGAAAACGGCTACAAAAAAAATCCCTGACCAGGCCACAAGTGCACTAGTTAAATGTAGCACCAGTGCTAAAGGCAGTCATTTAAAATCGTTTAAATAAGATTGTTGGAAGAGGGTCAAAATGTGAGATGTCCTTTAATATATGGGTTACTCTGTGGCACATGAATATGTTCTTCTGTAATCAAATGACCATAAGAATTAAATATTTGCAATACAAATATCATATATATATGGCAGCTCAGTTTCTATGTTAATATTTTTCTATATTTTATATAATATATAACATATAACATATAATATTAAGATAAGATGTGAACTGCCTGTGTCTATAAATACTTGGAAATATTTTTTATTTAATATTATGATATACTATATTATTACATTATATATTCTTTAAAATGCTGGCAATTTAATTAAAGAATATACTGGTAGTTCATGACATAAGAAGGGTTGTGATATTAGCAGTAGTAATGGAAAGGTGCCGGTGCTCTGTAGACAGTCTGCACACATATGTGTGAAATATCTTACTGAAGTACTTAGTGGTGGTACTAGGAGGGGTTTGGGAGCTATGGCCACTCCTCCAAGCCCTGGTGTCACCGCTCACCCCACACAGTTTGCAGCAGTTCTGCCCACCCCACTCCTGCCCTTCCCCACAGTGCAGCCCCCCTGCCGAGAATAGACTTGTGCTCCTGGGACAACATGACAATGGGTGCTGCCTGATGAAGGTTGCTCCCCCTTGCTGCTTCAACCTCAGTGGCAGGGGTGCAGCAGAGACCAGCCAATATGGCCCCCTTATACTATGAGGGCATGGAAGGGGGTTATTCCCTCCTCTCTCCAGCGTCTGGCAGAGGGGGAAGAGAAGAAGATTATTCCACTGCCCACTCCATGCTGGGATGCCATCCCTGACCACCACCTTTGCTGGAAGTGATCGGCAAAGGGGGTGGTCAGGGATGGCAGACCCCAACTGTAGTCCCCTGGGGGCAAAGAGGAAACAGTGGGGAAAACACCCCCTCCCTGCCCTCTTTGTCTCAGGAAGCCATGCTTGCTGGTATCTGGCCATGCTCCCGTGCCTGCAGCAGTGAGTGCCAGGTGGACCCCAGCTTGGGTCCATGCTGGTGGGACAGAGAGGTGGGGAATTAAGCCCCCTCCCTGACCAGTTCACTTGAGGCTACTGGTGAGGCTGGCCATGATCCCCCATCACAGCTTCTTTGCAGCCATGGACAGGCTCTAGCACCCCCCTGGCTTCTGGTCTGAGCCACTGAAGGCATGTGCCTGCATTTCCTGAGTTAAAAGTGAATGTCTATTCACTTGCAAATTGATTCAATCTAGGTAGGTTAGACTAACCTGCAAAGACTGAATCAATTCAGGCTTTTTGAATGTCTTCTTAAATGTCTGTCCCTAGCCGAAGAGGCCTATTTACGTTCCAAAGACTTGCAGTTGTTCTGTCAAATAGTAATTTCTGAGACAGAAATTTCTCTCCGATTTATTGTCAGAAGTGAATAATTTTGGAGCATAGGAATAAAAACATTTCAGCCCTTTCTGGGAATAATGACAGTTGAAATACTTTTAAAACTCTAAACATTTTACTATTTTTTAACAGCCTTAGCATTTGGTAGAGGGTAGGAAACTTCAGATTAGGTAGAACCGTTACAGTGGTCTAGTCAAGCTACATTTTAATTTGGCCAAATCATGAGAATTCTTAAAATGCACAGTCTATACACACAGTTCCATTTTAACAACATAAAAGTACTTAAGTCACAACAGCTTGGACTTTGACAACAACTTATATCCAAGGATTTCAGAGTACACTAAACATTAATAATTGCATTAGCTTAGAATCTCATATGAGTCTATTATTATTTATGTCACACAGCTTACAAAAATGAATCAGGACAGACACTTATTTTAACCACAAGAATAGGCTACCTCCTTGATGGCTTGCCCTTCACATTATCTATGTGAATGAAACTAATTTCAACCCCCTTTATTCTGAATTCTCTTAACATTGAACACCTCATTGCTGAAGCCCCTCCCTCCCCCTTTAGTTTTAGCAACTGTTTTTTTTTACCTCCTAAATTCTACAGTTCTAAGGTTAATAATGTTTTCAGGTTAGCAGACAGATATAGGTCTGGACAAAAGAGAAACTAAGATCTAAGGTTTAGTTCACAACCTGTAGAGAAAACCTGGTGGTAGTAAGTTCCTCTAGAAGATAGTGGCACCTATTTACAACCCTGTAACTTCATTCCAACAAGAGGTAAGCATGCTCAGAAAGTCGGGGTTACTCCTTGGAGAGACCTTCAGCTGTAGATGAGAGCAGCTCTATGGGAGAGGGCAGCGTGACATAGTCTTGATGGCCAAAACTTTGTAATCAGCTCTCACTGCTCCAGGGGGTTGGAGAAGAAAAGTGTTTGCTACAACTTCTTACCATGCATCACTTCCATCTACAGAAAATAACTACAGAAAACATTTTATTACATCTGGTCTTTTGTGATGTCTGTCTGTCCACACACACACTCACACATACACACACACACACTTTCTTCACATATTTGTAAGGCATGTTTCATGCTCATTTTTAGGGAACTCTTTACCCCTCTAATGGAAGTTGGGTGGGAGTGGGGGGGAGTACAGAAAGAGACTAACTAATCGAGACCAGTGTTCAGCAAGCAAATATCTATGAATTGTTACATTGCTGACCCTCACAGCAATGCAGATGCTGGGGTTTTCCAAGAACAAATTAGACGGTTTCCACATGTTACTTCTCCTCAGAAAACAAACTCTTTCTGGACAGCAGGAACAAGATGCTATGCCAATGTTAAGAAAAAACAAAAACCAAAGATTACGATTCCCTTCTCAAAGTCTCATCTGGAAAGTTTTAGCTTTTATCAAAATGAAGATATGACTAAATATTTTAAAAAACCACAGTAATTTCAAAAGCTTGAAAATGGAACACTAAATTTCCACCAAGAAAATTGGCTTGTATTCCCATTGCTACATGTCAAATACATGGACTCTGGAAATTCCTCAAGCCATGGAGCAAGAGGAGCTCATCCCTACCTAGGGGACCTATCTTCCCATTTCCTTTTTCATGTACAGCTAACTTCCCATCTATGAATAAGGTGCAAGAGGGCAAAGGAACTGGAATGCCTTTCTTCCTTCCCAAACAGGCACACAACTTAGTACTTTAATACGATGAATCTGAAACCAAAAAGGCAGTTCAAACAATTTTATCTGATGGATGCTCTGAAAGCACTTTTACATGGTTAAAATAAATTAGTCAAAACTTTTTTTTCTCTTGAAGCGTGCTTTTTAACAGGATGCAGCAACTGGCACCAGTAATGCTACCCAAGATTTTCAAAGATGGGTGTCAAAAGTTAGGTTCTTCAATCCCTATTAAGAATCTGGAGTAAGATACCTGATTGCCAGGCAAGGCAAACGCCCATAACTCTCAATGAAAACTGAAGGGCATACCTTCATTGTTGAGTTAGCTTGTGTCATAACTTGATAATCACCACTAACTTGTATTCTATCCATCAATGAACTATGAAACCCCTTACCACAAGCACAATAGGGCTTTCTGCAGGCCTTTTAGGACATACAGGCAAAAGCTTGAGTAAATTAAACTAGTCAACTGCCGCCTATATTGCTCTGCCCAGTGGTTCTCAACAGGGGTCCTATGGTACCCTGGTGTTTCATGAGATGCTTCTGAGGGTGCAAAGGGGAGTGAGGAGATAAGAATTTGCTTTCCTCCTGCTGGCCCCTATGAAAGGAGATAAGCACAGTCTCATCTCTTCCTGGCTCCAGTTCAAGGAGGTAGAGTGTGAGAACCATGGTCTTTCTCAAAAATCATTTAAGATTATTTGGCTCAATAAGAAGTCATTTGGAGAAAGGACTTATTTCTGCTCATGATAAAAGGTTCATCCTAAACTTAAAACTAAAGGTTTTACTGTTGAAACAAACACTTGTTGACTGAAGCTAAATGACATCCTTCATTTAATTGCTGGTTTCACTCTCTCTCTAAATAGCCAAGTAACATTTTAGGATTAAGTTTGTTCAGTGTGCATATAGATCATTGCCAATACTATAACCAACTCCAAACATTCAGAAATTGTGGGTCAGGCTCCGAAAAACCTTGAGACTGATATAAAAATCATCAAGTATATGAATTATAAAATTTGGGGGTTTTTGACCTTAGAATGCTGCAAAATTTGGGGTTCATGACTTTAATATTTCCCCCATAGCCCTGAGGATTAGAGGAAAAGAAACAGATTTTAGCTGTTTTAAAAAAGGGATAGGTACCTGTTGCTTAGGAGTATGCATTAGTGGTTCTGATCCAAGGCAGGGGTATAAAAGTCATCTGGCCCTGTGGACCACAGGAGTCATGCAGGGCCCATTTGCAGGCTGGATGAATAGTGCAGGGCCAGATCTGTGGGCCCATATCCCATTCCTATGCCAAATCAAGCAGCCGCATGGTCATCTGCAGGACCTACGCTGCACATGGCACCTGCTCTGGCCAGTCTACACTACAAGTGGCACCCATGTAAGGCCAGTCCAGGATGTGTGCCACAAGCAGTGTTTGCTCCAGATAGCCTGGGGCCTGCAAGACACATGGGTCCCAGACTGGCCAAAGTGAGATCTGCATGCAGCACGTGTCCTGAATCAGCAGGGGCAGATGCCACCTACACCGTGTCTCTTGGACCAGCTGGAGCAGAAGCTGCACGTGTGTGCTTCTGGGGCTTGGCACATGAAGCTGGTCCAGTGTGAGCTGCTGGATGCAGGAGCAGCACAGAAGACAGTACTCTGTATGCCAGATCTGGCCTGTGGGCCATATCTTTTGACACTCCTGATCTAAGGTAGCTATGGCCAGCCATTCATCTACAGTACTACAAAGTGCCTCAAAGATGCGCTCTCAAGGCAGGGGGCAGGCAGTCAAGGATCAGAAATTGCTACAACCACAACCATTGCAGGAACAGCAGCTCTTCCCAGTGTTCTCATGGGTGCTGTGGCAACAAAAAAAGCTGCTGTGACTGCTGTAGGAATAGGAGTTCTTCCTGGTGTTCCTGCAGGGTGGTGATATCTTGCTACTGCTGCAGAAAAAGTAGTTCTCATGCTGTCCTCCATGGCAGGGACAGAAGGTCCCATCAGAACTCTTTAAGACTTCACTGCATCTGGACAAATTAGCTAGTTGCTAATCAGGCAGCTAGTTGCTTCCCCTATGGCCCCCATCCAAGGAGCACAAAGGTGCTGGGAGCCCTAGAGACCCCTGTAGCACTACACATAATTAAACAACCATTACATGTGGTGCTACAAAACACAGTGCTACAGAGAAGTTCCTGTTTCCAACATTTCCTTTTCTATAGTGCTTGGGCCACATTTGTAACACTACAAACCACCTGCAAGCCTGTATAATTACACTTTGAAATGCTACAAATTAAGTGTGTGTGAAACGAGCCATATTCAATTTGGATTTGGCCTGAATCGCGGACAGTGATTTGATTCATTGATTTGGATCACTGTCCCCAATTCAATTCAGCCAAATCCAAATCTGAAGATTCAATGCTGATTCGGAGAATCAGTGATTCTGCCATAGACACAGCTTCAAATGTTTTTTCTACATACCTCAAGGTTCCAGGTATGGCTTGTGAACACTGTGATGCTGGGGTGGATGGAATGTCTCACAGGAGTGTGGGCCCCCCCTGCATGCTAGGCGGTGAACCCGGAAGTGGACTGGAAGTACTTCCGGTCCACTTCTGAGTGCACAGGAGAGGCCCTCGCACCCCCCCCCAGCTCAGTAATTGGCTGCGGAGGGACCCCAGGTGCCCCCCTGCACCTAGGAGGCACCTGTTGCTGAGCCGGGGGGTTTGGGAGGGCGCGGGGGGGCCCCCCTGAGCACTCCCTGGCAGACCTGGAAATGGACCAGAGGTACTTTTGGTCCACATCCAGGCCTGCTGCCGAGCATGCTGGGGACCCCCTTACGCTCCTATGGGATGCTCCATTCACCCCACCATTACAGTGTTCACGAGCCACCTGGTACCTAGAGGTATATAGAAGAAAACGTTTAAAGCTGTGTCCATGTCCAAATAGTCAAATATTTCTCAATTGATTTGGAGTGATTAAAATGTTTCCTGATTCAATTTGGATATGGAGATTTGGCCACTGAATCAGGTTGAATCTTTGCCAAATTGAATCAGTGACTGAAGGTTTGCACAGCCCTACTACAAATGCAATGACTGTTCATGCCTTAGCTAGCCTCAAGGCACCCCTCAGATAATACCAGCTCATAGCTTTTACTTTTTTTTTTTTACTACAGAAAAATAATAAAGCAGTTGTTCTGTTGCAAAGCACTCAGAAAAATAACAACAGATCAGAATGTTTTGACATCCTGGATTCCGATTCAAAATGTCTGGGTTTACCATGTGAATCATACTTGTACACCTAAAAGTCCTAATTTCATGGCACCCTGTGGTACTCCTGAAAGGATCTTGAGGTACCCTAGTTAAGAATCACTGCCTTAACTTTATGTCTACATGATCTTGTAGCAATATAAATTAGCTAAATGGTCCTAACTTTGAGCATGAATGAAGCAGGATTAAAGTTGGAGGGAGTTTGCTACACCTTTATTGCTACAGAATAGCGGTCCTTAACTTTTCAGCCCCTGGGGTTGGATGAGTGGCATGGGGCTGGTCTAAGGGCAAGATCTCTCATAGGGTCAGCATATCAAGTCGGGCCCCATCCCATCCCAATCAAGCTCTGCACTGCCTTGGACCAGCCAGTGCCACAGTATTGCTAAGTACAGACAATCAAAAAACCCGAGGCTGAATCAATTCAGTCTTTGTAGTGCAGCCCAGGTAACTTGAGTATATACTCCCCTTCTCTAACTGAAGGGGATTGTTAGCTGGCAGGTGTGTGGGGGGCAGGCACTACAGACTGCTCAGTTTCCCTCTGTCTCTATAGAACCAGTCAGAGGACTTAATTTAATGTAAATAAATTTGTATACAGTTATCACAAGGGAAAGGAACATGGATATAAACATATGTACTATATATATATTTATGATATCTAAACCAGTAATATAAACAATACCCTCTGCGTCAATGACATAAAACCTTATACCAGTGTTCCAGATAGAGGTAAGTCACAGGTAAGTATCTGATCTGAAACAGATAAACCCCAAAATAAACATAAATAGCCAACAGATAGCCTATAGGTAAGTATGGGTGAACAATAAATAAGCCACAAATAAATACAAATAAATAACAGGTGAAATAATAGCAACAGCAGATCCCAGCAGAGCCCTAGGTCTTTACTTATTTACTAATTTACAAACATGAGAGTTCACAAAATATAAGGCATGACATCACACCACTTATGGCACAGGACCTTACCTATGACTTTCTGACTATAGATGCAGTAAGCAGCCAGATGAAGCCAAGGTCATCTAACTTTTTCTACCCTTTATGGCTTCTTTTCTCATCCTATGCCTCCCCTTTCTTCACGTGGATATGAGAGCTTCTCTTCCAATTTGGAAGTACTTTAAAAGGTACATTAGTTAATGTACAGTTGTCTTTAGAGCCAACATATTTGCTTTGTCAGGATGCAGAGTCCACATTCTCTGCTATTATTGCTATTTCATTATAATAGTGTCCAAAGACCCCAACTAGATTTTCAGGATTCATTGTGGTAGGTATGGTACAGGTGTACAGGGGGAAATGTCCCTATTTCTAGGAGTATACTTACATTACCTTATGAAGACTTCATCACCCAGATAAATCTATAGTAATTAGATGTCTGTCCTAGTTTACACGGTTGTTATTTTTCACTGTATTTTTACACTTGTGTTCGTTAGGCAAAAAGGTCTTATCTTGTTCTTGTGGAAGTGAGTGGGAGCTTTGCCATGGATGTTAGTGGAAGCTGGATCAGGGCCAATATGTTAGCCACTCTCCGCTTGCCCTCAAGTCATTTTCAAACAATACTTCTTTGATTAGGTGTCAAGCCTGAGGGGTCTTAGTTATCTTCCAGCCCTCTCCTTTATATCTCTGGTATCTATGGATTCTATAGTGCAGGCAGGAAATATGTGAACAGAGGGGGCCTTAATCATGAAATGTATTCTTCTTTTCTAGCTATATCCTTTCTCAAAGGGAGTTTGTTACAAATTCCTTTGGGAATAGGGGGAAACAATTAAAGGAAATTACATGTGTTTAAAGAAAAGCTAAGGGAAAGAAATAAATTAAATTCAATTACAGAAGATTAGAATTAGAAACATCAATGCTGTAAACATATAGGGAAAAGTTCACTAGGATACTGGAACAATATTTGTTTATCATAATGGATAGGGTTGTGATATAAGCTAGAAGAGTTGATCTAGAACCATTTTTTTTTCAAAATTTCAAGGAGTTTCCTATTAGAAGGAAGTAAATAAGAGGAAAGGAGATACTTTTTATTTCAGTAAACATACTTTAACAAGTCAAAAATAGTTTTGACTGGTTAAGTATCACTCTGTACTTCTAAATGGATACTTTGGTTCCCCTTTAATTAGTGAATCTGATAGTTACAGTGTTCTATAAAGAGAATCCATACTTAGATTTTAGTTCCTAGCCACAGAAGGAAAATTCAGCAATAATGGTATGGTCAGGGTTTGCACATGACTTGGGTAAAGGATGAAAAGACTACAGGAGACAATGAGTCTGACTCTCAACTCCAAAATAAGATCTTGTCCAACCCACCTCCTGTAAATAAAGCCCTTGGGATTGAAGCAGTATGGAACGAAAGAAAATGTGTATACAGGAATACAGAGAAAGGCAACTCAATTTGTACAATACTAGCTGGAGCACATTACAAGATATACATCCCAGAATTCTTTTGGCCAGTTGCCTTAATCTCCCCTATGAGGTAGATCAGAATGTCATTCTGACTTCACAGAATTTCTGCAAGTTGTAGACAACTTGACAATTACACTAGGTCAGGGGCGGACAATTATTTTGGGCAGAGGGCCAGTTGCTGAGTTTTGGCAAGCCATCAAGGGCTGCATCACAGATAAATATTAATTTTCTAAATTTTTGGGGGGCCCCGTAGGCCAGACAGAATGGCCTGGCAGGCTGCATCTGGTCCGCAGGCCACATTTTGCCCACCCCTGCATTACGTAGTGAAGAGTCTTGGAGAAAGGTAGGCTCTAAAAAGAGATGTTGAGCACAAAGCGCAATACTAATGTAATCTAGTCTTTGATTAAACAGGTAAATATTTTATTAAATAAATATAATCATATTCATAATGTCAGAATTGACTCTAAAATTAAGATGGTTTTAATATAGAACAACATCTAAGGATGATTTACAAAGTTAAAGTATGCCAGCATTGAATCAAAATGTCTTTGGTATTTTTGATCATGGCACATTACCAAAGTTTGTATGAACAATGCTGAAGCGTTTTACTGATCAAAGTGTGAAATCACATGCAACCTTTAAACGTGCATGTTATAATGATCTAGGCAAGTCTGTTGGAGTTGTCATGTCACATTCAAAAGAAACAGGAGATGCAACACAGGACTCCAAGGTTAAGTACAGGGAGTCAAAAAGCCCAATGCTGAATTGATTCAGTCTTTGCAGGTTAGTCTGAGCTGCACAGATTAAATTGAAACAGAATTGAACAAACATTTACCTTTGATTCAGGAAATGCAGCCAGATGCCTGCAGTGGCTCAGGCCAAAAGCCGGGAAGTGCTAGAACATGGTTCTCTGGCTGTGTGTTCACTTCCTATTCCTGCTGCCCCCAAAGTCTCTGGGATTTGTAGTCCAGAATTACAGCAGCAGAACTCTGTTGGCTTGCACATCACTTCCTCTTCCTGCTTCCAGGTGTCTCTCGGATTTGTAGTCCACAGGTGCAGCTAGCAGCAAGTCTGTGCTTAACCCCACTCCCTAGCCCCAGATCCCAGCCAGGGTTTGCCTGGGGGTCAGTTGCTCCCACACACCTGCAGACTGGGCTGCATCCCCAGTCCGGTTTGCCTCCCCTACTCCCTTGTCAGCCAGCCCTCACTGCTCCAGCTAGGAAGCAGAGGGGTAAGGCCAGCCCTGCCCTCTGGAGCAGACAGCACAGCCCAGCCCAGCCCTGGGCTGCAAAGCATCTGGGGGACTGTGATTTAACTTGAACCAGAAAGAGTTCCAGGACAGAAGTTTGATAAACCAGTTTGACCCAAATTAGTTAATTCTAATACTACATTTAACCAGATGTAACTTAAACCAATCTTGGCAGTTTTGAAACTGGTTTCTTTTGAATGTATTGTGACATGACAACTCCAACAGACTTGCCCAGATCATTATAACATGCACATTTAAAGGTTGCAAGTGATTTCACACTTTGATCAGTAAACTGGTGCATTGAGCTTCTGTCCTGTTACAGGTTTGAACCAGTTTCTGATCACTTAAACTGGTTTATGTATAACTTCTGTCCCTAGCCCAAGGGGCAAAACAATTGCCTGTTCAAAACAAAAATGGAGTCTAGTGGTAGTGAGATATGCTACAACATGGGGATCAGATTTCAAAATTTAAACATATCTCTCTCAAGTAAGTCTCTCAGGAAAGTACGATCACTGGGATTCAGATGGTTCAAAAGATTTTGTCTTCAGTTGAGAGGACTGAAAACTAAACTATAAGTGACCAATGTAGCTCTTCCAGTGAGTGTTAAAGATCATTTTCAAAGCAAAGACATTTAAAGAGCGTACGTGGAAAGCTATTAATTGAATTATGGGCACTGTTGTTCAACCCTTACCTTGCTACTCTATAAAAACAAACACCTTCTAAATAAAAGGTGTTTGTGGTTCCCTTGGCAATGGTTTTATAAATCACCATCTTCTGGCTAAAATTTACCCAGCTACAGAAGAGTTCATAACTACTGCTTTATTTACAGGTAGCCATGAAGCTGCATATTAAGAAAAATGTACATACTGCAGATAGAAGGCTCCATACTAACCTAGCACCCATCAGCACAGGCGAGGCTGTGTGAGATAAGCGTAGGGGAAGACAACAGAATCTGTGCTTAACTGGACTTGGTACCAGCATTAGAGACTTCATGGTGGAATAGTGGCTGTAAGGGACAATGTTGAAGCCTCATGGCCGCAAACAGTTTGGAAGGATGAATGTATTCCACCAATACCCATGGAGTTGTCTGTGCACAGCCAAAGGAATCAGAGTGGGCCCACATGCTTTTCATTCAAAGAGGGTTATGTGACATAATGAACTGGCCATAGGATTGCAAGAAATCAACTCCTGAGCAATAATCCCAGCTGTGCTATTAACTTACTGTGTGGCCTTGGGCAAGTCAATTAACCCCTCTGTCTCTCAGTGTCTCCATCTGCAAACAAAGGCAGTACTTTGATATGGATGAGGGTCCAGAGGAGGGCCACCCGTATGATCAGGGGTCAGCAGGGCAGGCCTTATGAGGAGAGGCTACGGGACCTGAACCTGTTTAGCCTCCACAAGAG
>JAGPOW010001338.1:51131107-51155458 GCA_030014935.1 Caiman crocodilus
CCGGGGTCATCTGACCCCGGTGCTCTTTCCTGCCAAGGCAGGGGGTCGGACTAGATGATCTGCCCAGGTCCCTTCCGACTCTAGATACTATGATACTTGCCCATCTCAGAGAGGTGCTCTGAGAATTAGGTAGTTAATATCTGTAGGACACCCTGAAGAAACACAATTACTATTAACCCTGATACTCCTTGCACTGATGCTGCCTTATACTACTTCTGCAATATAAAAGTCCCTTAAATATAATTTACATTCATTTTAAGGCCAATTTACATTGACCAGAGCAGCATTTCCCATCCTTTTCCATCCCATGGCACAGTTAAATAAATAAAAACAAATTGCGGCACCTTGCCCCCAAGAGATAATATGGCCATTGCTGCCACTCATTGCTCCACGCTGCTGCCGCTCTACAAAGCAGGAAGGAAGGGGAGTGGCATATGGCACTGTTTCATTTATTCATTTATTTGTGTGACTTTTTCAAAATTCCACAGCACACCTGTTCGTGTCTGATAGCACACCAATGTGCCACAGCACACTGGTTGGAAAACACTGGACCAGAGCACATAAAAGCATTTTGGTGTGAATGAGAATCAGATTCCCTTAGTTTTAAGCATTATTCTAAGAAAGGTATGTACCAAATAGACTTCAAACTTTTATTTCTTTTTGGAAAGGCTTGGGAATACTGTGGTGGGTTTGTCATTTAGCCAATTTGATTTTTTTTCTGATAGTTTTAAAATAGTTTAAATTTTGATATGGAAGCATATGAATTTGGCTCATACTGAATAATCACTATATGAGATATGAATAATACTGGACACAGCCAACTATAGTGCAGACAGGAGATATATACAATTCAGCAACAAACAATCTGCAGAAACCAAGCTATTCCTTTCCAAGGACTGACAATCAAAGTGAATAGTCTATTTGGGATGGCTGCAACTGAGAAGTTCATTTCATTGGTGACCTCATCCCAATCTGAACCCAGCTTTCTGGAAAGGTGGAGCTAAAGTTTTATTTAACCCTTTTTATCAATTAATCCTTTCAATATGGGACTCATTTATTATAACCATTTATTAGACAGTAAAAGAAAAGTGGAGAGAGAAAAAAAGTGTAGATAGGCTCTAACAATGAAGCTGTACAAAGAAGTAAGCACATGCATCTAAAGAAATAAAGAGGTGGTTGCTAATAAGAGGGCTAGGTATTAAGGTGCCAGAAGAATATACTACTGAATGTCACCATGTCCATTAGATTGTTTTACTAAACGTGAGAGCTAGTTTAAAATGTTTAATTATAATCAGACCCTCTGGTAACACAACAGGAATGTTTTTTTCTTTATTTCTATACTTCATTCTGAAGCTTAACAATGTGATGTGTCTGTATAAGCTACAGGCCAGTATATACATTATCATGCAAATTCCCCTGCTTTCCCCAGTTTTGAACTGGATACAACCATATGACCACATTTGCTGTGAACAAAACCCAAGTACAGTACTATGTTAAATTAATCAAGACTTTATTAACTTATTACTACAGCAGCTGAGAATAAATAGAGCAATGAATCCACCAAGAGATCTTTGTCTATTCAGAGAGAGTAGCTGTCCATGTCAGTGATCCATCTCCTTTGAATCATCACTTCCAGTTAACCAGAAGAACGAGGCTAAAACATCCTTAAAAGGAACGCTATTTTGGAAAGTTATCATCCAGGTCTAGACCTACTTTCAATAAATATTGTATGAGTTAACTCAAGTCTTTGCATTCCTTGTCTAGCAAAGTTAACAGTTCATTTCTTTGGTTCCATCTCTAATGACTTCATTTCAGAAATCACAACAAGCACACAAAACACCTTCAGGAAAATGAAACTATACACAAGGTTCCCAGAGCCGGTCTTGAAGCAACACCCATGAAGCAGTTCAACAGGAACACATTTTACCAAAGCACAAAAATGTTTGACTCTATATTTAACATTTTGAAATAATCTGTGACTCTTTACATTTCATTTTTCCCCAAGATGGAGGAATGGGGAGGAGAGTGGGACTATAATTTTACATGTTTGCTGTTTTGACAATTACAACAAGTCAGTTTCTATTACCAGAGCAGTATTGTTATACACCATGCTTGCAATTAAACCTTCATATTAAATTTCTGTGCACCGTATGAATTTCACTACATCTTTGCATAAAAAAAATCCTCAGTTTCCTTTAATAATACCAGCAAATAGTTCCAGCTTTCCACAGCTGCAGAAGTCTGCCTCCCCAAAGGTTTGCAGTGGTACAACTCATGCTTCCAATCAAAAGAGCGACAGAGTGGACATGATTTACAGTCTACAGGGGCATGATTATGGAATAGTGCACTACTGAGCAAATATTAAACAACTATGAAGAATTTTTAATGTGCAATACTTTCTATCTTCACAACAAAAACAATCCAAAAACAATTTCCTGCCCAAAAGCTAGGAGAAATGGGAGCCTGTATTTAAGATTTCTCTTTCTCTGCTGTTGAGGTTTCAACCAGCAACTTTCACCCATAACTGAGACTGGCTCCTTAAACAGCTTTATCGTTATAATTTTAAATAGAAACCATCTACACCTTTACACCAAAGGCAATGCAATACTTAGGCTGTAACAAGCAACAGTATTTGTAAGGTCAGCAGCAGAGTAAAAATGTCTCAGGTAGAACTAGCAGAGTTTTTCTTACTGAATTACTGGGGATTAAGAAACGAAAGGAGCAATCAGAAAAGTGAAAGATTAATTTAAAAAAAGCAGTAATCTCCTGTGGAGGTACCACTTACATTTCTACATGCAAGCTGAATGTCTTAATAGACTTTTTTTCCCTGTCAGTGCTAAGAATGCTATTATGCGAGTCATTTTGTTTGTGGCCCCTAAAGGCAAACCTAAAGAATACATTTGGAAACTATGTGCAAAGTATTTTTAAGTATGATCTTCCTAGGAAAAAAGTTTAAAGATTGCTTTCGATTATACATGATCTTAGCCCAAGAGGCCGAGAAGTGATTACACTTAATCTTAGTCAAAATACTACATTACATACTCAGGAAGAACAATTTTTAACAAGTCTAATTTACTGTAATAAAATATCTTTCAGTTCAAAGTAATTGGTAAAATTTTAGCATCTTAAACTGGAGCTGTATGTTCCAAGTTACTTTTTTTCTTTACATATGTATAATTTCCATGCATAATTATATAATTGCATTTTGGGAAAGTCAACTGTCTGCAACAAAATATTCTTAAAATAAAACTGTATCTTAAACATTTCTGGATTGCTAGCCATTCTCTGTCACATAATTTGACTGACAAAGTGAAAAAAATACAACAACCTAAGAATCAATATTACTGAAACCTCACTTGCACATGCCTGGTGATTTTAACTTTCATAATTATGGTAGCTATGAGAAAACCACAATGATGCTGCAGTGATTCACCACTTGACAGAGATTTCAAGCCACAAATACAAACTGTACATGATGACTTTTATGAGCTGCAGGGCCTATCAAGGGACATGTCTATCAATGAAATATTAAGCAACTGCAGTTACCCTCATTATAAAATTACAGGGAAGTGTTTGACGAAACAAGAAGCAATGCTGAACCTCTGAGCTGAAATTCTAATGCCAAATATGCTTTTCAAATCTGGTATTATCACATATGCTACAGATTAGATAGAATTGTTAAGGCTATTTGTCTGGTCTACAGTTAATCTGATGTTTCTTTTTTTTTTTCTTTTAAGAAACTAATTTTGAAAGAGATTTTCCACCTACTTTTCTGACTCCTGTTCTCAAAAAGCAGAATCAACTTCTATTGAATTATTTAATTTGGTTTAGTTTTTAATCTCCAGAGATGAAGCAGTATGTTTCCAGCCCTGACTATGAGCTTATTTCAGTTATACAGTAAAAACATCTCTGCTTTTATGGAGTTAATCGTCATCTTATTAATTTTACTCAGACTATTTTTTTTTCAAGAGACGCCTAATGAAAACCATGTTTATGTGCTCAAAGGCACAGAGGAAATTCATTACTCTGAGGAATAACACACTCCACAAGTGAAATGAAAGTAATCTTATTTATGACAGGAAGAGGCCTTCACTAGACTGAACTCCACCACACTTGGACTGATAGGAGCAGAATGAAGGAAGCTGCAAATTCAGGAATCAATTTCAAGTGAAAGCCTCCTCTCAGCAATAAACACGTTGGCTATTTAGTTTTGAAAACATTAAAATCCTTAAAAGGGAAATGAAGTACCTACCTACTCTACTACACATATTTACCAAAACATGGTTATGAACACAACCCAACCCACCAGTGAAGTGCTAAATAAGGATGCATTCATTCATCTCTGACTTCTCTTCTCCACCTTAATGTAGGCATTTCTCTTCTCCAATATCACTGTGAATGCTTCATGTCAGTATTCGCAATGATACATGCCTGTGTTGACATCCAAGTTCCCACATTGCCAGAATTTGTATCAGTTTAATAGCATGGCTGTGGAATGTTAAAATTTACAGCTTTTGCCATTTTAAATTCTCTATGGGCTGCTTTACATTTTTTTTTTTGGTGGAGGAGGTCTCAAACCTGTGGTTAACTCAGTTTAGGCAGATAAGCAGCCCTAAGGAGCTCTGTGTGGATGCAGCAGCCCATCTATGTGAAACAAGTTGTAAGGCTACGGCCTTGAAATCAGCTTGATTTTGAAAGTCTCCAGGACCTATACATGAGTGCAAAATAGACAACTTTTTAAACAGCAGAGGGGGAAGGACTCCCTCAGTACAATGCTCTCTCTACCCAGCCCCCCATGCCTAAATACGAGAAAGGTCTGGCATCTGTTTTTACTTAAGTGTGTTTCTGTAATACATAAATAAAACACAGTTAAAATGTATATGTTAGATTTAAAATTTTAAAATTAGATATCATTTTAGATGCTATTGGAAAAATAGAGACAGACAGCATGCTAAGTACTATCACTACAACTGTTTCTGAAGAATAATCAGAATAATCTTTCTTATTTTTGAACAAAATGAGAAATGAAATGTTAGCACCTTTAAGTTAGACTGAATGGGTTTTTACAATGTACTTTAAAATAGTGCTTTTATTCACAATGAAGTTGCACAGTGAGACAGATCTAACGCATCTGTACGTGCCTGCCATTTGTTTATCTGGCAACATGCGTTTTACATTCCTTTTCTTAAGTCATTCTGTCTGAAAAGGAAAAGAAAGAGAAAATATTTATGGTTTTCATTTAGCAGTGAGATACTTTGTCCACAAGAAGGCACTGTGGGATAAGAAATAAAAGTACAGTGCCATGTTCTTTGACTTTATTCATTCTCACTGACTTCTTGGCTCACTGAAAATAGTATGGGTTTATTTAACAACGTGAAGGGCAGCTGCCCTTGTTGAAGTGCAGATGTTTGGCCAGTTTAAGTTTAGAAGCTTGACCACTGTTTGAAATCAGCTCTTTAGCCTTGTATAAGGTAGCCTCTGATACTGCTACAGACCTGCCTTTACAGTGGCATTATTTCACTAGAGAAAATAAATAAAAAAGATAATGTTTACATATATGAAAATTTATTTGGCTTGTCCTTTTCTATATTCCCTCTGCAATATCCCTTTATAGATCATGTGTGCATTTAAATATGCTGTTTCTTCTTTTGTAATCCAGATTCTTCTCCTGCTTGATCCCACAACAGAATTTTAATCCCTTGTTTGCAACAGTTACAGCCTGTTGTTTTTTATGGAAAGAAATATAAGCAAATTTAACTTTATGAACACTTCTGGATCAAATCTGAATAGAAAATATAGGCAAAGAGCAAACTCATTTTAAAAAGACTGATGACTACTGAAGAAAATATGTCATATAGTATGATGTGTGTATATATTGAATATATATTAAATATTTTAAATTACAGAAATAGGTGAAACATTAGCCCGAGTTTTAATTCTGAAATGTCTGAAGGATGCTCCCAGCATGAACACCTTTTAAAATCTTGTCCTGTATTTTACTTTTACTGAAGCTTTTTCAATGCTTCCCTCTAGATTTGAGCCTGTTGACCAGCAGAGTAAGATTAAAAAAAACTCCTCCCCTTAGACGAAAGATTTATCTACTGACCGAGATAAGTAAGAAATTCTAGGCAGCGGAAGAGAACAGTGGCAGTAAAGTTTTCTTTTAGTTAAATTGTATCCTTCTTAGAAAATAAGCATGAAAGAGAATGAGAAATAGCTCTAAAATGGAGGAATGTCAATGTCCTGCCTGGCATCTGAACATCTTAAATTGTCAGAAGGAGCATAGCATGGTCCAAAATTCCAGTTGGGCATAGCAAATGGATATTATGTAACAATGGTACACATGAGAGAAGTGCAGCCTTGACAGATCTCCTTCTATGGGGACTGCAGGGCTAGTGAGACTACCCTGGCTTCTCAGCTAAATACTGACATTGAAAAAGCTTGAGCCTGAATTGATTGAATCATTGCAGGTTAGTCTAACCTGCATAGATTGAACCAATTTGCAAGTGAATAGATATTCACTTTTGATTCTGGAAATGCAGTCACATGCCTGTAGTGGCTCAGGCTAGAAGCTGGGGGGCACTTGAGTGAGTCCTCTCTTTCTTTCAGGAGGAGCTGCAAGGCTGGAGGGAAGCTGACCTGGGGAGGGGCATGTAGCCAGGTCCTGGCAGGATGCTGAGTACAATTGGGAAGAGGTTTAAACCTCCACCCTGGCCTGCAGGGAACCCTACCAGGTTGTGCCTGGAAAGGTAAAGGGAAAGCAGCCCTTGCCAGGCTTATTCCCAAGGAGGGGGGGCATGGCTAGACACTGGCTAGGGCAGTGCCTCAGGCAAAGGGTGGGCAGGAAAGAGAATTAAACTTCCCTGTCTGCTCTTGGGCACAGGGAACCCAGCTGGGATCTGCCCGGCTTTCTGCCCCAGTGGCCACTTGTGCAGCTGAAGCAGTGAGGACTAGATGACAAAGGGGAGGAAGGGGGCAAGCAAGCCCAGCTGGGGATGCAGCCCAGTATACAGTGGGGGGTACTGCCTCCCCCAGTCAAACCTCACATGGGGTCTGGGCCCAGGGAGGGGGGGGTTAAACGCCCCTTCCCCTGCTCAAACTTATGGCTGGCTGCAACTGTGGACCAGAAATCCCAGAGGCACCTGGAAGCAGGAAGAGGAAGTGATGAGCAACCCTGCAAAGTACTGCTGCTGTAATTCTGGATGCCAAATCCCAAAGACTTTGGGAGCAACAGGAAGAGGAAGTGAACACACAACCAGAGAGCCATGCTGTATCATCCCCTGGCTTCTGGCATGAGACTGCAGGCACGTGGCTGCATTTCCTGAATCAAAGGTAAATATCTGCTCACTTTTGTTTCAATTTAATCTTTGTAGTTTACACTAACCTGTAAAGACTGAACTGATTCAGCCTATGGCTTTTTGATTGTCTGTACTTAGTCATTAAGTTTACAACAAATAAATATGTGGATATAAACATTCCTCTGTAGCTTTGCCACTTCAAATGATACAGAAATAGGGATATAGGAAGACTTGCCAAGAACTGGCAGTTACTACAAACAGGCAAGCTAGTTTTACTTCTTAGGTGCCAATCTTCCAACTAGATCCAATTCTGGATTAGGATTCATTTGTAAAATAAATTGATTAAGAAGCAGTCAATCTTCATAGCCATAATCCAGAAAGAAAAAACCTTCATGACCCACTGTGAGGTTGAGGAGACAGGTACAGTGACTTGTAGGATCTAGGTCCCAATCAGGGCCTCTGAATGCTTCCAGAATGTTAGTAATGAACAGCAGCAATGAAACCAATAGGAATAAATTGAGTGATGCATGTGAAAATAAATGAAGGGTGATCACACATTCGTGTTAACAATGCAAAGAAATATCCAAGCAAAATGTGATGTAGTACAAGTGTCAGTGGAGTGTTCCACCCAGAGCAAATAGTTATACTGATTCCAAGACATGAGCCAGTATCTTTGCACCAGACTTTACTGTGCAGACACAACAGCTTGTTTGGAGCTAGCCAGGGAACTTCTATAGGCTGTTATTCTCCCTAGTAGAAATACACTTAGATTTTTTAACCATATCCAGCTTTAATCATGTGCAATCTTCTGGAAACCCAGGTAAGGATTTAGGGTTTATATAGAACTATGTATATATTTATGAGTCTGGATTTTTGGTCCACTAAATCCACTTGCTGCAGCACAAATGACCAGAGATCTCCCCAGTTTCTGGGGAGATAACAGTTAGTGAGAAGTTGGCCAAGGCAGCTCTACCACATCTTTAATCCCATTTGGGGTTAGGTCATGCTGCAGTGGAATGAGAGTCCCTTCTCAAAGTATCCCTGCTCTACTCAGCTTTAGGGAAGAATCTAGCCCATTAGTTTTCTTTTGCCTCTCCTTGGCAAGGGACAGAAGTTACACATAAACTAGTTTAAATGATCAGAAACTGGCCTCAAAACCAGTTTCAAAATGGTTGAAACTGGTTTAAGATAAACCTGATTGAATGTAGTGTCAGACTTAACTGACTTGGGTGAAACCAGTTTATGAAACTTCTGTTCTGGACCCTGTCCTGGTTCAAGTTAAATCACAGTCCCCCAGCATGCTTTGCAGCCCTAGATTGTGCTGTGTACTCCAGAGAGCAGGGCTAGCCCTGTCCCTCTGGTCCTTAGCTGGAGCAGTGAGGGCTGGCTGACAAGGGGGTATGTGGGGGGCAAGTCTGGCTGGGGATACAACCTGGTCTGTGGGGTGGGGTGAGGTGGGGTGGAGAGGGCCATCCCCCCAGGCCAACCTCAGCTAGGATCTAGGGCCAGGGTGGGGGGTTAGACACCCCTTCCCCTGCTCAAACTTGCTGCTGGCTACTATTGTGGACTACAAATCCCAGAGGCACCTGGAAGCAGGAAGAAGAAATGATGAGCAACCCTGCAGAGTCCTGCTACTGTGATTTTTGGATTGCAAATTCCAGAGACCTAAGGAGCAGCAGGAAGAGGAAGCGAACACAAAACTCGTACTGGCTACATGCCAGAGAGTCATGCTCTAGTGCCTGACCCCTCTGCCTGGCTTCTGGCCTGAGCCACTGTGCAGGCATGTGGCTGTACTTCCTGAATCAAAGGTATGTCTGTTCACTTCTTTTTTAATTTAATTTGTGCATTTTAGACTAACCTGCAAAGACTGAATCAATTCCACCTCTGGCTTTTTGACTGTCTGTACTTAACTTTAAGTGTCTCTCCTTATTGCTGACTGCAATTGACAAATGCTTCAGCATTCAGAGGTTCCATTTGTTGCAGCTTCCCTAGCCACATATAGCTCATGCAGATGGTACCAATGGGAATCCCTGGCACACTTTTGAGTAACCACTATATCCTTCCCAACCAGAAATAAATCTATCCATTCTCTGACAAACAGATTGCATTTATAATGTTTATAGTTAGAGAGGAGTTTCCTTTAAATAGATTTCTGTATTATCTGTGCTGAATATCATCTATAAACCTTTTAGGAATATTCAGGAAATATAAACATAACAAAACTTATGCCAGCCTGACCTTAGTCATTAATATAAGTACGCATAGCATATGTTCATACATGACTCTTAGATTGTACATGTACAATCAAATTAACCTTCTGGACTGCTGGCATTTGGAGCATAATTTACCACAACCGCTTTTCAAAAGCATATGCTGCGCTTTTCCCAGTGCTGCTAGTATTACAGAAATGCTATCCTATAAAATCAAATACAGTGATAACAGCTCTGATAAGAGATAAATGCCATCTTTCACTACATGTAGGTTAACATTTCTGGATGCTAAACAGTAAGCTAATCTACCGTCATGTAGTTATAATTGTTTTTATTTCTTGTTTTGTTTCTATTTCTTTTATAGAATATATTTTCATTTAAAATATTCTCTCAAAAATGTTCCAGAAGTATTTGGCAGGGGGGTGGGGGTGTGGAGACAAGAAGAGCTTAGCATCTTTCTCCAACCATTAGTCTAAATCAGTGATTTTCAACCTATTTTCATTTGTGGATTCCTCAAGAGTTTTGAATGGAGGTGTAGACACCTTTGATTTGTAAGTATTCACATACTTTTTATTGATCATAATCATCTTTTGTGGACCCCCTTAAGTATAATCTGCAGAGCCCCAAAGGTCCATTGACCACAGGTTGAATACCACTGGTTTAAATTAAAATAATAGATTTTCACTAGCATCATTGCTAAGTTCCCTACAGTTGGTCCCACACCATTGGTGATTACTTCATTGCTTCAATGAGGTGTGCAGTTCAAAGGCTAAAAGGCCAGTCTTATAAGCCTTCCTCTTATTTTTATTGCCCTGCTAACCAAGTAAGAGTATCAAGCCCGTGGTCTGGTGAGTCAAGATGCAGCTTCTCTTCACACAACAGAGACATGGTACATGGGCTATGAGTATCCAATGCAGGAATTAACATGCAATCTCCCCCTAAATGCATCTAATAATAGCAGTAGGATGACCAGCAATTATTTTGAACCAGACAGCTCATTTTTAAACAGGCTTTTCTTTATTAAAGCAATAAGTGGGATATACATTAGTGCTGGTTCTCTAGAAATATTTATACACATACTTTGGGAGTGTGGGGGGGAGCACTTTAATTAGAGCAGCTCTGAGAGCTGCTCTAATTAAAGTGCCTGGATCTTTCTGTGTATCAATGTCCCCACAGTGAAAAATGGCAGCAGGGGCACTTTAATGAAAGCTCTTCGAATGAACTTTGGTTAAAGAGCCCTCACTGCCATTTTTCAGCACAGGGACACTGAGACACATGATGCTGGAGTCTGCTGGCACATGATAATTACCACACTCCAGCAGACTGCTCCAACATGCTATAATTACAGGGCATTGGATCTGCCTTGCTGCACATGTATACATGCCTATGCATTTTAAATGACACTCTAAGGGCTTTCAGCAGACATAGGTTGTTGCTCACTGTGTTAATTCTCATTACCTGACCCAAAAAGTTCCTCTGAAAAAAGTATCCATGGAGCCTGGGCTGACTGTAAAAATACCTATCAATAACACTTGCAATTGTAGGACTAGATTTGCCAGTGCTGATGGAGGGAGGTATAAATTATACCTGCATCACCAAAGCCCTCTGCACCATAGAGCAATTCAATCTAACAGTAAAGTGTTGCTGCTGTCTCTCTTGAAGTTTATCTTAGTTCTGTTTAGCTTGCAGCTGAGAATGCATTTTACTTTGTAGCATACAAAAAAGTATGCTAGACAAATTGGGTCAAATCCAGGAGTGATGTAATAGGTGATCTAAGTTATATGCTATTAAGCCAATATACTATAGGCTGAGGGGCTTCTATTATGAATTGGTATCATTTTGTCACCCGTCTAATTTAAGATTAAATAGAGAAATGCAACTTTGTCTTACAGTTTCTGATACTGTCCTGTTGTTTATTACTCCTGCTTCCACTTCATTTCTGCTTTCTCTTCTGTTCTCTTGACAATCCAATTCACATATTAACTAGGCATGATCTTTCTGAGTTTGGAGCAGTGTATCTAGTAGTCATTTACTATTTTTTTTAAATGACATGTTTTAATGCTGCCAAATGATATTGCTAGATATTTCTTGTAACAAATCACAGTCAATTTCTGCTCCAGTTTTCAACTCCACTTGACTTAGCAAAGTTACATGGACATAGCTGAGAATTTGGCCTTCAAAAGGGATGCAATAATATTATTTATTTATTTATTTATTTATATGTAGGACTATTTTAATGTATTGATGGACTGGGCACATCATACTGATGTTGGGTTCTTTAAGGTGAATATACCACATTTACTGAATTCCAGGATGAGGTCTTCCTGCCCATTTCACTTGGGGGAAATCCCCACATCTTGAAATTGAGTATGAGAAGGTAGATGGACAGGCATCTGCTATGGCTTCATCTCTGGCCCCTAACTGGAAGTAGGGAGAAGAGGGGTGGTAGATGTGAGGCTATGGGAAGGGGAAAAACAGTGGGGGAAGTGAGGGAGGTAGGCAGGTGGTGGCAGGGACAGGCATTGGGGGCAGGATGTAGGGGGCAAGGGCTTTGCTTCCCCCCCACTGCCTGCCCTGACACTACGTCACCGCCTGCCCCCTGCCACTACTTTCCCCCTGCAATGGGGTAGGGAGGTGTAATTTAAGATTACCCTCCAATAATTAGATTCTACAGATGGGAAATTATATCAAATTTATAAATTTTCCATGTATAAAATCTAATAATTGGGTGTGGGGGTTTCTTAAATGGTTGTCTTGGATTTGGGAAAATAGAGCAGTTGTCTTTGCTTTACTTGGATTAGGATTTTTTTTTAGACCAATTGTCAGTGAAAAACTGACTTATTTATGAAGAAATGATAGAATTAGTTACAAAACAGCTACAGAAGTTCTCAAAATTTCTCATTCATTCAAACCGAACAGTACTTTCTTTAATACAAACTATGTCAGCAGACACACAAAATATATGTTTCTGGAGTCTAGTTTTTCTATTATAGTTGATGTTTCATTTTAAAATATATTGGCAATAGTTCTAACTCCAGCATATGTACACATTGAATATATTTTTCAAAATAAACTGCAATTTTTATTTAGTAATCTTTAAGGCCAAACTAAAAGTGTGGCTCTAAACATTTAGCTCGTTGATGTCATAATTATTCTAAAATAATTATTTTAATGTACTACCACAACTCTTTGTTTCATCATACACAAGTGTATCAGTTAACAAGTGTATCCGTTACAAATGCAATGGTGTATCTAATACTTTGCATTTCCCTTTCAAGTCATGTTTTTCTCCTTTTTGACACATGCCAAAATAAAAGTATTTTCTTTTTAAAAAAAATGTATCACTGTTTGATAAGAAGGTGATTTTTTTATCCTAGGCATTTGGTGGTGTTTGAGAAAGGTGCATGTGCATAAATCCATATGCCCCAGTGCAAATTTGCAATGGCACATTCCACTGATTTGTTTTGAGGAAGACAGGTGTGTTCTAAGGCTTTAAGGAATGAGAAGTTGGACTCAAGTATTACAGAAAAATGCATACTCAAGTACTTTACAGAGCAGTTAAAAAAAAAGATATAGTGTTTATGTTTTTTCATTTTGACAAAAGAAGCAAAAAAGTAGCAAAATAAGCTGTGCCTCCTGTAAGAGAAGAAACCTCCTACAAGAGAATTATTTTTCATTAAATTATAATCTCTTTCCATTGTTATAAACCAGCACAATCTTGTTTTGATTAAACAAAACAAACATTACCAAGATATGAAATGGGTAGTCTGTTTTTTCCATTGGGAACTACTAGGCTGCTCTCACATGTTCATTGAAAAATGCAATGGAATTTGATTCCCAATCCCAACAACTGCACCTCCTGCCATG
Source organism: Caiman crocodilus (assembly GCA_030014935.1). NCBI lineage: Eukaryota > Metazoa > Chordata > Crocodylia > Alligatoridae > Caiman > Caiman crocodilus. Next base: position 51,144,483 of record JAGPOW010001338.1, read on the forward strand.
TCACACATGCATGACAGGATGCACAATTTTTCAGGATCAGTGATTAGATTCTAATCATTCCCTGCTTGCCAGTGTATGAGGGGCCCAGGATCATGATTCCTGGGAGCAAGTTGAAAGCAGGGAGTGGAAAATCATGATTGTCAGCTGGCACCACAATCTCACTGGGAATCTGATGCATACCTATAACTGGCCAACAATCAATTGAATCTTCGACAGAAGTGACCATGCTCAGTAGCGGAGTACAAACTATGTGACTGCCCAGGGCACCACACTTTAGAGGGCCCCAACCATTTTGAACCTAGAATATAGCTCAATATTAAAAACCCTTTCTTTGTATTATCAATATTGTATTAAGATACTTTTGTTGCAGTTTCATGGATAGGGCAAAGTGAAATTGAAATTGAAAATGTCTGACTTGCTTATAGGTTATCACAATTAAGCCTCTAAAGGGCCCCAAATGACTCTTGCCCAGGGCCCCAACAACCTTAAGGCCACCACTGCCATACTTGGACTAGTTCAAACCCTGGTATGGACCCAGATCCAACTGACAATCAGGTGATTGCTGGGTGGCGAGGACTGCACTGGGGCTGGTTAAAGACCTGAGAGCAGTCCTAATCCTGCCACATGTTCAATTTCAGGCACAATGGAAACACCCACAAAAATATTTTTAAAAATGTAATATTTTTTATGTTATGTAAAATATTACAGGGGACTCTAGGTTAGCAGCAAGGGAAAGCAGCAGAACCAGGGTGCTGTGGGTTGGGAGTAAGGGGCACTGGCAGGGCTGGGTAGGCTATGGCTTGGGAGTGAGGGGCAGGGGCAGGACACCAATGTGTCAGGGCTTCTCAGCACCACAAAGCAGTGGGTGGGAAGAGGGGGAAACAACACAACAGCTGCATCTGGACCCACATCTTGGGGAGTGAAAGAGGCAGGGGGAGCTCTGATTTTCCATGATAAAAGACCAAAATCAAACACCAAAATAAACTGGGGATTTTTAAACAGAGAAAACCAGACTCTCTAGTGATAATGGCAGTTTGGTTTCTGAATGGAATTCAGAAAAAAAACAGGATAACAATGACCTCAGCTACTTCATAGAAAAAGTGAAGCAGAAAAGCATGTCTTCAAGTCATAATATTTAAAGTACTGGCCCACTAAAGCAAGCTGTGATTGTTTGCTGAACATGGTCATCATTGATTTCAGAAGCACAAGAGAATGCTCAGCTCCATGAAAAACCTTACAGAGTTTCTCAATTCATTTTTCTTTTTATTGAGAAAACTGGTGCTTTAATCTTGCTCCTTCCAGCTCTCCAAATATTGTCAAGTATGCTGCATCTCAAGTGTGACTCTACTTTAAACAGATCTCTCCATTTTCTTCCATTAACTGACTAGAATGGGAGTAGTACCTAGGGGTCAGCAAATATGCACTGCTCCATTGTTTAGCCAGGATGGGGATAAACAGATTGATTTTCACCAAGAATGATGCAACCAAAGCTACTTTCCTCCAAAAGCTAGTTAAAATCAGGAAGCAAAAGCCTGACAATCTCCAGAATAAAGACATTATGTTTCTGTGCCCTAACTCAGAACTCTTCAGTTCATTGTCAGTAACAACACATTCTGAATCCAACTAATCTAACATACAGTAATAAAACTTAGAATACTCAAAGATAATTGTTTTATACAAAGTTTTGCTCCAAGTGTTTTAAACAGGTTAAAATGGGAAGTTTTCAGATGACAAGGCAATTTCTGAAATATTTTCAATGCAAAACATTTCAGACATAGTTTGATGCCTGGCAATAAGAATTAAGGCAGAGTCTCTGGAAAAACTCTAGCTGGTTCAGAATGTCATAGTCTTCCAGTCCATTAATGCAGAGCTAAATTCCTGCTCTCCATCCAAAAAGCCTCCATGCACAGGCCCTGAATTACCTCAAGCTTTCCTCCCCCACTCCGAGTTAAGAGTTCCTATGAGATTACTAGGGCTGTGCTCATTAGAAGAAGAGAAACTGCTTGCAACTAGAATGAAACGGATACTCCAGCAGATAGGGCCTTCCCAGAAGCCAGACCCAGGGTGTTGAATTCCATTTCAAAGGAGTTGAGGGGCAAGAATGTCCACAGTCAGGGTGAAATCCAAAAAGTCAAACCTATGGATTATCCAAAATCAAAATTAAGATTCGATAAAGAAAATAAACCCCAAACTTGAAATATGTTTGGCCCCAATAAGTGGACAATAGGACAGCACTTCTGCCCAGTACAATAACTACCTGTCTTGACAATCCCTTGGCTGAAGCCCAGATCTCAGACAGTGAGAGACCTTAGGTATTTAGTTATCTTGGAACAATTTCAAGGCAGTCTCCTTGGGAGCAGGCATGCTTGAGTAGACCCAGCTATCCTAAGAGAACAGAACCTGCTTGAAGCATTGAAGGGTATTTAGACACCGAAGCTGCAGTCTTGCAGACATTAACCCCCCCCACCCCCCAAATGGCACTTTAAACTTCACACTGTCCCATGCTGAGACAACAGAGGCAGTGCATTAGTTGCAATCAGCTTGCAACAGCTCACCCACCCTGTATAGATCAGGTGCTTTAGTGGGGCTTTTTTGGCACTTTTATTTAATAGCTGATTGAATACACTTTAGATAAATAAGCCAAAAAGCTCCACTGAAGTGCACAAGCTATACACTTGCTGCAGAGCTGGACTGAAGTAACGTGCTGCTGCTTCTGGTAAAATGCATTTTTTGGGGGTATTTAATATCTGCAAGTAGCCTGAGATGCTAAAGGGGCTGTAGCATCTGGGCTGCTGTATATGTGGCTGAGAATGCTACAGAGAGAAAATGCCTGGGATCAAGGAACTCCAGCTGAGCCCCAAAGTAGATCTGTCCAGGCTTTCTGAGCATCTGCCACTTGCTTCATTCTGGGATTTAAAAAGTTAAACCCTTGAACAAGTCTGGCCCCTTTGGGGCTCTCTTCACAGCTTCTGAACTGTGTCTGAGAGCAGTGTGGGAATGATACCTATTTGTGCACAGGTGTATGTGGGAGCAAGCAAAAAACCTGAATGGGGAAAAAAGACAATGAAAGGGATGAGACGACAGCAACAGCTCTTCATTCTGTCACTATTTAAAGGCCTAGTCTACAACCGCTAAGAAACGCCATGACTACTAGCATGTTAAGTTAATAGCTCCTCTGGGGCCAGCCCTACTCCCGGAGAAGTTAAGTGGAAAAAACTCTCGCTTAAATGAATGGGAGCAGGGGGCAGTCCCCACTTTGTTATATACTGCAAATAAGTTTGAACTGTAAGTGGACGAACAGTAGTTTTCCCATCACTTTTGGTTTGTTTGCCTCTCTGCCATGCAAAGAAATTTTTATGAAAGTTCCTCTGTAAAAGTCATTTGCTAAGTGGAAGAATTTCTCATTTTCTTCCTCAAAGAAGAATACAAAACAAAACAAGAAACCAGCCATGTTTCCTCTGTGCTCTCAGTTATTTTCCTTGTTTTAAACTGCACAAAATGCATTCTTCCATATGGCTGCACTATGACACAAAATAACCAATTGTTGTCTTTGACCTAGTGCTTAGTTTAGACATCTGAAACAAAAGCATTTACGATCCCGAGTATTATGCATGCTACACAATGGTTATGTAGCCAGTATTGTTTTACTTTTGTCTGTTTGTAACAAGCTACAAGATATATTCCCTGATGGAGGTAGTGGGCCAACTGTGGAGCAAAATTAAATTAAGGCAAGAAAAACTGGGAATGTTTGTTTGCGTCTGGGTCAAGAACTGCTGCGATAAGATCTCACATTTCATGGACACAGTCAGTGCCAGGTCAGTTTACACAGGGGAATGTCAAGCACACCCAATAAAACAATATTTTTCAATGAAACTCTTGTATTTAATAGCTCCAAAGAGTTTCTTGAGATTTCTTATGGAAGAGACTTTCTAGAAAATATGAAACCATTCAATGTTTCTTGTAAAATAAACCAATGGGCAAAGTTTCAAAGTCAGTTTGCACTGCCTACCTTGTACTGTACTCTATTTGTGAGGATTTTCCAGGTATAATCTTCAGACATTTAAAAAAGTCCATACTGTAAAAATTCCAGATTGAAAAATTAGTAAAGCTGGAAAATTGAACACTTTATTTTGCATGCTTGCCATAGACTTCATGACCAAGATAGTAGAGCTCCTAAATCTTTATTTAGCTATATAAATCATAGTTTTCTGGGTGTGTTTGAAATTTGAAATACTAATACATCTTCTATAGATAAAAAATAAAGTTAGACAATCTTCCCCTTTCATATCATTGTTGCATTAAAAATCTGCCCTTTCCTGTGTGAGATCAGGTAGGTTAGTTTATAAATCTGAAAAAAACAACGGAGTAGATTTACAGTGAACATCAATTAGAATCAAGGTTACATTTCAAAGAAATCCAAGTGTATCAGGTAAGATACAAACAGTTAAGGTGCCCAAACTTTAACTCTTCCTGGTGGTGTCCTCATGCAATAAAAACATTGTTGGAGCACCTAAGTGTTTGTGATTCCCGATTAGTGGACTCATCGTGTTGCTACTAGGCAAGGCTAAGGTATTTTTGTGCTTTTGCTGTGTATTTCTTACCTGAATATATTTGACTGTCTTTGAAGTGAAACCTGAACTCTGAATTTCCTGATTATAATCCCTATTCTAGATAATTATGCCATCCCTCTAATATTTTTCTACCTTTAAATTAGTGATACTATGCTCATAGTCAAGTCCACTTTATAGCTTTAGCTCTTAACAAGTAAAAAGCAAACTAGTCAACAATTATGTTAATGAGTCTGGTACTAACTCATAAGGGAGGCAGGGAAAATCCAGTCCCTGTGTCCCAATATCTTGAGGGTTTTAGAAATCCCCCTGCCACTTTCTGGCACTGTTTCTCAAGAAAGCTTTCAGTTGAAGCCCAAATTGTTATGCCGCAAAGAATCTTTAAAGAGTAGCAACAAGTGGGTGGTTACTATACCAGAAAGAGTTCATGACTACAGTCCCATCTCCTCTATACCACAGACTCATTACAACCTAATTTCTTCAAATTTAATCTATACAAAAAATTCAGTTGATTTAAAATATGACATAACAAGGAAAAGACTGACATAGATGCTAAATTCTTAAAGAATCCCAAATCTGAATTTAATTTAATGTATAACCAAATCAAGGAGATACCTGTCAGTTTTCAGAAAACTAATCCAAAGCAAAATGGGTGTTAGTTTGGCGACGGTATATTATATCCCTTCCATACACAGCAATGAGGTGAAATTAAGCTGAACAAAGAGTTTTGCTTCAAGTGCAAACCAGAATGCACAAGTAAATATAGAAACCTTACCATAATTGTTTACAATCATATTAAATTCCACTAGTATCCCATCTTCTTCTCCGCCTTCCCTTAGTAACCACTTGCTCCTCTATCTAGTCCACGTCTTACCTTCACTCTGAACTATTCTGTAAGCATTTCCAACCATTTCACAAAGCTCCATCTTAACTCTCTATCTGCACTCTAATTGAGAATCAAACAGCCATGGACATGCCTTCCATTACAATTTCAGTCCCTCCCCGTAGCAGAATTACTACTTTCAGACTAATGGCTCTGACTCTCTCTTAAGGATTCACTTATTTAATCCTTTAGTATCATTCCCGTGGGTTGTAATATGCTGAGAAAGGAGCAACTGAATTCCAGAACTCAGATTTGGAGACATGGGCTGAGCACAGAATGCCTGATGCAACTCTGCATAGGAAGCTTACAGGAATTTGGTGGCCCAGCAACTAAAGAAACACACTTTTCTTGTACAGGACCCTAAGGCTAGGGACAGACATTACACATACACCAGTTTAGGTGATCAGAAACTGGTTTTAACTTATAGCAGAACAGATGTTCACTGCACATAAACCAGTTTGAGAATGGCTGAAACTAGTTTGAGATAAACCTGGCTGAATGTAGTATCAGACTTATGCAACATCTGTGCCAGACCCCTTGCTGGTTTAAGATAAACCAGACACTCCCAGAACCCCCTCATGCTCTCTGGGCTGGGCAGAGTTCACTGCTCCACAGTAGGACTGGCCCCTCCTCTCTGCTCCCTGGCTGGACCTCAGAGACTGCAGGCTGCTCCCTTCCTCCCCCTGACCACTCCCTGTTAAAGCAGGAATTCCCCACTCCCCCCTGCCTTGCTGAAGAGGTGTCTGTGTATTAGCTAGCAGACCACATGCTGGCTACATATGGTGCTGAATCAACAGGTAGAATCAATAAGTAGCTGGTAATGTCCTTCTTTTCTTAATTGGGTGATAAACACTGTTATCAATTCCCTGCTGGGCTAATATGCCTTTCCTCCACTCCATGCTGTAGAAGGAAGGGAGGGCTGCTCTAATGCCCCCCCAGTTTCTAGCCTGAGCCACTGCAGGCATGTGCCTACATTTCTGGGATGTCTATCCAGTTACAAAACTGATTTAGCCTATTCTGGTTAGATTAATCTGTAAAGATTGACTCAATTCAATTGCAAAGCTCAATTGCTGAAGCTTCAATTCAGGCTCAGGCTTTCTGAATGTCTGTCCCTAGCGTAAAAGTCCAGGAGTACTGCACCACCCAGGGCAACCTGTTACTCCATCACAAGAAGATGCTATAAAGTTGTTTAAAAACCAGTACCTATCTCAATCTGCACTTCTTCTGAGAAACCAAAAAGGTTTTCCTTTAATTTTACTACTGTAGAGAGCAGGAGCCATATAGGAATTTTTACTTAAAAACTTAACGTAAGGTAATTTGAGGAAAATATAATTGCTATGCTGTTATAAAATATCCAGCAATTTAGGTTTGTATTGTTCTAACCTTATTGCTTCCCATGTTCGTTGGTCATAATTACACATGCTTATAATTCCTCAATTTCTATAATTCCAATTAATGATCTAAAATTTTATTGCTGTTATAGGTAAATATCTGCTAGTGCTGGGATGGCCAACTTGTGACAAATGCCACAAGTAGCATGGGCAGCCTCTGTGCATTGGGCACAGCAGACTGAGGAAGGGAGAGGCAGCACAGTGGCTGATGCAGCTGGTAGCAGATAGCAAAGTAGAAGATTAGGCAAGAAGCACAAGGCAGGAAGCAGAAAGCAACCTGGCACTTTGGTGCAGGAAGGAGAGCAGCAGGTTCAGTAGGGGAAAATGGATGCAAAAGGCACTTGGGGAGGATTTGGTGCTAATCTGTGGAATGCCTGGGAAAAAGGATTTGCCCTCACTGTTTCTTGTCATCATAAACTCTGTTTCAAAGATTCATAGCATAGTTATAGCAATTCAAGTGGCTGATGATTGGAATCCAACGCAACCTAGAAATATGCTGGATGAAATATCAGTTTGTTGAAATCCAAAGGAGATTTGCCATTGAACTTTAATGGGATAAGTATTTCACCAATTACCTTTCGGCATCCTGAGAAAAACAAAAGCAAAACAAAAGAAAAACCAAAGAAAAAGCTTAATATATATTTTGTCTGTTTTAAATGTTAAAGGGATATACATTTTAGTTAACTTTATTTAAATTCTGTGTTGTACTTGCATAATTCATGATTAAAAAAAAGAAATCTATGGTATGATTAGTCTGTATAATGATGGACAAACTATATACACTCCTCTAGATAAAAAAAACTACTGAGATTTACTCATCAGCCACATACCATGTGTGGAATATTTTTTAACATTTCATAAGCAGTTCAACATATGGTCTTAAAGTTACACATGTACACCAGCTGCACTGACACAAAAATAAACTTCAGAGCTCGAAGGGCCCATTTCAAGATATATTTTAGGTCAATATTCTGCAAACTAAGAGCTTGAGCCTGTTGTTGTTAGTCAGGCAAGACTCTCATTGACCTCAACAGCTGCAGCCAGAAGTGGGTAATGCATCCCAGCAAGCCTCTGATGTAGAGTTGTTTCAGCATCAAGCGAATGAGCCATTGGCTTCCATGATGAATACAAACCACCAGAAGAAATTGTGAGAACCAATGGACTACTACAGTTCTGAAGTTTTGAAGGGGGAAAAGGAAAAGCAGCTTATTCTATGCTCAGTAAAAGTGCGTGGTTGGCTAGAGGGGAGTAAGTGGGCAGACAGGCTGTAGAGAATGGAGACAAGACCTTACAGTCTTTGGATTTATTTAGGTAAGTGAACTGTAAGTTGTTGGCGTTTACACTTTACTACAGCATGTGGTTTCCTCTCCATGCTACAGAGTTGTTTTTTTTAAATAAACTGTATTTAAACACAGTTCCAATTAGTCCAGTTAATTAGGACAGAGTTTTTGTCCCTTGCTAAGCAGTGCTATGTAGTCCCCTATTGTTTTAATCTATGATATGGTTTTATAACATGATTGCTCCACGGCTCTTAGAAAGTATCCCAATTAATTCTTGTCTAAAGCAGAATTCCTGATGCGTTGCTTCTAAGCACATTTCTGTCTTTAATGTGGCAAAGGATCAACAAAACTTAGAATTTCAAATTCAGAAAAATGAATTTCATTTTCAGCATTTGTTTAAGGCAGTATCCAATAGTAGCATTACAAATAACAATACCCAGCCAATAATGCTGCCAAAATCAGTGGTTAGTATAAATCAGTTCAAGCTGCTGTTGAAAAAGAGAACAAAAGGACTGCCAACCAGGGGAACCTAGCAAACAAGGAAATGTATAGAATTATTTGAGGAAGGTTGAGCCAACACAATATGAAGGGAAGTTACAGAGAGAAGTTACATCAGGAGACATTAACTGCAGTATTCGAGGTCAGATGCCAGATCTCCGTATGTCCACTGATTCATCTGTAGGAAGGGGGATAGGGATAAAAGTAGCATTTTGACAGCACCTTTCTGCTCCCTTTCTCCTAGTTGCTGTTGGACCAAGTCAGGGCAGTCTCAAATTTATGTTAATGTGGCCCTATGTGCAGCAGCTAAGAAGGAAGGGATTAGTCTACCAGCCAGAATTGCTGAAGCACATTCAGCAGAATCCTATTTCAGTTTATTTGCCCAAATGGCACGTATTCAGCCATGTAACTGCTTGGCCTCTTGGGCAGCCAAGAGACAGAAATATATGGGGGCAGGAGGAGGAGAAAAAACCAGAGGGCAGATGTCTTTGAGAAATGGATGCTGTCCTGGATAGGAAGGGGCCTGGCTGCTAGCTTGGCCACTTGCTCTCAGTGGGGTAGAAATTTTTCCTCTGCTCTTCAGCCATTTTTTTCAAAGAACATTAAATGTAAGGGGCAGTGCCCCATCTTCAAGACGAGAGCTGGGAAAAGGAGGACTGGAGGATATGTCACCTGTGGCTGGGTGTTTAGAGCACTACTAGGAAACAGAAGAGGTGTAGGTTCCAAGCCCCTTGTGCAAGGGTGACCTAAAATCTAGGTCTTTCTCTTCCCATGAGTTCCCTAAACAAAGGGTAACAACATGCAAAAATTTGCCTCTCCATTTCCCTCTACTTAACAGGTTTTTGCCCTGCTGTAGTTTCAGCACTTGCACTCACACAGGTACGCACATATGAAATAGAATACCTGCCAAAGTGGAGTGTAGCCTACTGAACATGCACAGATGCCATGCAGAGGCTTACAGGTCCACACTGCACATAAAATAGGTTTATTAACTGTGCCTAATGGCCAGAAATGACTGTCACACAGCTGAGCAACTGCCATTTTGGCATGCAAAATGAAACAGGATTCTGCCCATTATGCTCTGGTTACTCCTTTCCCTGCCCCTGTTTTATGCTGAGTATCTGTGTTGTGTCACCCTGTCACCAGCTGAGCCTCCTACTACGACAGAAATCTTTTGCTACCTAGTGTAGCTTTGAGCAATAATTCAGGACTAGACTATTTCCCCACACTGTTTTAAAACAGAAACAATGTAGAGCCAGAGCCTTAGTGATTTAAATCATCACAACTCAGCTGAAATAAACTGGAGACCAAGGCAAGTCCCAGATCTTGGTACCTCAAAAATATCTGACTGCATAGTCAATTCAAATGTCCATTTGGAGACAAAGTCTTCATAATTATAAATGTATGGAGACTATTCATTTAGACAGCACTAATTACAGAAAGATTCCTGTTAGTGCATCTCTAGGAAGAACATCAGCAAAGCTATTCTAAAATAAGTCTTTAATAGGACATCTGAATAAAAGATTACCACCATATTTTAGACAGGAATATCACACATCCCAGAAAAAAAAAAATCTTGAAATCATATTTTTATTTGAATGCCAGTCTCATCACTTGTACCAACATAAATTAATATAAACAAAGTGAAGTCCAGTCCACTCCATGATATGTACTGAAATAATATCTGCCTTTTATTTTCATTTACAGGTCGGAAAAGGTTCATAAACTCTGCCTTTCTTATTAAAGACGTGTGTGAGCAAGTGCCAGTCCTGGGTATCCGGTATGCAGATTACTTCCCCCCAATTCCCGTCTGCCATGACTTGGTCTAAATGAGATTTGTGATGGGGCGGAATATTAGTCATTAGATCCTGTTACCCCAATAACAACCACACGGTTCAGATCTTCAACGTAGGTGCTTTATTAAAATAAATCAGGCTCTTTTCTCCCTTGTACTGGGATTGCTCTGTCTCACCGCAATTCTCACCGTCTGCCTTCTTAGAGTGACTGGTTGGCTTGATATATAATAACCCGTCCTCAACGAGGCTAATTAATGCCCATTGGCTGCAGGCGCCACAGGGATTCCCCTCTGAGCTGCAGTTTGTGCCAGCTTCTCAGCTCAGCTTCGTCAATTTCCTCTCCTGTACTGATCGCAGTTAACAAACTACAACGTGCTACGTTGTGGGCTTTGGATTTTTGGATCACAGCCCACATTTCTCTACGCAGAGCATGCTGGCGGAGGATGGACTTCACCCATCATCCATGGGTAAGCGTTTTCTTTCTTCCAGGTTGGCTGATCTTGTGAGGCGGGCTTTAAACTAGCTTCGCCGGGGGATGGGCCAGCTGAAAGAGGAGAGGA
>JAGPOW010001338.1:51162483-51176745 GCA_030014935.1 Caiman crocodilus
ACCCCCAGGGTAGGGGAGAGCACCACCTCTCTTGGGAGCCCATTCCAGACCTTGGCCACTAACTGTGAAGAAGTTCTTCCTAATGTCCAGTCTAAATCTGCTCTTTGCTAGCTTGTGGCCATTATTTCTTGTAACCCCTGGGGGTGCCTTGGTGAATAAAACCTCACCAATTCCCTTCTGTGCTCCCATGATGAACTTATAGGCAGCTACAAGGTCGCCTCTCAACCTTCTCTTGAGGAGGCTGAAGAGGTCCAGGTGCTCCAGTCTCTCCTCACAGGGCTTGGCCTGCAAGCCCTTAACCATATGAGTGGCCCTTCTCTGGACCCTCTCCAGGTTATCCACATCCCTCTTGAAGTGTGGCGCTCAAAATTGCATGCAGTTTTCCAACTGCGGTCTGACCAGCGCCCGATAGATGGGAAGTATCGCCTCCTTGGATCTGTTCATCATGCATCTGCTGATGCACAATAAAGTGCCATTAGCTTTTCTGATGGCTTTGTCACAATGACGTCTCATGTTCATCTTGGAGTCCTAGATCCTTTTCTGCTTCTGTGCCACCAAGCAGATAATTTCCTAGGCAGTAGGTACGCTGGACATAGTCATCCACTACGACTCTCTGGGTGCGACCATCTAGCCAATTCGCCACCCACTGGACTGTGTATTCATCCAAGTCACAGCCTCTTAACTTGTTCACCAATATGGTGTGGGATACCGTATCAAAGGCCTTCCTGAAGTCTAAGTATATGACGTCAACTCCTACTCCTGCATCCAGACGTTTTGTAACCTGGTCATAAAAAGAGACTAGATTAGTCAGGCGTGATCTACCTGCTACACCGTGCTGGTTTCCCCTCAGCATAATTTGTCCTGCCGGGCTCTCGCAAATGTGAGCCTTGATAATTTTTTCAGAGACTTTGCCTAGGATGGAGGTGAGACTGAGTGGCCTAGAGTTGCCCAGGTCCTCCTTCCTCCCCTTCTTGAAAATGGGGACCACACTGGCCCTTTTCCAGTCCTCCGGGACCTGGCCCGTGTGCCACAAGAGTTCAAATACCCTCCAGTGGCTGTGCAATGACATCAGCCAGTGCATTCAGTACCCTCAGATGGAGCTCATCCAGGCCTGCCGACTTAAGCGCATCCAGTTCCTCCAAGTGACTCTGCACCATCTCAGGGTCTACGCATGGTAGTCTGGCGCCCTGCTGCTGCCTCTCCACAGTCCCAATGAGAGCCTTGTCCTGCCCCTCACTTAGGAGCACTGAGGCAAAGAACTCATTAAGGAGTTCAGCCTTGTCCCCCCTGTCGATCACCAATTGCTTCTGCCCATTTAGTAGGGGTCCTATTCTACTCTGGACTTTCCTTTTACTCCCTATGTAGCTGAAAAACAATTTCTTGTTATCCTTAACTTGGGATGCCATCCTCAGCTCCATGGTCGCTTTGGTCTGTATAACTGCCTCCCTACAAGCGCTAGCAGAGGAAGTATACTCCTCTTTGGTAATCTCTCCCCATTTCCACTTTTTATATGCTCCCCTTTTAGCCCATAGGCTGCCCTGGATTTCTCTGGTCAGACAGGGAAGCTTTCTGGCCCCTTTCCCTCCTTTTCCTTGCATTGGGATCGTCTCCCTCTGTGTCCGAAGGATCATTTCCTCAAGGAAACTATAAGAAGCAATAGAAAATTACAGTAAATCTATTCTCTTCTTTTACTGAGAGTATGAGCCTATCAATTGCCAACAATTCTCAATCTGGTGGTATCCCTAGCTACTATTAGACAATCACATCATCAAAATTCCTATCAAGGCCTTTTTACAGCTTCACCTGGCTAAGAGAGTGTCACTGCTTCTTCTGTATGAGAGCTTTGCTAATGTCATCCATCTTTGGAGTCAAATGACTCCAGCTAGGTGGCTGTCTAGCTCTTTGCTGTCTCATCTTGGCCCCAGGATCCCTGCTGTCCTTTCTTCATAGTGTCTGGACCAACCTGAACATAAAGATGGGAGAGTGCCTCCAGCTCAACCTAGCCTAAAACCTGCTAGTTAGTGCATTCACATGGGAGATGGAAAATGTGGGAGTGAATCTGGCAGGCTGAGAAAGGCAATGCATCAAGGTTTCCCATTTTAAATGAAGCTGAAAACTGATGGCAGTGCAGAATGTTTCAGGTCACTCATTAAGTAGTATAAAGACTAGAAACCTCACACAACAGTAACCTGAGGTCTACACGTGTTGCCTGGTGGTATCCAACTGGAGTTTAAAGTGTTCATTTTGACAGAAAAAGCCCTTTAATGGCTATGGCTTAAGATTTGCTCACTTGAGAAACCGTCTCCCTTTCCCATGCCACATTTCAAAAGCTATGGTCACTAGAGTCACCTGAGGTGTAGCTCATTCAGTATGAGAGACAGGAAAAGATGCTGACAGGGCAGCTTCCTTCCTTCTTTGGTCTGGGATAGCACAAATTTATTGGCTTTCAGAACTGACTGCAAATACCATTATTCACCCAATCTTTTGAGGAAAGATGAGAAAAATAATGGGTTCTGTATAAGATGAGGAAGTGGTAGTGTTTGTTTTCACCACAAATTGTTCTTTTAGGGTTTGGGTGAAAAGAAGCTGTTGATTTTGGCTTGTTCAGTATTTCATTTTATTTTTAGCATATGCCTAGAGCCGATAATTTGGGATAAGCATTTTAGATGTGTACTACATACAAATACCCAGACCAAAATATAAGCATCCTGCTTATGTTATATGCTTCTCCCATGCCCCTCCATAGATCATTAGCATTTACTGGCTGTCTCTCCCTAGCAGGTATTGGAAGAGATGGAATTTCAAGTCACTCCTTTATGTTGTAATTGAGAAAGGACAAGTTTAAATAACTTTAAGGACAAGGGAAAGTTTCAAGAACTTTCAGAGTGAAGCTGGGATTCCTGGCAGAAAGATGGCCACACTGCACTAAATAGGAACAGAATCTGATATGCCATACAATGATGCCTAACATCTCCAGATGTGTTTGTATGGTAAAAATCCAGTTAAAATTTGTTGATATTACAATCTGAGTTAGAGTCCTATAGCCACGTGAAATAATTTTCACAGGGTTTCTTGGTTTGGCCTGACGTGTCTAAGCGAGCATGGAGGTAGAGCACAGGACGTTTTCCTACTTGGACAGTATCCAGTTGCCCACAATTAAAAATAACATTTTAAACTTGTGTTTGAAGAATGATTAAAGGATTACATTAAGCTCTGGAAGGGCTGTGTGTGCATGAGACAGGACAGAAGATTGTGACCAAGGAATTTATGTAAGGGGAGATAGAATAATCCAGTGGTCAGGAAACTGAACTAGGAATCAGGAGTCTTGAGTTTTATTCACAGCATTACCACATGATCTCTGTGACCTTGGACATGTTAAAGCCACTCTGAATCTGTATCTCTCAATCATTTTCATCCTTCTTTGGTGTTTTGAGATATAAGGGTGAAAAATGCTATTATAAAAGTATAGATTTCCAAAGGACTGGATCTGGCCAAGGGCATTATATATTTGGTATTCACTGGGTGTGTCTACACCTTCATGAATGTGCAGTAGTTATTGCACATTTAGTTTAGTACTTGCTTAATGAAGTCCTAACTAAATGTGCAGTAACTACAGTTACTACGCAGTAGTGCTGGTGCATAGTTTTTTTGTGACACTTACTGTGCAGTAGCCTAATAACACTGTGCAGTAAAGTATTAGCATGGCTTTTGACTGGCACACTACTGTGCAGTTTTATTAGGGTACCGTGCAGTAAGTGTCTCATATAAATGCACCCACTGTGGGCCTGACCAAAGTCCAATGAAGTCAAACATCACTAACTCCAATGAACTCTGGATCAGGCCTCAGTATTAGACAGCTTTATCATGCAGGAGAGCTTTCCATAGTTTGTGTTTTTACTGATATAAATAAACTGGGGAGTAGAATAATGGAGGAACTTGCCATATTTAATGCATGACCCAGCTTTTGAACATTACCAACATATGTAGTAAAAAAAAACACACATGTTCTTAGAAATGTGAGCTGTACCCTGAAGGAAACAAAAACATTTCTAATACCTATAAATCTTAAAAAAAGAACCACCCTGGCAACAAAGAAACCACACAAGCAAAGTACAGCTCAGTAAATATCTGCATTATCCACAGAAAAAGAGCCAGCCAGGTCATACAGTCCTGGTCAGAAATGTGTGATACTTACTGGAACAACAACAGATAGAAGCAATTGTTACTTTATATATGCTAGAAAGTTGAAGAATATCCCATTTATATTGGTAAGACTAAAGGGTAATATATTTTTTGTGGCTGCTAAGGGCTCTGCTTAGTAAAGTGTACCTATCTGTTTGCACCACTTTTAGAGACACTTCAATGATAACAGCAAGTGTGGTGTGAAAAACAGATCACCATCAGGAGAACCACTACCATTTTGGAAGCTTTTTCAGTGGTTCATTCTTAGCCCTTGTACTTAGCTAAAGGGAACAACTACTGACAAGTACAGCCTAAGATGTTTTTATCTATGGTCTTCTACACCTGCCACGGTCACCAAATTCTTTTGCCAGATTTTGACACAAAGCACTTTCCAAAACCATCTTCTCAAGACTTTACAGCATGTTGTCAATGCAAATGCAAATGCAAAAGAAAAAATAACTAAAACTGACATGTCTATGGAAACAGCAGTACAAATGTTGCCACAATAAAACTCTGTATTTTAATTGCTTGACTTCTTTCCATAACCAACAAACCTAGATCGAATCTATTCAGTGACCTGAAGCAAATCCCAAAGGGAATGCAAGTCTACATATCACCAGACTGGCTTTACAGCATTTAAAATGTCTGGCTATCTCCACCTCATGGGTAAGCTAGCATGCAATCTGAATTATCTGCTACTTACAGAGAGAAAGATCTTCTACCTCAAGGATGAGCTCATTAATATGTCAATGTACAGAACCTTGTAATAGACATTTCTATCATACAAGGTCTAAAGTGTTGCTTACATGTTCTCTTTAAATATTTATACCAAATTAATAGGCGGTTGTCTACATAAAAATAATATTTCTGTCATTTCTTAACCTATGTTCATAGGTCAGATATTGGAGAAAACATATTTTCTCTACTTTTCCAGTTTGTTGTGTCCAGTAAAGATAAGAAAGGGACTAGAAAGACAACAGAAGACAGGAAAAGGAAATAAAGCCAGGGGGAAGAAGGACTTGGAAAGGAATAGAGAAAAGTGTGAAGGGGAGAAGAAAGAAAAGATAATAATGGGGGCAGCAGTCAAAATATGGAGACATGAAAGTGCGGGAAAAGTGAGGCTGATAATAGAAAAGACCTCTAGACATGGACCTCTGGACATGGCTAACTACAGTAGAAAGGATATTGCTTCCAATTAATCTATCTGAGTTGCCTCAAATTATATGCCTAAGTAAGGAATCACAAGATGCATTCCACCAGTAATTCTTTGTTCATTACCTCTTACATCAAGGGTGCCAAATTCAGCTCCATAGGCTGGATGAAGGTTGTTGGGCTGGTTTGTAGGCTAGACCAGAACCAACCCCTTGAGCAGTGCCTGTGGTGCTGGGTCTATCCTATGTGGTCCATGCACCATCCTCAGGATTAACTATGCACATGGCACATAGGGCTCACATGGCATGTGTGCAGCCCACAGTACATGGGATGAATGGACCTAATGTTGAAGGCAGCAAAGGGGGTTGGTTCAGGGTGCCACATGCAGCCCATGCCCTGGACCCCTTTGCCAAGTGCAGCACCAGGTCCAACCCATTCACTGTGGTTAGTGTGTGCCCCATGCAGCACAGGGGACTGACACAGGGTGTGTGCTGCATGCAGTACTCTGCCATACCAGCCTTATATGCTGACTCTGGCATGGTGTGATCCGGACTGGCCTTAGAGCCATTGTGCAGGACCAGCCCAGTGGGCAGCTGCACACAGCAGGTGCCCTGGACCAACCTCGTGCTGTGTGCAAGGCACATGGCATTGGGTCCTGCCCATGCACCACATGCAGCATGTGGGGCTGGAGCCAGAGTGTGGGCTGGTCCAGTGACCCACAGGCTAGATCCAGTCATGGGTCATATGTCTGACACCCGTGCACTGGATATTTTCCTCTCATAAACTTACTTTCCTTTATGATCTATTTGGTCATAAATACCTTTAAAACCTATTTGTCAAGTCTCCACCTCACTCAAATTACTCCTAAAAATCCTCTTCAGCATCACTGTTCACATTAGTGTCTTGTACATTTAAGCATCTTTAAACACTAAGACATTTGGTTGAATAAGGTGACTAACCAAATTAAAATATGCCTGTGTCTGCCTCTCTCCTCCCAAATCCCTCTCAACTCTTTCAAGTTCTCATTTTTAGAACAAAATATTTTTCTGTTACTTTTTGATATTTTGCCAACACTCCTCCTCCCCCAAGTAACATACATGTCTAAGCTAGTAACTGGTATGTGTAAAACAATTTATGAATGGCTTTATTCAAGTGTTCTCCATGCTGGGTGCATCTGTGCATGTCATTAATCTGAAGCAATAAACTCTGGAGCAGTCTGAGCTGGAGTAAATTACTACTCATGGATGCAGCATCTACACATTGTGCCCATGACAGCGGCAATTTGAGCCAAGGCAGAGCAGTTTATGCCAAGGTTGCTCACCTCTGGGCTCCAGGTGGTGGTGCCAGGCAGCAGAGAGGCTGGTTGGGGCACAAGGGTGCTGATAGTGCGGAGCCATGTGGCTAGGTGGCAGACAGGAATCTGGCCCCTGGCTGACTGGGTGCAATTTATGCCTGTGGTCAGCATCTACATGCACATTTAATTGCAGTAAATTATCCCAGGATAAGACAGTACTGTTCCTAACAGTACTATTTTACTGTGGTGTATATTAGTTTACAATGGTCTAATACCCTCACATGTATAGATGGTGATGCTTTATTTCACAGCTAATAAATCTACTCCACAGTAAAGCACATGTATAGCCTGGCAGCTCTTTTATAAGCATATAGACACGTGTAACAAACCTCCTGGTATCAAAGAATACTGATCCAAGCCAAGATAATGCATCTGCAGGATCACCTGCCTGATTCTGCAGTGACGCAAGTGTAATGAAACTGCTCCAACACTGCTTCAGTCAGCGACAGAAGTTATGGTGATTTTCCTGACTTGTATCACTACAGGATCATGCAGACACCCAGACTGTAACAGCTGCTGTGCACTTGTGGCAGCAGCTTCCCTTCTGAAACAGCTTAAATGTATGTTTATCCATACCCTTAGATCAATGGTTCTAAAAATTTTCAGATCAAGGTACCCTTTTGTTAGACTCAAGCCACTCCTCCAAAAATGCTAGTTCTTAGCTGTGAAAATGACGTACCAAATGGAGTCGGGAGGCAGTGGGATGCCATGCTGGGAGACAAACGTGGTAAAAATGAAGCTGCGGCGGGCAGAGCCGCTGCGAGCAATGATCGAAGAATGGCCCGTGTCAGCCTGGACACCTGGCACCAGGATAAAAGGCCTGGAGGAAGAACAGTGGGGGGGAGTGGAAGTGAAGTCCTGAGAGATACCCCCCAAGCATTGATGAAGCTGTCTCGCTTTGAGTTGATTTTTGGCCACAGGCCTGTTGTAGGAAGTGAGAGAGGACTAGGAGAGCTCAGGACAGCTGGGAGTTGGTGTCTACCGACTTAACGAAGAACAACACCGCTTATTTAGGGTGGCTAGTGGCAAGATTCAAAGAAGTATTTGAGGAGAGCCCCAGAAGAGCATGAGGGGAACAACATGAAATTAATATAACAACAGGGGTTGTTGTACGAGAAAGATGGTGGCCCATTCCACATCACCTGCGAGAGGAAGTGCGGCAGGAGCTATGAAAGATGCGGGCACAGGGGGTCACGCAGCCTTTGGAGAAGCCTGATGGTCATAGTACCGAAAGGCGACGGAACACTCCAAATATGCATTGACTTTATGAAAGTTAATGACATTGCCAGATTCAACACTTTTCCTACGGTGCATGTGGCAGAATTATTGGAACAGATAGGGCAGGCTTGGTATATCTCCAAAACTGACATGGTGAAGGGCTACTGGGAAATTCCCATGAAGAGTGACCAGCAAAAAACAGCCTTTGGCAACCCAAGGACTAGTTGAATTCACAAGAATGCCATTTGGACTGCATGGAGCTGCAGCCACATTCCAACGACTTACAGACCACACGCTTGTTACACATACTATGTATGCTGCTGCATACATCGATGATGTCATGATCTACTCGTAAATGTGGGAGCAACACCATTGTCATGTAGGCGTGATATTACAGGAAATACGCCGGACGGGGATGACGATCAACCCAATAAAATACGATTTGGCCGTATGAGAGACCAATTATCTTGGGTTCAGAGTAGGCCAGGGTATTAAATGCCCTCTGGCTAGTTAAGTGGAAATAATAAAAAAGTAGCCCCCTCCTCAGATGAAATGTTAGATGCAAACTTTTCTTGGCCTAGCCAATTATTTTAGAAGGTTTATTCCCCACTTTGCGGAGAAGGCAGCAACACTGACAGATACTCTAAGGGGAAAAATACAGGGTCCCATTTGTTAGACTCCTGAGATGGGAAAGGATTTTGAGGATGACAAAAAGGCCCTATGCAGTAATGTCCTTGTCATAATGCTTGATTTTTCTAAAACTTCTGTCCTGCAGACAGATGCTTCCGACATGGCTGTAGGCACAGTACTGTCAGGAGCAAGGAGGCGTAGAATGCCCGATCGCCTATGCTACTTGGAAGCTAAACACTGCTGAAACCAGGTACTCAACTATTGAAAAAGAATATCTGGCCATAAAATGGGCGGTGAATTATTTTAAGTATTACTTGATGGGGCAAGAGTCTGAATTAGTGACCATTCAAGCTCCCTTACAGTGGCTGAGCAAATTCAAACAGGACAATGCCCGGATCATGTAATGGGCATTGTCATTGCAACCTTTCCAATTTAGGGTTAATTACAGGCTGGGAACAGCTAACTAAGTGGCTGATTTCCTATCAAGGTGCAATGACAGAGGGAAGATACAGACAGATCAACCTGAGAAGTCCAGCAAGAACAGGGATAGACAATGACAGGATGCCCCAAGGCAACTTAAATGGGGGGGATATGTGAAAATGACTTACCCGATGGAGTTGGGAGGTGGTAGGATGCCGCACTGGGAGACGAACGCAGCAAAAAAGAAACTGTTCTGGGTGGAGCTGCTGGAGGCGACAATCTAAGAGAAAAAAATGGACAAACCAGAAGGAACTGGGAACAACTCCCACATCAGCCTGGGCACATTTTATGCATGCCTACCAGGGTTGATTGGCTGGCCAGACACCCAGGGCCAGGATAAAAGGCCTGGCAGAAGAACAATGGGGGGGGAAGGGAGGGACTGGAAGTGAAGTCCCCCACTGGTCCCAAGGGACTGGAACACTCCAACGGTCTCAGAAAGGGGACCTGGTGGGCATACCAGGAGGGGGTTATCTCCAAGATCCATGGCCAGTGTGAGCCGGTGGAGCCGCCCATAAAGCCAGAGTGGGCATCAACTGGTGATGGTGAAGATTGGAGTCCTCTGGGACCCAGCGACACCTTAAGATGGACACAGTCAATGAGCAGCAAAGACCCAGTCCAAGAAAGGGACGATGCACCGGGGAATAGGATGGTGCCAAGGATGCATCACACTTAGCCAGAAAAAAGGGACTGAAGGAAACACTTGGGGAAGGAACGGCACCAACTGACTGCGGCTGTCAGATCCTGTGAGCTCAAGCATTAAAGAAAATCCTGGACACCCCCCTCAAAGACATGAGTGATACCATCCTGGTTGGTAGCAGGTGGGATGTTGGGGAGGTGGAGCTAAAAGGAGTGGAGGACGCAACTACGGGAAGGCACCAGAGTGGCAGGACCGAACATAGTTCTCCCGATTCAACCAAACTAATCAACAAAGATGCAACAGATGAGACCCCTGGGAACTGCCCCAAAGTTGCTTGGTGACCAGAATGTCCACCCCAAAAAGCCACAGAGAGGTTTGAGAGGCAACCCTATCCACCACGTCCAGGGGAGAGGCATGGGAGGCTACATTAGCTTTACTCATTTTTTGACTATGGAAAAATATTGGAGCAATTGTTCTATTAAAAAGACCTCAGAATAACCAGAATAGGTCAGAATGTTTTTGACACTATGGATTCATATATGAAGCTTCTGGGTTTAATCTTGTGAATTGTGTGCAGCTGTTTACAACTCTTAAAAGGATCTCACAGCTTCTCATTTGACCATCACCGCCTTAGACAGTGAAAATATTGGTAGTGTAATGTTCAAAGTGAGAAAATGTACTTTGCTTTCCATTGCATGGTTCAGTGCAATTCTGATAATCAAAATGTCATAGTAGGGAGCAGATACCAAATGGGTAAGAAAGGAACAGGGGCTGGCTGATGAGACCCAGTTACAGATTACTGGAAGTTTCCAAAGCATATAGAGCTTGCTAATATTTACACAGAAATACTTCACTTTACTTACAAGCATGTTACTTTTAAAGTATCCATATTACCATAATCCATGCTTTAAGTCATTTCATAATACTTTTTCAGTTAGTGCTCAGTCCCTTCACAAAGTATCCCATTTTCTCTGTTTCATATTATCTTGATCCTTTTCTAGTATGAACTATGATAGTCTACCTCCTTTATACTAATATTCTGTTTACAGGATTCTGAAGGGTCTTGCAATGGATATAAAAACACAATTTCCATTTTGTCCCTATAACTCTGGCATCTACAAAGAACATTGAGTATTTGTTATAATTTCTTACTCAAGTCTTTTTATTTTAAATATGTTTCTTACAAAGGATATTCTTTAAAGTATTGATACTTTTAAATATTCCTAACGATTCTAACAGTACTAATTATTGGCAATAATTATGGTAATAATGATAATGATAATCAATTACTGGTATTTGATAATAATTCTAATATATTAATAATTTTATAAATGTGTAAGAGTGCCAAGTTCAGATGTTTACAACATTTGATTTACAAACCTCTTGAATAAAAACAACATGTGTTTTTCATTAGTTTTTCTGCTACTGTATTTATTTAGCTACTCTCATACGAGTAAAACTCAACAGGAGGAGAAGAAGTAGAACAAAGTCAGGCAGCATATCATGAGAAATTGATTTCTATCTGATAATGAATACTTTTTATACCATCATCACTTCATGTATGAAAACCTCCCAGTGGTCAAAACACTGATTGGTACTTTAATTTTAAAGTTTGCATGCAGAGAATTTTAAAAAGAGTGTAAGAACAACCCCAAAAAGAAACTACAGTAAGTTTTTGACAACTCTGTAGTTTTAATAACAACTAGCAGCAAATGCAACATCAAGTGAAATTTGATGATGAATCTTCATGGAAAAATCATGTTATAACCAATCAGACTTAGCTATTTGTGGTTAAAACCACTTAATTACTTGAGGGTGTTGTCTAGTCAGTCAGTCATTATGACAAGATTGACTGCCATTGACATTATGGTAATGGATCATTTCTGCCTATGGCAATTTTCATATTTTATACAAAATGAGACATAGCTATTGCACAGAAATTTTTCATTACATGAAATTAAGCATTTCTGACAAGATCAGAAAAGCATGAACATAAATATAGATGTTCAGTTGTCAAAATTTTTAGAAAAATAATTATAAAAAAATAATTTTTAAATATTTTTTTAAAAAATGTTTAAAATAATTTAAAACAATTTAGAAAAATAATTATAATTCAGATTGCTTGATGGATTTTTGCTTATACATATAAGTTTACATAAAAGTGTATTTTTTATTTTGATTTATTTAAAAATACCCTTTTAAAGCTCTGGGCATGTATGCAAAATATTTTCTTTAAAAATCATGCACACTGCTCCAAGAACTAAAAGGAAAACCTTTCTGCCATCTCCTTGTCTCAAATTCATATTCTCCAACTACACCCTCACATTGTTGGTCAGTGCCAACTCCTGGAAGGAGAGAAGGTTTGCAATATGAGTGGATAGCCACTACCTAGGCAACTATTCTGGAATAAAGGGCTCTGCTCCAAAGCCTATCCAGCTTAACCCAGGAGGTACCTTATTTGATCAGAGCTGAAGAGGGAGGCAGCCAGAATCCAAATCACCTTGAGCCCAAAAATATCACTCTTGAGCCCAAAAATCACTGATAGCCCAAAAATAACACTCTGACATTCAATTAGAGTGCAGCTGGTGTTAATGGCAAATAGGGCTAGGGACAGACATTCAAAAAGCCTGAGCTTGAATTGATTCAATCTTTGCAGGTTAGTCTAACCTGCAGAGACTGAATTGATTTTCAAGTGAACAGACATTTACTTTTGATTCAGGAAGTGTAGGCACTGGCTCAGGCTAGAAGCTGGAAGGTGCTAGACAAAGTCCTCCCTTCCCTTCCATAGTGCTGAGCTGGCCAGGGGGAATGTGGGTGGGAGAGAGGCATGGCCAGGCCCTGGCAGGATGCTGCAATCAGGGAGGGCCTGCATCCTGGCCTGCACAGTCCCCAGCCAGGGGGAAGCCTGGCAGGGGAAGGGGAAGCAGCCTGTGACAGGATTTTCCCCACTCGCTGCTTAAGGGGTGGGAGAGTTGCCAGACCCTGGTTCCCAGCTAGCAGTCTGGGGCATGTCAGAGCTAAATGGTTAAAAAGTGCCTCAGCACAGTTGCGTTTCAGCACGATGCATATACCCAGTGCAGGGATTTTCCCTGTGACGGGAAAGAGCTCTTGGTGCAAAATCAGCTCCCCCCAAAAGCTTGCAGCTGCACTGTTGAGTGCATGCTTTCAATTGGCCTGATGTAAATTATGCATATGTGGTGGCTAGCCATTGGCTCGCTAGCTGTACAAAAGGCTTGGGAAGTTTCCACCCAAGTCAGAGGAGAGCTCTGCTGCGCGTTGGGAGAGATCCCTGCATGTAACCCGGAGTCATATTGGAGGCCTGATCAACCACCAACGACTCCCCGTCGACGAATGCCCAACGTACCCCGTACCTTCAGCATTGCTGTGCCACTCGGTTTTTCTGCTTTTCTGTTTCTGCAACTCTATGGAGCGTACCTACACTGTATACATTGACGCATGTCCCTGTATTGCAGTTTTGTAAGTAAAGTTTTCTTTTTGCAACCATCAAGCATGCTGTGCCTAATTCCACTCCATTGGTGGCCCCATTCCAGCCAATTTCTCGGCCCCCACAGGGTAACGGTGGGGTAGGCAGTGCATGCATCTGTTGATGATATTGAGCTTTTAATTCTTCTTCTCCCTGCTTCTTCATACTGTCTGCAGCAAACTGATGGAACTCACAGGTCCCATGCATTGCAGACCAGGTCATTTCTGATACCTCTTGCTGTCCCCTCTTGAACAGTGACAGATTGCAGCCTTTAAAGCAAGCAACCCAGCAGCTAGCAGGGAGCTTATCAGAACACAAAGCTTAGCCCATCAAGAAAACAAAAGCCCCTCTCTCATTAGTTCAAGATCTACTTACATAGCTTTTCCCAACGCATTTGTAAGGAAAATCAGAGAGACACTACCAGCTGACCTGCTGATTAATTTCAAAGAGCCCTAAG
Source organism: Caiman crocodilus (assembly GCA_030014935.1). Classification (NCBI taxonomy): domain Eukaryota; kingdom Metazoa; phylum Chordata; order Crocodylia; family Alligatoridae; genus Caiman; species Caiman crocodilus. Next base: position 51,176,078 of record JAGPOW010001338.1, read on the forward strand.
CATACATTGTTCTGTCTGCCTTTGTTCCAGTGAAACTGGAGACACATACACATAGACACCTCTCAGCATTAGCTAGCATGGGGGGGCATGGCCAGATGCTGGCTGGAGTCTGTGCCATTGGAATCCCTGCTGTGGCACAGAAGGGATCCCTGCTTGAGCAGCAAGTGAGAGGAGAGTGGGGCAGGGGGAAGCCAGGCAGACACTGCTGTGCTTGTAGTTTCCACCTCCTTCTCAGCCAGCCAGAGCTCTGGTTAGGGAGGAGAGGAGAGGGGTCAGCCCCATTCTCTGGAGTAAACAGCACAGCCCAGCCCAGCCTAAGGCTGAAAAGCAAGCTGGGAGACTATGATTTAACTTAACTAGGAAGGGATCTGGGATAGAAGTTCCATAAACCAGTTTGACCCAAATCAGTTAAGTCTGATACTACATTCAACCAGGTTTATTGTAAGCCAGTTATGGCCACTGTGAAACTGATTTATGTTGACAGAACTTATATTCTGTTACAGGTTTAAGCCAGTTTCTGATCACTTAAACCAGTTTATGTATAATTTCTGTCCCTTAGCCTAAGAGGGTAGTGTGCAGATTGCATTGTAGGCGGTGACTCATGACACCACCTAAGAAGCCAAACCCTCGTAGTGAAATCAAACCCCTTGTAGTAACGCCTGAAGCCA
>JAGPOW010001338.1:51176845-51198040 GCA_030014935.1 Caiman crocodilus
GAAATCAAAGCCTAGTGCGGGAAAAAGAAATTAGTTAGAGAGCGTTCGTTCTCGCCCTAGGAGTCTGTGGAAATTAAGGCTCTCAAGGTGCGACAGGTAGCAGGAGAGGTCCTAGGGTGATGATGTGGATTTCAGTTTCTTGATCTGATTAATCCACTTATAATATAACAAGATACAACGCATAAACAAAAATGCCCAGTTCTGTGAAATGCACTGACATGAGAAGGGGAAAATATCCAGTTTTACTGTAGGAACATCTTCATGCTATCTTGCCTCCTGGATAATACAATTATGAAAGAGTGTAGCTTTTAAGCATTGCCCAAGGTTTTGTCATCAAGTATCTACTTCTGTTTTATCCATTCCCTATTATTTCCCAGTTTCAATAAGATTACCAAGACAAAAGCTAAGCCACTGATTACTCTTATTATCAGAAAGTCTGAAGAAATAGAAAATGTAGACTTCTTTAGAGAAAGAAAGACACAGAGAATCTGGATCTGCATGGAAAAGGTCAAAATTCTATGTGAAACCTTACTGAGTTTACATGAATAATATACTTTCAATATATAAGCTGTGCATTTTAAAAGCTGCCAATTTAAGGGAAAAAAGTGTTCACTTCATTCAAAATGAATGTGCTAAAAGGCACTTTTTCTCCTGAAAGCTGGATTGTTATAGTATTATCTCAGGAGCTATAAACATCTGAATCCAAATTATATTCCCTCCATCTTCTTTTTTTTAGGAAGATGGGAAAATCTAGTGGTTGAACAGTAAAAGTCTATTTTAATCTTTACAGAAGATATTATCATTGGCAAAGATAGAGAAAGAGAAAACTCTTCTTATTAACCCCAGTTTAACTTCAGACGGATGTACTGAGTACAAAGCCAGTGAAGTGATAAATAGCTTCTGGCAGCTCATTCTTCCTACCTTGAGTAGTATTACAGTTTATCATTGGAGTTGGCCATTCAGTACGGGAAATAGGGGAAGTAGTGTGGTGTTGTCTCAGTGTAAATTCACAGATACTTCATAGAATTCTTTGGCAAATATTCAGTATGTACTAAAAAGCATAAAAAGTGGCTTTATTTCAGGAGCAGATTCATCTCAAAAGGATCCGCTAGCAAATGCAGAGGAGGGGAAGGCTAGGCTTGGGCTAAGATAGCTGGTTTATTCACTTCTTCACAGTGTACAATAGCTTTACTGATTCATTCCACAAGTCATTTGCTAATTTTGCACCTTGGAAATGGTTGTAGACTCGCATGCAAATTAACAGCCTTTGCCATTCTAAAGCAAAGGCGCATCAAATGGCTGCTTTCCAAACCAAATCATAGCAAAAACATTTTCATGAAAGTCCTGCTATTTATAACAGTTTTTTTTTCTGACAGTATTGCAATATATAGACCCTATTTTGCAACCATTACTTTCAGTAACTCTAACTTACTCACAGAATGTGTCTTAGTTGATGAAAAGGGATAATTTATGTAGGGCAACCCACCTAAGGTTTGTAGAATTACATCCTCAATAATTTGCCAAGTTTTATCTTTGATTGAAAATAAAAACAAAAAGATTCATAAAAGATAACTGTCTCTCATTTTTTTCTAAATCAGGTATAAAAAAATCTGCAACTTCCTTGCAATTAATCTACTAATAAAATGGAGTGGACTGAACATATTCTCTTTAACACCTGAAACTTTGTCCTTGACTCTGAGGGTTTTCAGTGTTTCATTAATTTGATAAGCTAGGGAAAAATGGCTTCAAACTAACATTATGCTCCAAATTCAGGATCAGTATCATTTCACTTATATCAACGGTATTATGTCAGCAATTAAATTTGTTTTCCTATATTTAACATTTATAAGTATGAAAAAAGCCAAATGTATTGACAGTTAATTTTAATTAAACCAACAATAGCATAAGCCTTGCTTTTTGCAGGATTCCTCATAGAAGGAATAGATCTTATACCATGCAATACATATCACATTAAAAAAAATTTAAAATGCATAATGTACTTAACAGTGCACAATTTATGAACTGTTTCTTTTCTTCCCCAAGTAAAGATGCACTCAATTATTAATTCTTACACATGTGTAATTGTGCTGCAAAATATGAGTAACATTACATAAGCACAATGAAAGTATCTAAATGTTTTTGATATAAAAATTAAATTCCTATTCAAATTTAAGACAGACATAGAAATGAAACTAGAAACATTAACATGTGCACTGCTCTTTCACGCATTGTACATGATTGAGGCACTCATATGACTCGTATGCCTTAGCAGGACTAAAGTAGTGTTGTAGCTGTGATGGTCCAGAGAATATACAAGTAATATTCATTTGATAATTTTTTTTACTTGACCAACTATAAAATTGGTAGAAATGTTAGATAAAAAATTCCCTGTGGCTCAAAAACACCAAGCAGAATGAGACCTTACCTAAAGAACAAATGCAAAATTTTACAATATATTCCTCCAAGGAAACCATCAGAAGCCACGGATCCTTCTGTCTACCACAGAATGCAACACATCTTATGCAAGAGAACAAATGCACATGTGAAAATTATGTAGGTGAAACTACACAGCCATTACACTCCAGAACAAACTCACATACAAAAATTATAAAGGACAGAAGCACCCAATCACCAGTAGAGCACATTTCACAGAACAACCAATCCACTTCTGACACTACAGTTCTTGTCCTCAAAGGAAACCTAAGGTGGAAACAGACATCATATTTGTGCCACCATCAAATTTTTTATGGCAGCAGACAATGAAAGCAAATAGATGTTCACACGATGCTCAAATTTGTGACGAGGACAGAAGGTAGCAATACACTGGCCTGCTTTATTAAGGTCCATGTCTGTTTGCTTGGCAGGATAGCAGGGGCACTATGAAGATACCAGTGGTCTCCAGCCACCCCGAGGTAGGGGCTCTATGGGCTTGATGGGCTTAATTCTGCACAACCCGGCAATTCCCAGGCAGAATTACACCCCGGACTGCAATCAGCTATCATGGCATTTTGCAGCACAGCTGATTGCAACCCACCTAGGATGTCTGTGTCCAATTCTGCAGTGTACTATCAGAAGGCCTGGGATCAAAAATGTATAATTTTAGTGCATACTGAAAATCATGGACTAAATGCAGACAATGGTTTTATGGTTCATAAAACCATTTACTAGTTTACCTAGTCCCCCTGCTAACCTGCCTGTTCTCCACAGGTAATAATGACATTTTTCCCTTTTGAGGCTAGGGACATACATTATACATAAACTGATCAGAAATTGGTTTAAACCTATAACAGAACAGATATTCAGTGCACATAAACCAGTTTGAAAATGGCTGAAACCAGTGTGAGATAAACTCGGCTGAATGTAATATCAGACTTAACTAATTTGGTTAATTATACAAACCGGTTTATGCAATGTCTGTCCCAGACCCCTTGCTGGTTTAATATAAACTAGACTCCCACAGCATCCCAAAATACTCTCTGGGCTATGCAGGGCTCTCTGCTCCAGCAGCAAGGCTGACCCTGGCCCTCAGCTCTCTAGCCAGAGCAGAGACAGACCCTAGCAGACACTGGCAGGTATTACACTTTGCTGCCCCTCTGGGGGCAGAAGGAAGAGGAGAAAGAGTCCCCCCGCCCAGCATGGAACAGAGCCTTCCCCTGTGCTTGGGGGTTGGGGGCAGGATTGAGGGGAAGAGTCCTCCTCTGGGGCCGTGCAGCATCCCATAGAGCCTCCCCTCCCCACCTTGCAGCGATGGGAAAGAAGCAGGGGGAAGAGTCCCCCTTGGGGGGGGGGGGGCTCAGCCTCACAGAGCTCCCCTCCTCACCCCACCAGAGGGAAAGGAGGAGGAAGGAGAAGAGCCCCCTCAGCACCAAACAGGGCCTCTCTGCCAGCCCCACAGTGGTGGGGGAGAGACAAGAGGGGGAAGAGTTCCCTTCTGGGGCTGGGCAGCCCAGTGTACCTGGCTGTCAGGGAGCTGCCAGGGTGAGCCTGATGGGGCCTGGCAACACACCCCTCCTTAGCTCAGCTTCCCTGTAGAAGGGAGGGCTGCTCAAGAGCCTCTGGGCTTCTGGCTTGAGCCACTGCTGGCATGTGCTGAATGTCCATCCACTTGCAAACTAGTTCACTTTCTGCAGGTTAGACTAACCTGCAAAGACTAAATCAATTCACGCCCAGACTTTTTGAATGTCTGTCCCTAGCCGGAATGGTCTTACTCTCCTACATAATTATGCTTATCTCTTTCAACTTCCCCTTGGTTGGTTTGTAGCAACTTCTGTTAATTTCTCTTTGTTCCATAAATTTACTGCATTTTACAGGTGTGTAACAGAGTTTTAAAAAGTCACTTTTTTGACCAGTATTTAGATTAGACTGTGACTCTTTCCGCTTCTTTGCCAGATCAGCATGGCATTTTCATGCCTGAAAGCTTGTATAACACCACTTGTTCCCTATAGTTAGTCCAGTAAATGATTTTAGCAAATAAAGCTTCTCCTTTTTACTCCTTTATTCATTATGTTTTACCTCTTTATGTAGTAACTTTACTGAATTTTGGGCAGTGTGTTTTATCAGTAACATGAAGCTCCCATAGAAGAGCTGTATTTGGGCAGGCAAAAAGGAGAAGTTCTGGGCAGGCCTGATCCAAAAGGAAAAACAAAAACAGAGCCTGCATCTTCATTTGGATATAATTCTAACTCCTTCCTAGTGTTACACTTCTGGTACTGTAGGGCTCTATCATATCATGGATTTCATAGACATTAGGGCTGGAAGAAACCTCTGGAGATCATTGAGTCCAGCCCCAGGGGCCAGAAGTCAGATGGGTCAAAAGATCCCAGCAAGATAAATGCCCAAATGTCTCTTAAAGGAGTCCAGAGTAGGTGCTTGCATCACCTCTGGTGGCAGTCTGTTTCAGGCCTTGGGGACTCAGACAGTAAACAAGTTCTTCCTTATGTCCAGCCTGAATGGCCTTAGAGGAGTTTGTGACTGTTTGACCTTATCATCCCTTGGGGCACTCTGGTGAACAGGCGTTTTATTGCATTTGAATATGCAGGTTGTAACTTCTTCTTCGCAATATGAACTTCAGCACAACTATCAGTACTGTCATAAGCTCTAAGCTAGGTTACCACAAAACTCTTCTAAAAGTTTAGAAGCTTCATCTAGGCAGAGAGAAGCAGTGTTAAACTAAGGAAGAAGGCTAAATTAAGTCCCAAACATCTGTGTTACACATTCTGCATTTGCTACTTATTCAGTTACAGTTGCAAATCAAGGCGTTAAACTTGATTTAAATTCTTCATAGCCTAAGACCTTGTTATTTTAAATGACACTTCATTCCTTCTCTTTCACATTAACTGAAATCAACTACAGGGCCACTGCCTGGAATTCTATTTCCCTCAGTCAGCAGAAGGGAACGCATAGTTGCAGGGCCTCATTTTGGAACTTGGTCGCTATGGCTGTCTATCAAGGCTGGACCTTGGCAAGGCTCAGATCAGGATACAAGGCTTTTTTGCTCAGCCAGCCCTGTGGCTGAACAGTATTTCACTTTCTATTCTTTTTTCTGCTTTTGGGCCTGATCAATAAAATACACCTTAAGCATCTAATTTAAGAGCAAGATTGTGAGGCAGTCTAGGGTTTTGCATGTTTTTTAATAATTACTGCAGGGTGCCAAGGTGCTTTTGTTGTAGAGAAGAAAATAAATATCAGCTAAATACATTAACACCACACAAAAATGGAATGAACTGGATTCAAAACTATAATAATAAAAGCCACATGTATACAAAAGTACCATGATATGAATCCATTTTAGGAATGTAGTGAGGAAAGGAAGTATAATCAAATCTTCTGGAAATATATAAACACAACAGTTTTGTAGCTGTGTAGAAAAGTACAAACCACGTATAAGACCCCCTAGTATATAGCAAGGCAATGATGGAAACATTTAAGTAAAGAATAAGTAAAGAATAATTATCCTAGTTTCAATGCACTAGTAAATCAGTGTTAGTCAGGAATGGCGTAGAAACCACTGTGGTAGTGTTAGGGTGATGCCGTAGCCACGATGGTCTAAGAAAAACTTGAGAAGCAATAATTTTATTGGATCAGCTGTATGGTTGGGAGGGATACAGACAGACTTTCTGGTACCAAGTACTCGTCCTCAATAGCAATCCTTCAGTGATAACCTCAAACTTCGATTTTAAGGTTACATCAAGCCCTTCCAGGACTTAAAGTGAACTCTGACTCTTAGGAAAGCAAAGAACCTCCCCTCATCAATGCATTTATGATTATATTTCATCATTACTTCTGGACTGAAGTCTGGACTTGGGTACTTTTGGAGACATTCCATCTTTGAGGGAAGGAGAAGTTTTTCAATTTTTCTTTTAAACAGTGCAGCCATGCAAAGTTCCTCAGAGGTATGTTAAGCATAGAAGATGGATTAAAAAGACAAAATACAGTAAAACAGTTGAAAGTACATGGTAAATGTATGTCATGTAATTGCAATTTATCACAAGGATAACATCTTTTCTGATAGCCACAAGTGTGTGAATATCATTTATATAATTTCAAACATAATTGTATAGAAGCCTGACAGTTACAACTAGATGAAATATGTTATGTGAACAAAAGGTCATTGTTTTTAAGGTTTAAATTCATTTAGTTAATGACAGGCTGAAGTTTTTAGTTACAGGATATTAAAAAATGCCCAATAAACCAGTGGGTCTATACGGCTGCAAAGCCATAATGTGGGGGTATTTTTGAAGTAGGAGGGGTCAATTTTAAGTGCTCTTAAAAACGATAATCGTAATGAAACCCCTAATCTGGAAATGTCTTTGCATAAAAATTATTATTCTCCCCAGATGGGGAGTTTCATTAATACTATAATCTTGAAGCGTGCATGTTAATGCAGACCCACACACATACACTTCAAAACTTGGTATAATTTAAAATAATGGCTTCTCTTATTTGAACATATGGCATCCTTTCATTGAGTGTATCATACAGCCAAATTTTGAGATTACATGGGCTTCCTATTGTGAATATGTTGCAGATGTGCCCAGGATTATAAAATATTTTTGCACTAGGGAAATGCCTCTAGCTAATAAAAGTATCACAACATTTTTTGAAAGTGGTAGCAAATTGCTCCATTCAATTGAAGTCAAACAGTAGAGAGGCAGTGTAATAAAAGAGCTGCAACATACAAACTATCAGTAGCTCAGTACAGAGCAGCATATTGCACACTATGAGAAAGAAAGAAGCAACCCTTTCAATAAATCTAATATGCTATAATTCACAAATTTGAAATGATGACAAGATTCCAAACTCAGAAAAAATATACAGAGCCTCTCTTGGCTTCAAGAGCATCCACACATATTTCAGCTGAGCGTTTTGACTTCTAGATTTCAACAGACATTAACATGGGAAAGCAGCAGAGTCATCCTAATCATATTTTACTGGTCCAAAAAGTTATTGGTTCCTCTTGCTGATGCACATGTTTGAAGAGGGCAAAAAATGTTTTCATTGGCTTGGAGACTGGAACTTGTAGCAGGGGAAGACAAAGAAAATATTTCACAGGCACACAAACCCCTGGTGCTCCTGTAACATGCAATAAAATCATGCAGGAGAACTGCACTGAAATGTTGTGTGCTGAGACTTCCTCATGGAAGTCATGGAGAGGTTTTGTCACAGACTTCAATGAGGACAGGATTTCACTTTGCATTTCTTCAGCAACTTTATTTATTTTTTTGGTTTTTTGAAAGAGCATGCTGATGCTCTCTGGTCTTCATTAACAAAGTTAGCCAGCAAGGTCACCGGCTGATGGACGTTTGTTCTGCCTTTTTTCCTAATATTTCAGCAATTTGTTTCAGTAACACCTCTGCATGTGACAGTTATTAGAACACAAATCTATGTTAGATACTTGCTAGATCATCAAGTCCAGCAGTGGACTACTTGAGTCAGCTTGACAAATGGCCAGAGTTCAGAGTCTTTCCATAAATAATGACTTAGTCTTGTCAGTTGTTTTGGCCTCTGCTGTACAGTAATATGTTTTGAGAGCAGATGGAGCAGCTCTTGTCTGCCATTCTCTGTCTTTTGAACTTCCTGTTCAGTGGTATGGTTCTCATCAACATTGATTCTGCAAAGAACACCTACTTTATAAGGCTGAAATATTTTCTTAACCAGAAGGAAAATAGCTAAGTATTTTTGTGAATTAAATGACTAAAAAAATAGAAGTCTGAGTGAAAGTTAACCAGGATATGAGCTTTTAATTGACTTCAATTAGGCCTCAGAAAAGCACAGGTCTGAATTTCATTATACACCATAAAAAAGCCTATTTGCTATAAAACTGCCTTTTTTTCTCATTTTTAACTCTTGCTCATATAAATGTCATTTCAGCCACTCCCATTATCAACTCCTATGAAAAATCTCCTAGCTCCTTCTGCCTTTTAATTTCTTGACCCAATTTTCAAAACAATCTCTAGAGCTGCTGCTGCAAAGTTTTCAAATGCATTCGTTTTCTTGCACCCAAGGTTTTATTTGTTGATTTATGCACATCAAACTTGCATGTACAAAGCTGCCTAATTTTTGCAAATGCATTTTGGGAGGCCACTTTGGAAATCTGTCTCTCTGCATCCACACGTTCTTAAAAGTGAGAGAACTGATTTTATCATCATTCAAGCAAAGCATAATGATTCCATTTATGATTTCTGTTGCTTATAAACGATTTCAAATGTGAGTGTCTAAACACACATACAAAGGGAAAAGTGATGCCATGATAGCAAACTCCCCAACTCCCCCCAAACCTTTGCCAAACTGGTGCTGTATGCACTTCATGGGGTTTAATGGCATTTTCCAAAGTCCTCTTCTAACCCTAATGGAAAGGAGATTCTGGATATGATTCCTACAGTAAGGAACAGCCCACACAGAATTGTATATGATGCCAACACCCTCCCCCCCCCCCATGTGTGGGCACAAAATACCACAGGATTGTGCTACATCCCACACATGGAAGCTACAGATCATCTGGCTTCAATTGATCTAGAAGGCATACCTCTTGCCTAAATCACAGGGTAAAGAATACAATACAAATGAACGGACAGGTAGGCCTCCAACTTCATCCCTCTTTAGAGAAAAATCTGCCCAAAATATCAAAAGTGTAGAGATTTCCTTTCAGTTTTTCCCCCATTCCCGTGTTTTGAGCTGTGGGAGAGCAGAGGTGAGCCCCTTATTTCCATCTCACCCAGAACTTTCAACTCCGAATTACAAATATGTTTTGAATGCTGAACATCATTGCCCTGATACTATGAGCAAGGCAAACTACTGAGTGCTGACTGTATTCAGGAAGATGTTTTACGCCTGCTCCTTCACCTTTGTCAGACTTAATAGAGATCCAAATACAGCAGATTTTCACTGCAATGCTACCTCTAAGCATCCATTCTTGGCTGATTAGAGCCACAATGTTACTAGGAGTTTTGTGTAAGCAAGTATGGCAAAGAGAAGAGGAAGTCTGTTAGTCTCTGCAACAATCCTGCAGACTTGGGTTCATTTTACTTTGCAATTACACAGAACAAAATCTTTCTGGGAGGTTCCAATCAGAGCTTCTAGCTCCTGTTGAAGGAGCATCAAGGCCCAGTTAAATCCGTAAGTACTGATGCTACTAAAGAAAATGTTTTGCCTTTTGGGCTAAATACAAACACTTGGGTTAAACTGGGTTCAAATGGCTGCCCGATTTAAACTAAGCTTGTCCTGGTGCCAACCCTACACTTACAAACCCAGTCTCAGTGAGCAATAATCAGTCTAAAACTGTAACAGAACAGAAATTTCATGCACACAAACTGGTCTAAAAAATGCTGAACCCAGTTTATCATAAACCTGGATCTACTGTATATAGTACCAACTTTACTCAAGTTAGGTCAAGCTGGTACATGGAACTTCTGTACACTTTCCCTTCATAGGCCTGGAGATGGGAAAACCCAGCTGTTGGCCCCAGACCTGGTGCTACTCCTTCCCATCTCCTCTTGCTCTGGGCTATTTTTTGAATCTCTGTCCTCCTCTCCAGACCAACCAGTCGTCTCAACCCCCATTCCACAAGCTGCTCTGGATGCAGCCACTTTATCAGTGTTTGCAACTGTTGGAGCTGAGCAGTAAGCCTCGGTCAGAGGAGGTGCAGGAGGGAAAGGTTTGCTGGGAGGAGACCCCATCCCAGATGTGGGTCATACCTGTCCCCCACCTTTCATGGGTCGCACCTCCCCACCCCCGCTAGTCCCCCATCCTGACTTACCTCATATTGGGCAGCCATTTTGATCCAATTTAACTTCCCCCTAACTTCTTGAATACTGTACTTAGCCATAATATGAGAGGTAAGCAGGGTAAAAGAAAGAGAATCTGTATGCACAGATTTGGAATCTGACCATGCCAGTGTGTTCTCTTCTGACTTTTAGTGTTCCATTTTGCAATCTTAATGCTTTTGTAATATTGTAGAGCTTAATAAATATTTGCAAAATATGGTACAAAGTTAGAGGATCATCCAATTTTGATGTAAAATAGTTTTTCAGAAGGAAGTTTCCAAGGACATGCAAATAGGCATGCACACAATGTTTACACCAGAACCTGAAAATGTGGAAATCTGTGAAACCTGACTGCCTGAAAGTTTTCTTAAAGTTCATAAACCCAAGCCAATTAGTAAATTTACATTAACATGAGATGAAGCTGAACCAGAACTTCATAACTGGATTTTCTTTTTTCAAGTATCAAGGGGATTCTGAGAAAAATCACCTTTGTCTGAGATGAAGCAAAGAATATTCCAGACCAAAAAGTCACAGGGTTTGAAAGACTATAAACATTTGAAAACAGCTTCATTATGGAAATGCTAGTAGAACCTGAGGGAAGGGATAATGCTAAAAATCAGGTAACAGTAAGTTTACATGCGTATTACATGTAATAATTACAAATTTTATGAAGTCTTTAAAATTAAAGACAATGTTCCACACATACTGCTATATTTATGAAAGCATATTTATGTTTAGTAAGTTAAGTATGACAAATAGCTAAAAATTTTCCTCTGCATTTTTTTCAATGGTCTTGCTACCTACAGCAAGCTGAAAAGTACAGCTTTTCACTGCATGTGCATTATACTCTTTTTTACAATGCAGTGAAATAGCTAGATTATGACAGTCATACATTCTAGCCCTAATAAGAGAAATCTGGATGGAAAGCCCAACATTACTTTGACAAACCCAGAGAAGCTTCCTATGCTTGCTGCACAAAAGTATATGAAAGCATCTGTCTAGTCTGTGGAATGGCTCACTGGTTTCTTAGACAGAAGTAGCATAACCTAGGTAGAATAAAGTTACATAGAATTGATGTGTGACAGATATGTATTTGCCTCAGGATTATTACTGCAAATGACTTTTTGGTTCCATCTAAAACACTGAAGTTTAGCATAAGGTTTGACAGATAAACTCTTCTACTTCAAATTCGTAATTTTTTTGAAAAATGAGGATGCTCAAACTCACTGAAATAGCTTTGGCATTTCTAGTGTCAGACAAACAATAATTTCCTTATACCTCTCACTCAAGCTTCATTTGGAATTCAAATTTTTCAGTAAGAGTGTTGAGGAAAAAAGGCTAAATTTTCTGCTTTTCTATGATGAGGTCACAGAGTTACTATAAAGTGAGGGATAGTACACAGAACTTCCAGCAACAGTAGCAGACCAGGGACTGAGCTGTGACTCAGAGTCACAACTATAACTCAGAGTCCTTGCTTTCCTCTTGCTCCAGAGGAAAAGTAACAGGCTCACAGAAAGATAGGCCTGGAAGGGTCTTCAGAAGGTCTAGTCCAAACCTCTGGACAAGGTAGGTCATTCCCACTGAATCCATCCAACAAATGCTCATGTAATTTGTACTTAAGAACTTCCAATGACAGAGATTCCGTGACCACAAAAAAGGGGTTTGGAATAACTAGGGTCCCATCATTGTGACAAAAAAGGTCTTTGCATGAAAAAAAGGGAACAAAGTGATGGGCAAGGAAGGGGAAGAAGGGAAACACAGAATATATTACTGTATTTGCCCAAATCCAAGAGGACTCTGAATTTAAGATGACCCTCCAATAATTAGATTCTATACATGAAAAATTATAAGAAATATATAATTTTTCCATTCATAGAGTCTAATTATTGGGAGGGGGTCATCTTAAATTCAGTCATCTTGGATTTAGGCAAATACAGTAATATGTGGCCCTACCTGTCACTCTATTTTCTTTTTCCTATGAAAGATATTCTAATGAAAATGATGGGACCCTAGTCATCCCAAACTTTTCTCTTTATCCACCCCTCAGAAAAATAGTCCTTAAACACCATCAATATTCTTTTCTGGCATGTATTTGGAAATACAATCGCTCAGGACTTTTGCCACCAGCATTCTCTCTGCCCCAACTAAAAGTATTTCAACATGTCTGGAATATACACACCTATTAAATGGGGTCAAAATTCACAAGATAAAGGAAGACCCCAAAATTCTTTACTCTTACCTTTGTGGCAAATGAAATGGAGCTGTCACTGAATCTTCAGAAACTAGAAAGGAGATATGGGAAGCTCTCACTTAACTGCCTGCAACTATTTTTATTCTGTGAATAGATATATCAGTCTCTAGTTTCAAAGCCCTCCATAAACTTACATTAGGGATAGCTAGACAATGATCTTTTAATGCAAAACATTCTCATGGATATATTAAAGCTGGCCCTGTATCAATCAACAGACCTGGTAGAGCTGGATCACTTCCCCAGCACAGGAATGTTAGTTATGTTTATTATTGATGTGAAGTCCTGCAGCACTATTCATTCATGTATATTGATTAAATGGACTTACAGAGCTGTAAAGTTTTGATGGAAAAAAAGTGCGTCTTGGGCTACGATCCACTTAACCTTGTCTGAAACAAAATAAATCCAACACTAAACATGCATCTGAAGAAATATCTCAAAGTGGTATTTATCTTAAAATAGGTAAGTGGACAGTAACAATTTATATAGCAATGTGCTGCCCAGATGGAGATATCTGGATTTAAGATTTCTTTTGTTATCCCGTGGTCAAAGATACTAGTCTCCACCCAAAATTTACATCATCATATACTTTCATCTTTCTTTTTAATTAGCCCTGCAGAAGAAAACACTTTTATTGTGATCCATTTCTCTAGTATTTCTATGTTGGAGCAATTCTTTTTGAACTACTTAATGCTTAATATGCTTCCCCGACCCCATAAAGGCTTTTACACACTTGCAATGCAGATGTATGCTGCTCCCAAAATTTTGTCAAATTTACTTCAGGCCATCAGTTGAGGAGCATTTCTCTTGAAGCAACATGTCTATGTTGAAATTGTGGTTTGGAACAAAGGATCAGGGGTTCAGGTAGTTTTCTCATCAGTCCTCCAGTTGTGGGTCATGGGTACAGGAGGGATAGATGCATACAAGAAGTACAAAGAACAGTCTGGCATTGGTGCTACTGTGAGGGCTTCGGCTTCTTCGATCATGGCATGCCCCTCCAGGACTGCAGACTGTTGGGAAAGGATGGCATCCATCTCGTACCAAAGGGAAAGAAGCTTTCCCCAGCCAGAATGACAGACCTCCTGGATAGGGCTTTAAACTAAGATTGCCAGGGGATGGAGCATCAACCAGTAGCACAAGCCCGAAAAAATGGCAACCTCAAAACCAGCATCCCAGGGTACAATAGGAAGCTTTCTCTGACACTGGCCAAAGGACAGGTTATTCCACAGCTCACCCAAAAGCCTAGGACCTCAAATCGCAGGCTTAGTTGCCTGTACACTCATGCCAGAATATGGGAAACAAGCAAGAGGAACTGGCCCTCCTACTAACTAACAACCAATACAATCTCACAGGGATCACAGAAACCTGGTGGGACTCACCTATGACTGGACCCTGTCAGTGAGTACACCCTATATAGGAGGGCTCTTGTTGGAGATTTGACCACAGGAGTTTATTAATTACAGACTTCTAAACCAAGAAGAACAGCTCGACCAGGAATTCTCTGGAGAACTGGCAGAGACTGCATGCTCTCAGAGCATGGTCGTCATGGGTGATTTCAACTACCCAAACATCTTGTGGGATAAGCACTCAGCTAGATCTGATAACTCGCAAAGCTTCCTCACTTGCAGTGAGGAGCTCTATCTAACACAAGAAGTCTACAGGTCAACCAGGGGCAAGGCACTCCTAGATTTGTTTCTGGCCAAAGGGGATGATCTAATGAGTCACCTAAGGATCTAAGGGAAAATGTGTGAGTGACAGTGACCATGAGATGATCACTTTCTCCAATCACTGTAAGTCAGGGAAATTGACCAGTAAAGTAGAAATCCTTGATTTTAGGAAAGGTGACTTCCACAAGTTTAGGGGATTGGGTGGTGAGGTCCTGTTGCACCATGGTCCGATGAGGAAGGGAGTTCAAGAAGAGTGGTCATTCCTCAAGGAAGCAATCCTAAAAGCTCAGAGTAAGTCCATTTCCTCTTGTAGGAAAGGCAGCAAAAGGGCTGGGAGACCCCTTTGGCTCAACAGGGAAGTCATGAACCTCCTGAAATTATAACAAGAAACCTACTCATGATGGAAGTCAGGAATAACTACCAAAGAGGAGTACTCAGCAACAGCCTGCAATTGTAGGGAGCAGATCAGGACAGCAAAAGCACAAACTTAATACAAACTGGCAACCAAAATCAAGGACAACAAAAAGTCCTTCTTTAGATATGTAGGATGTCAGGAAAAAATAAGGGAAGCATAGGGCTCCTGGTGAATCAAATAGGATGGCTAATCACTGACACAAGACAAAACTGAACTCCTGAATGATTACTTCATGTTGGAATTCCACCAGTCCAAGAGTGTTAGCCTGCTTGACAGGATATAGGATGATCATGGTGGAGGTAACTTCCCTCCCATAGTTGGCATATATCTTGTGCAGGACCATCTACAAAGACTAAATATATCTACAAGTCAGCAGGACCAAATGAACTATGCCCAAGGGTGCTAAAGGAACTGGCCGATGCCATTACGTGACCGATGGCAAAATTATTTGAAGACTCGTGGCGCTTGGGAGAGGTCCCAGAATATTGTAAGAAGGCCAATATGGTGCCTATTTTTAGGAAAGGGAGAAAGGAGGACCCAGGAAATTACAGACCAACCAGTTTGACTTCAATCCACGGTAAATCCTGGAGAAAATTATTAGAGAATCCATTACAGACAGGCTAGCACAAGGCAGTATTCTGAAGGATAGCCAACATGGCTTTGTTACGGGCAGGTCATGCCAGACCAACCTCATTTTCTTCCATGATCAGGTTACCCGCCACCTGGATGGGGGAAATGAGGCTAATATCATATATCTGGACTTCAAAAAGGCCTTTGATCTGGTCTCCCATGAAGTCCTCATTAAAAAATTGGGAAAATGTGGCCTTGACTACTTTACGGTCCAGTGACTAGGTAACTGGCTCTGTGGTAGGAACCAGAGAGTACTGGTTGACAGAACTCCTGCAGCTGCCTGGAGCCCATGCCCAGGCTGCCCTGTGACTCATCTGCATTGCTACCAGTGCCTTGCGGGGTGGCCTGGAGGTGGCTGTGACCGTGACAGAGTGGAGCCACAGGGCATCCAAGGCACAGGCTCCATGCGGCTTTAGCAAGAAGGGCCCAGCTGCAGTGAGGAAGAAGGGCCATTTTTCCCTTGCACCAAGCAGCAGCTTCTGCCTGGTCGCTGCCACTGCTCAGTCTGGGTGGGCAGTTCACAGCAAGCATGGGGCAGGCAGAAGTCAGGGCTGTGTGTGTGGGTTTTGGCTGGTTTGCTCTAGCTGGGGCAAGTTGGGGGTGGGCCAGGGTCAGAGCTGGAGCAGCGTGCTGTTGGCAGTGACAGGGAGGAGCCACAGGGTATGCAGGCTCCAGGCTGTTTGCTGGGGGGTGGGAAGGGTGCTGACTAGCCTGTGGCAGCTCCCTAGAATTGCTTATGTGGCCCGTGGGCCCAAATAATTGCTTACCCCTGGGTTAGACCATCTCTTCCCTGCCTGTTGAAACTAGATCATCATGAGGAAAGAAATGCAAGAATCATGGGGCAAGAAGAGCAACAAGTACCAAAGAGCCTAACTTAGCCCAAAGAGAAGGACACTCACAGAAAGAAAGAAAAGCTCCCACTCCTGGAACTGCTTATACAGTCATTGATAAAATGCTTAAGACTGCACAGGCATCTCTTAGTCAAGATGCAGTTCTCATACCTTACAAGGCTCTGCCTTTCAAAGGTACATCAGAAAGTAAGGCACTAAACCCCCATTAAATTTCAGTGGGAGCAGGGCACCTAATTTGCCTTAGGGATGTACTCCACATCTCTAGTCAGAAAAGCAACAGAATCAAATCAGTCAATTTTTTGCCAATAGCATCTCTTAAAATAAGATACCAAAAGAGCACTATTACATACAAATTAATCAACATCTACCATTTCTATTACAGACTTTTCTAAATTAAACTTGTTTTCTATGATCTATCTTTTCTTTTTTATACATTAGTCACTGACGCTTAGTTTTTCTGACTAGTTTACTGTGCAACTGAAATCACATGCAAGTTAAGACTGAACAGACTTGCCTTTGAAGAGCCTCTTCAAAAGTGATCTAGCTGGCAGATACCGAAGAAGCAAGAGTATTTTAGATGTTAAAACAAACAAAAAGAAATCAACATCTCTGGAAAGTGGTATAAACTGGCAGACTGCTATCAAGAAAGAAGAAAGAACGTTATCTAGACAGCATTAAAAGGGAGACTTGAGGATAGCTATCAAGAACAAACAATACAAGTTCTGTTGCAATATGAGCACGTTCTGTTCTAGGAGAAACATAAGGAAGAATGTCTTGCAGGGCAACAAGCATTACCCTCTTTTTGATACACTTGAAATATCTATAGTTTACAAGCTTAAAAAAACTGCTGAAATGAAAGGTGGGAGGAAGTAAACACACATCCTAATAAAACAGATTTCAAAAATAGCCTTTTCCCTTCAGAACTTCCATGTCCAATTTTTAAAAAACAATTTCTTGAAACAAGAAATGTATGTAGGATAAATGTCCCTTTATCCTAACATTTAGACTTTTTTTGTACCAAGTTTATTTTTAATGTTACAGGGCCTGTTAGCATGACCAGTATTCAGATTGTACAAAGTGGTTCTGCCACTGCGAGAAACTGTAAGCAGACCAGAGGCAATTAAGACTACCGTTCTTCCAGAAGGATAAGACAGATTAATGGAAAGAATAATGTAATGCAAGATCCAGCCAAAGAATAAACAATTAAAGTTATAGATATCTACATGTAGTGTCATATACAAAGAATTTAGCTACCTAAATCCAAAATTGCAATGCTAAAACTCAAGTCATCATCTAGAGGTGACTAAATTCTGTATGTACCTCGCTGTTTGACTTGAAAGCTTTTCAGAGGCCTGGTGTCACATCTCCATGCATGTCTAATCTTGGCAGGGATGAACAGCTTGGAGTCTTGCTCACAATTTGATATGTCCTGTCCACTTCAGATCCACAGCTTAGTACTCTCAATTGGAGGGATGTCCATTTTCCAGTCTGGCCCATGCTCTGGCCCCCAATCCACTCATCCAACCAGCAGAGCCAGATGAGTTTGCCACTCCTTATTTAGAGGGAGATAGAAGACTTTCTGCTAACCTTTTTCTGGAAGCTGTTATGAAAATGACTAAGGGCTAGGATTTAGATGTCCAAAAATTAGACTGACAATGTCTAACTCAGAGTGAAATCCAAAAGTTTACATGAGCTACACAGGTTCTTTCTGTTTGAGGTGTGTTAGACACCTTAGAATGGGATCCAAAACCATGAACATGCTAAGAAAAGAGCCGTTTAAAGCTAGCAAGATCTATTTGCAGCTGCCTCAGCCAACCTAAGAGGACAAATACAAGGACACAGCTGTGTCTGAAATCCTGCTGCTCTCTTCCCCCTGTATCCAACACAAACATTGCCTACTCTGGGATACACGTGGCATCCCCACATCCCCCAGTGGTATGAGACCTGCACTACTCTACCCAGCCTGCACTGCACAGAGCATCCCTCTAGCTGGTTTGGGGCCTGTGCTGCATGGGCTGCCTACAAGCACTGAATACTGCACAGATCTCAGATAAGCTGGGGTGGAGGGATGGGTGCACCACAGAATCCAGACTTGCTGGAAAGGCTGCTGTGTGCAGTGGAATCCCATACCACCTGGGGTGGGTGACAGGTATAGCATGGATACTGGAGTAGTTGTTGTGTGCAGCACATCTCCCAGGCCCTCTGGACAGGGCTAGTTTGGCATGAGCTGCATGGCTCAATTCAGACTTAGGGGCAGCACTGTAGGCCAGGTGATGGGGCTGTGCTGGCCAGATCTGGTTCACATATCATACCCTTGACACCCCTGCTCTTAACCCTCCCAGTGTAAGAACAGAAACGCAGCTCTTAACTTCTGCATCACTCCTAACTGCCTACTGAGATGTATTGAGAAAACTGCCCTTCCAATTTTTCCATGCTTCTAGATGACAGAGGTCTGGGGTGGCTCCATTCTCTTGCTTGGGTGAAGGGAAGAGATTCTCTACTCCATTTCCTTACTTTCTCCTTCTCCCTGAGGCTACTGAGGGAGGGGAAAACACCATTCTTCCATATCACACCTCTGTCTGGAAGAAAAAAACTAAAATAGCCATACAGAGTATATTCACTCACTGAGTAAATCGTTTAACTTTCTACTTTGTTTATGGTTTTTAACTCATCATTTTATTTCTGGGTTTGGAAAACATGTCAGAAATAAAAGAACACAGTTGGTTGGTTTGTTCTAAGGGAAATAATACTTGTACAGAATATTACTATACCTAACTTTTATAGAAAGAATATTACTATACCTAACTTTTATAGAAGAAGCAATAGACACAGTGAGGTGAGATGATTGGCACAAAGCTACATAATAGGTTAATGATCTGGGAATAAAATACAAAATCTTTTGCGTCTCAGATTTGGTACCTAGCTACTGCATCATGTGTAGAGTAGCATGCCATTAGCTAGTTATGTATAGTCTGTACTAGAGAAATTAAAATTACCCTGGGAAAATTTTAAATGACTTTAAGAGACTTATTTATAAACATAAGTCTAAATTAAAGTTAACTATAACTTACTGTTCTATAAACTATCACTGTACTTTTAACTTTTGATATCCAGAAATGACAAACACCTTAACTCCTGAATAAGTGCCCCAGCCAAGAGATTTGTAAACAGTGCATAGGTGACCTGTGACACAGAACAGATCTGAGGATTACAAGGAGAGAGGTCTCCTTTGAAGTGTCCAGTTGTGAAATATGGCACTTTTATTTCCATCTTATCATTACCACATCATCGCTTCTAATAGAATATAACTTACCCATATCTCCCATTACTTACAACTATTACTTACTATTTTCAGCTTGTTGAGTGATGATTTGGTTTTCACTCTACTAAAAGGGCAATGCTTTAAAATCTGGAGCCTGAACAACTGATAAGTACAAACTTTCTACATACTTCATGTTGAGTATGTGGGCCCTGATCCTGGAAAATCTTTTCAGGCAAAGAGCTCACATTTATTTTGTGACAAATTATAGCAAACACATTCTAGCACTCTAGTTTGGGTATATTTTAAGATGTCTTCATGTATATTGTCTATGTTCTAAAACAGCCGCAACAAATTCTAGACCAATTTTGAAAATTGGTGTAAGAATTATTTTAGTGATAGATCCCCTATGAATACATTTAAGAAGTTAATATTCCAATCACTCAGCAAGTGGTGCATCATATCCAAATGCAAACATTTCACCACAGATTTCTGAATAATTAATTTTTTTTGTATTTCCCTTTATGTTCTCTTTTCTAAACTGCAGTAAATAATCCCAATTTATTTACATGGCGTCTTATTTTACTCCATTTCCAATGCCCCCAGTCATGTTCACATCTCTCACTATGATCTGTTTTTACAATGTCTTGAGATGAGGTAACCAAAGCTGAAACTCAATATTTTACACAAGGCTATTATATCAATGTATAATGGTAATCTAATATTTCTCTTGTGATGATCCGTCTTCTGCCATTTTGTTACCCAGTTTCTAGTGATATTAGACTCTTCTGGAGATTGTCATAGGAGGGATGGGGGCACCACAGAACCTTCAGTACATAATACATGAATATTTTTTTTAAAGTCAACAGAGCTGATCTCTTAATATTCATCCCCTCTTCATAGATTCATAGATGCTAGGGTCGGAAGGGACCTCAATAGATCATTGAGTCCGACTCCCTGCATAGGCAGGAAAGAGTGCTGGGTTCAGATGACCCCAGCTAGATGTCTATCTAACCTCCTCATGAAGACCCCCGGGGTAGGGGAGAGCACCACTTCCCTTGGGAGCCCATTCAAGACCTTGGCCGCTCTAACTGTGAAGAAGTTCTTCCTAATGTCCAGTCTAAATCTGCTCTCTGCTAGCTTGTGGCCATTATTTCAGGTAACACCCCGGGGGCACTTTGGAGAACAAAACCTCACCAATTTCCTTCTGTGCCCCCGTGATGAACTTATAGGCAGCCACAAGGTCGTCTCTCAACCTTCTCTTGCGGAGGCTGAAGAGGTCCAGGTGCTCCAGTCTCTCCTCACAGGGCTTGGCCTGCAAGCCCTTAACCATATGAGTGGCCCTTCTCTGGAACCTCTCCAGGTTACCCACATCTCTCTTCAAGTGCGGCGTCCAGAATTGCACGCAGTTTTCCAACTGCGGTCTGACCAGCGCCCGATAGATGGGAAGCATCACCTCCTTGGATCTGTTCATCATGCATCTGCTGATGCACGATAAAGTACCATTAGCTTTTCTGATGGCTTCGTCACACTGACGACTCATGTTCATCTTGGAGTCCTGGTCATCTTGGAGTCCACCAGGACTCCAAGATCCCTTTCCGCTTCCATGCCACCCACCAGGTCATTTCCTAGACAGTAGGTATGCTGGACATTTTTCCTCCCTAGGTGCAACACGTCACATTTCTCCTTGTTGAAGTGCATTCTGTTGTTTTCTGCCCATGTGTCGAGCCTCTCCAGGTCTACTTGTAGTTGTCCCTGACCTCTGGTGTGTCCACTTCTCCCCACAGTTTTGTGTCATCTGCAAACTTGGACAGAGTACACTTCACTCCCTCATCCAAGTCGCTGATGAAGACATTGAAGAGT
>JAGPOW010001338.1:51203566-51222954 GCA_030014935.1 Caiman crocodilus
CCTAACTGTGAAGTAGTGCCTCCTAATGTCCAACCTAAACCTGCTCTCCAGTAACTTGTGACCATTGGTCCTAGTTACCCCTGGTGGTGCCCAGGAAAACAGAGCCTGCCCCATTTCCTGCTGATCGCCCCTCAGCAGCTTATAGGCAGCCACCAGGTCCCCCCTCAGCCTTCGTTTATTGAGGCTGAATAGGTTCAGGTCCCTCAGACGCTCCTCATAAGGCCTGTCCTGCTGCCCACATATTCTAGTGGCCCTCCAAGTACTCAATTATCAAGTACACAATGTTAATCAGAGCCCAAGTTTTATACTGTTGCACCTACTGTAATGTATTACTGGGACACACCAAAAGGAAAGTTATAAAATAGAGCTAAGAGTCCTTGGACACCTGAAAGCCACAACAGTTATTTTAGGTGCCCTTAACAATGGGTCTGTTTGGATTTACTGAAACTCAAATGTAAGTTATAAAATCAGTGTCTGATGTATAAATAATCTTTACATTCTTTGTTAAGGTAATATGTTAACATCCCATAACAACAAATTAGAAAAGCCTACATGCAAACATTGAAGTAACAAATTATAATTTATTTCTTTTTCAGATTTTTCCTTTGCTAAATCAAAAAAAGGTTACGTTTTAAAAGTAAGGCTACCTTCAAAAGCTTGGGCTATTCTCCACTACAAAACTAAAATGTAGCATCACAAAAATGGAAACATACCACCAATTATCACAAGTAAAATTTCACAATTTTACTGCTGTCAAACACAAGTGAGTTTTTTTTTAATGATGTAAACAGAAAGCAAGAATGCCCCCAGCAAATTGTACTTTAGAGACTAATGGATGAAATATTTTCTACTGGTACTTTTCTGGTTAGAAAACCAGAAGTTTCCCACTTAACAGTCACTCCTGAAAATCAATACTACATTTTGCCTACACACACACACACAACTATACCAGGAGACATTCCTTGGTAGGTGTTTCACCAATGCGCATGTGCTATACTACTGTTGGTGGACATTTATAAAACAGTGTATTCTGTTTCATATATTTGCTCATCCCAAGCATTTTCAGTGGTAGTAATTTTTTCTCTCTCTCTCTTAGCTATTCTACTAGCTATATTTTGAAACTAAATTGTTTACATGGGTATTAATTCATATAGTAAGTTTTATATATATGGTTTTATGGCCTTGTATGCTAATATTATGGAAGTATTACAATGCTGTGCATTTTTAAACAACTTTTCATTCCTCCTCTCTCTTCATGATGGATGTTTCTTGGAGTAATGAAACTGATTTATTAAGTTGCAGCCTACTTGTCTTTGGGTATATTTCTTTAAGATATTTGACTTAGTTTTTCTATTATCTTCTGCTTTTACTAATAGATCTAGTTCAAAACATATACAGTCCAAATATTATTGTTCCAATATAATTCAATAAAAAAAGGTTTTAAACAAAGATCAAAATAGCTTTTACTCCAAAAATGAACCATTTGTCTAAAAATAAATATTAAAACCCAAGAATTTGTAAATATATTTTTTGTTTCCGGAGAGCAAAATATTTACTTCGTTGTTAATGTTGGCTTGGTATCTAGAATTAACCCCAGAACCTTTTACTAGATCATATTATTCATGCCACTTGCCATGTGCTTGAAGACATTTGCTCATAAACACAGGGCCAAAGTCTTCCATCACATGTGTGCCGACATCTTCCACTGATTCCAGAGGAAATGGTGTGCTTCAAAATGCAGTCTGACCCATTTTGTTTTGTATAAACCTAGCTTTCATTTTGTAATCTCTTCTGGTTTGGACAGTTATTAATGGCATATATTAAGGACATGACCCAAAACATGCTGAAGTCATAGAAGAATGACTATTGACTTTAGTGGGGTTTAGATTAAGGTTTAATAAACTGAAAGAGATTTTAAAAAATTGAACTGAAAATAGCAATATACTTGGGGTCATATTAAATTCTTAAGGGTAGAGTAATCCTTAAATCACTTAATTGCTAATGTAGTAATGTTAAGAATCCAGTAAAAAAACCTGTCAATTAAAGATGTGTTGTTTCCCTGATAAGGCCTATGACCTGGATAATATACAGAGGACAAATAATCCAATTAAGTAGAAACTGAAGGAAAATTATGTTTGTCACAATCTTTTAACAACATTAATAAGATTCTGAACAACTCTGTATAATGGAAAAAGTTTTAGAGCTGTCAGTTTTAAGCTCTATATACAGATGAGAATAAATGAAGACAACCCGATTTGTGAAGAGTTAAAGGTTTTCCTGAAAATGCTCATAAAACCCCCAAACCATTTATGAGAACATGTTTATAAAAGAACACAGTTTTTTACTTATATTTAATACATTAAAAAAGTGATGGAAACACGTCATTAGTGAGTTTTTTGGAGCTATTCAACTTTGTAAAAATACAAGAATAAGAAGAATTAGTCCCATAATTTAGAAATGACTATAAAGCTATAAATTCAACACTTGTAGAGATAATCTTATGCTGTTGTTTTGAATAAAGAGCCAGACATCATTACTGTGACTGAAATTTACTTATATTTATTATTTTGAATTTTCCCATTAATAAAAGTGTTTCCAAAAACCTTTAAATAATAGGAAAGCTAAATGGCTATGTGCTTTCTCCATGGTACTGAGTTTGTTTACAGAAGCTTTCTAGTGAACTGGATATTGAAACTTTTCCACCAATGTAAACTTATCCATGATAACTTACTTGCCAGTATTTTGCTATTATTTGCTAAACTTTGATAAAGAAATATTATTGATCAGAGTACCTGACCATGGTAAGTCAAACTGTGAAGCATTGATATTTGCAGGTAAATATAATCTTCAAACACTAAGCCTAAATTCTCTTCTTCACAAAGCAGATCATTTGATACCGAGTAAGAGTTAATCAATATATTTTTGATGGAATGATATGTTACAGAAATATGCTATTTCAAAGTTGAAATATTCTGCAAAGTTGTTTCAGATTCAACTCAGTTTTGTTTAGGAAGTTTGAAAGGAGTTAGGCATGCTTAGAAATTCTGTAGACTAGTGGTTAAATCATTGGCCTGCAACATGGAAGACTAGATTTAAGTCCAGAAATGTAAAACTGCTGTGTTGAATAAAGGAACAAAGATGTAAACTGGGTTTTCCATATCCCAGGCTATACATACGCAGTTGAAAACCTCAATGTTCTGTTAAAAAATTGACATTTCCATTTTCATGAATAGGTATAAGTTGGCTTTCATTCCAATAAAGAACAAAAGTAATTCTGAAACGTTGAAAGCTACCACACATGGCAAGTCTGTCTCACCTACGATGGCACAACTCCTCCTTATGGCAACAAGAATTTTGTGCGTGTAGGAGGAGAATGACCTTGAAAAGACCAAAAGGCAATAACAGAGACTTGAGATTTAGATACTCTGGTGCATAGCTCTGACGGCTCTGATTTATGCGATTTAACATTAGCCTTAGACTACAGATAATAATCTTTCCATAATATCATTTGGAGAACAAGGCTGACTTTCATTATTCTAGGCCTAACATATATAGGGCTTTATATATACATTTTATATATACAAAGCCGTGTGTGTGCGTTCTTTACATACGTGTGCGTGTGTTTAAATATTTCCTTTTCATGCACTAAACAGAGGGGGCGTAAGAACAAAACATTATACCGTGCGTACTGTAAAGCTAACTTCAATCTGAGGAATTATAATCATGCACATAATTTCTTAACTCCAAACCACTGGTTTCTAAAGCTCTGGGGCATTCCAAGTAATCTTTTCAGGAGTTTAAATGAGGCAGACAATAACAGACGATGATGGACGAACTTAGGTCTTTTGGAGCTTATTTTATCAGATTTAACTGATTAGCTTGTTCCTGGAAAATTAGCCTTCAGTGACTATTTAGAGGTACACTAGAAATTTGCCAAACTGCAGTTTGCTCAGACTTCATGCACAGAACGTAACCCCTTCTCCTCACTTCTCAGCAATACTTGTAAGCCAAGTGCTATAGTGAAGACACCTTAATATATATATGTTGATACTTTTTCAAAATGTACTGCAAAACATTTACTATTGTACTGTATCAAAGAAAATACAAGATTGTTTTAATTGTGCTCTTTCACTTGCTTTCCTAATTTTCAAAATTCTGTCATTTGCAATAAGTTTGTGTGCTGTAAGAATATGACAATACAGCTGTCTGTCCATTGTATTCTATCACAGCAAGACTGACAAAT
Organism: Caiman crocodilus; assembly: GCA_030014935.1. NCBI lineage: Eukaryota > Metazoa > Chordata > Crocodylia > Alligatoridae > Caiman > Caiman crocodilus. Next base: position 51,207,810 of record JAGPOW010001338.1, read on the forward strand.
GAGTTTCCATTTAAAAAACAGTAAAAAGACACTAAGGGAAGTATTTAATCCATAGCAGAAGTCAGCAGGCACCCCAGGCAGGCACTCAAGAGCAGAAGTTAGCCCATAGTTGAAAGAGGAAGGATTCTGAGTAATTAATAGGGCATAATGTGCTCTTTGTGTCAATAGTCAAAATATTCCCTTGCCCAGATTACTGAGAATGCAGGACTAGGGACAAATCTCTAATTTTTTAATACTTTCAAAGATCGTGAATAATGCTCTCTCTGAAACAACGTGTATTTTTTAATTTTAAAAAAATATATAAAATAAGGTTTAAAAAATGTAGCAGCAATAGCATTACAGAATTAATCCAACTGTATCAGTTAGTAAATCTCAACCAAAGTGCCGTGAGATCCTGGTGTGCTGGCAAGATCCTTTTAAGAAATGCCACAAAGTGCCTTGCAATATTAGCACTATGAGGTAGGCAAACACTTACTCATGTTTCACAATGTAAACTTAGGTTTCAAATAAGAATCCATAGTGTCAAAACCATTCTGATCTGTTGTAGTTTCTGAGATCTCAGCAGAACTGGTGTATTGTTTTTCTGTAGTCACACTAAGAACTGGCATTTTGCAAAAGCTTCGGTCTAAAACATGTTCAAAACCATTGGTATTAGTGCTAGTCCAGTACTCTCAGATGTCACATTAAAAGGTGATAGTTGTTTTTATTGCTATTTATGTTTGAAAACAAGGTGAAAATTGCCTTACTGAAGTTTGACAAAGCTTCAGTTATACCCTCATTAACCCTCTACAGTCCAAGAGAGACTTAATTGGCATTTCAGGGCATTGGGGTTAATCTTCTCCCATTATATTTAATATCAGGTAACAGTAGACAGCTGAATAAAGTAGTTCTGATGTGTCAACACAGAAAAGGGCAAATAGAAATTAAGACTTTTCTTGAATTCATCAGTAATTTATTAAAATAAATTTAAGCCTGAATATAGAGACTATAACAGCAATGCTCCATAAAGCTTTATGGATAGCAATATCTAATTAAGGGTTATCATTAAATAAGAGCCTAGGCAGTATAACAGGCATTGATAGCTCTGTTTCTAGGGCTAGAGACAGAATTCAAAAAGCCTGAGCCTGAACTGATACAATTTTTGCAGGTTAGTCTAACGGGTTAGGCTAAATCAGTTTGTAATGGCACAGACATCCCAGACATGCAGGCACATGCCTGCAGTGGCTCAGGCTAGAAGCCAGGGGGTTCTAGAGCAGTCCTTCCTTCCCTTTCATAGTGCTGAGCTGAGGCGGGGGTGGCCAGGCCCCTCCCCACCACAGGACGCTCTGATTAGGGAGAGTGTCCCCCCCCTGTTTTGACCGGTCCAGCAGGGAATTGATACACAGTGTTTATCACCCCTAACTCAGTGTTTATCACCCCATTAAGAAACCAATAGAGAGACATTACCAGCTACCTGATGATTCTGCCTTTGTTGTCTGCCACAGTATGGACCATAGCCAGCATGTGGTCTGCTAGCTAGACAGAGGGCAGGGGGAAATTCCTGCTTAGCAGAGAGTGGTGAGGAGGAGGGTGGGAGCAGCTTGCAAGACTCTGCCAAGCTCTAGCCAGGGAGCAGAGGGGAGGAGCCAGCTCTGCTGTGGAGCAGGAAGCCCTGTCCAGCCCAGAGAGCATGCCAGGATGCTGGTTTAACTTAAACCAGCAAGGGGTCTGGGACAGAAATTGTATAAACCAGTTTGACCCAAATCAGTTAAGTCTGATACTACATTCAACCAGATTATTTCAAACTGGTTTCAGCAGTTTTCAAACTGGTTTATGTGCACTGAACATCTGTTGTGTTACAGGTTTGAACCAGTTTCCAATCACTTAAACCAGTTTATGTGTAATGTCTGTCCCTAACCTAGAGGCATGTCTCTCAGTGGGAGGCAGGCTACTATCAAACACCTATAATTTCAAAGAGAGTCAAAACCACAGTTTTATGAACAGTTACTAAATTTAATTTATAGCTGCAAAGACAGTTAGAGACTGAGGACAAACAATCACCACCTGAAAATCAATCTTGAAGCAGCTGGAAAAGAAAATAATAGTGCTTATTTTATATCAGTAATTTTATAACAGTAATTACCACCTCAAAATAAATCCACATGATAAGTCAACAAAATAGTGTGTGTTAAAATAATCATGCAGTTACTATGACTAGGAGAAAATACATCTCCTTGAGATTAATTTTGCTTTAAGCCTGGGGTCTATAAGACTGCTGATTGTTTTGATATAAATTTTTTCCTACTGAAGTATGCTTTTGCTTCAGAACTGTGGAGACCCAAACGTGATGTAATCCCCACTGGAAGACTGACAAGGTTGAGAGACTCCAACAACTCAGAGGACGCATGGAATAGTTCGTAATCAGTGTAACTATGCTGTATATTATCCTGCAAGAGTCCAATAACAAATGAAGGCACCAGATAATACTGCTTTGAGTAAAATCGAGAATAGGATGTCATGAGGATTTTTATAAAGAAGAAATCATTCTCGAATGATAATTATCTATATTATGTGCCTTTCATAATCAGGGGGCCCTCTCTGTAATGTAGTTAAAATGGTTTTATTTTACCATTCCAAATCTGATTATACTTCAAAATGAAGAACAGTAACTGTTAGTTCTGCAGTGTATTTAAAGAGAACCTCATACATTTAAAGTTTTGGGGAAAAAACAGTTATTAATTTTATAGCAAAGAAAAATACAGAGCACTTTTGCCTGAAATGTTCATGGTTCCCTTCCTATTATTGAAATTTCTAGTTTGACTAAATGCTCTATGACTATTCCCAGTTTCTATTGGTTAGGCCCTGTAATGAAGAGATGCAGTAAAATGAAATCGAAGTCAAAAGAAAATTAAAGCTAATAGAAATCATTTTTCTGCAAAAATCAGCAGTGATTTTCCTGCACATAAAAGCAGTAGAAGAAACTTTGGCTCAGATCTAAGCAACTTTCGGTATCCATCTAGATACTTAAAAAATGACTTGGACAGATTTTAAGCATGCAGGTCCAAAGACATCCCTATTCAATGACTATCTATTCATGGAAACATCTAGAAGTAATGAAATGCCTCCTTGTTTTTCCTGAATGCTCCCTGGGTGCCTACAGTTCTGCTGTTGTGCACATATGGGACAGCTCCATGTGAATGGCTCTGATCAGGCACAGCGCAGAAAGGCAAAGCACATAAAATAGGGTTTTGGATTCCACTCTGAAGGGTCAGATGCCCATACATTAGGCAATATAACATCTAATTATTATTATCCACCTATGTCCTCTAATATACAAGTCCCCAAAGTACTTTCCAGTACGTGGCACTCTCAAATATACACCAAACTTCCCACCAGAACCAGTTAGTGCAATAGGAAGCACAGGTTTTGTGGCATGTAGCAACTCATACCTGCAGCAATATTTTTAGAATACCCATGACTCAATTCCTAGCCATCTGCCAAGAACATTGCAACCCCGGGAAAGTCAGCAAAGAAAGAATGGCTCAGTTGGTAGAACAGCAGGAGAAAATCCCAAGTTATGAACCATGCGAATGGGCAGTATAGTTCCCCAAGAAGAAAATACAAAATTTTCATCCTAAGATTTAAAAAAACAAACAAACCCTTAGGACATTACATTATGAATAATTAGTAGAACATAAGACTGGGTGACACCTTAGAAAACTGGCTCAGAGAGGTATGAGTTTTCACAGGCAGCAACCTAGTTTAAGTGCATCTGGAGTAAGCTGTTGCCTGTGAACCTCATGCTTCTTTGAACCAGTTAGTCTTTAATCAGACAGAGGGTAGGGCTGAGTGCACCTTAGAGCAGCATTTTCCAGCCTTTTTGCCCCACGGCACACTTACCTAAATAAAAAAGCACTACAGCACACTGGTCATGGAGTGGGGCGTGGCCAGCCGGACAGTGACAGGAGGGTGGGTGGGGGCGGTACATGGCTAGCCAGATGGCATTTTGGGCTGGAGCCAGGCCCCCCCCATCTGTGGGTCTAGTTGGACCCACACTCCTCATCTGTCTATGTCCACAGCAGCAGCAGGTGGGGGGCATGTCTCCAGCCAGGCAGGGAGCATGGCTCCAGCCCAAAATATTGCAGCACACTTGGATATGCTGTGGCACACAGGTTGGGAAACACTACCTTAAGAGACTAACATGGCTAACCACCTCTCTACTCATTATAAGCAAATGGGTCAAAAGAATACTAGCTATGTTGCAGAGTCAAGCACTCTAAAATTTAGAAAATGACAGAGCTCAGGTTGCTCATGAAGCATGATTTCAATTCCCTGTGTAGATGTGTCACAATAAAGTATTCAATTGCTTGATTGTGCACTATTTTTTTCTGGAGAACCCCAGCCTCGTTCAATGCCCAGGAAGCACAGTGCTCTGGAAAGGAATCAGACAGAACACAGAAGATGGAAGACATGGGGTGAATGAACTCTGACAGAAAAGTGCAAAGAGAAAGGATGGTAGCACGATTAATACAAATGAATGAAATGATAGAGGATTAGTTTCTGTCTCTACAACTGAATTCCCATGTGATGTTAGGCAAACAGTCTGAAGAAAATTTTCACAGAAGACTACTACATTTTCCTCTTATTATAGGTACCCAACTTGATATACTGAGAGTCTGATTTGCAGAAGTAGTCACAACATATACTGAGATCAAGGACTCTGAACTCAGGAAGCGCAATGAAATTAGGCTCTAGGTTCTGAAATTGGGCATCCAAGATTAGTTGATAGAGGTGCACTGATACATCAGTTGGATATCAGATCAGCACTAATATAATGAAAATTGGCTGTATCAGAAATTGGTCGGATGTGGCCAACAATCTGGCCGGTAAATGCCCGTGTGCACGTGCAGCCATGGTGAAGCACACAGGCAGTGAAGAGCACAGGCTGGCAGCGTGGAGAGCTGTTTGCAGCTGATAAGTCTGTTGTGGTGTAAAGGGAGGGAGGAGGGAAGGGGCATGGTGAGGCAGATCAACGCCCCCTGTAGTGAGGGAAAGAGTGGGGCTGGGCCTGGGGTAGGTGCTGCCCAGTCAGGTCGGGGCATGATGGAGCCGTGGCTCACCCAGGAGGACGGGGTGGGATGTGTGCCTCCTGGATCTGTGCAGGGCTGGGTGGGCAGATGCAGCTATGGGCTGGAGCTGGGGCTGCGCTAGGCTCTTTTCAGTGGGGGCTGGGGGTGGATGGCGATGGTGCTAGGAAAGGCCTACGGGGTGTGGGGGGGCTGTAGCCATGCCAAATTTCACCATAGCCCACCCTAACCACCCTTCCCAGCACCACCATCCACCTGGCACAGCCCTGACTCTTCCCAGCGTGTGGGTGGAGTTGGGGGTTGAGCTGGTGCTGTGCTCGGTGGGCAGCAGCAGCGCTGAAATGGGAAGCTGGGGGGGCTACAACAAAATTTGGGTTGGCTGCAGCCACCTCCCATAGCCCCCTCCGAGTGCCACTGATGTCTGCTCCAAGCCCAACCCCTGCCAAGAAAAGCCCAGCACAGCCCTGTCTTCAGCCGTATCCCACCCATCCTGCCTCACAGATTCAGGGGGCACGTACCCCCCCCCCAATCTCATCTCAGGGTGTGCGTAGCAGTGGAAGCCATCCCCACCCCCCTCAGCACCTCTCGGATGAGCTGCAGCTCAGTCCTACGCCCTGCCCTGCCCAGCTGGGCAGCATCTATCCTTGCTCAAGTCCAATTCCCTCCCTTACCACAGGGGGTGTTGATCTGCCCCCCCTTGCCCCTTCCACCACAACAGACTTACCGGCTAGATGCAGCTGTATCAGAAATCGGATCACTATCCGCCGATATGCCTCCTTAAAAATTGGCTATCCGTATCTGTCTCCGTATCAAAATTGCTATTGGTGCACCTCTATTAGTTGATATTTTTTCTTTTCTCCCTGTGCCTACATTCTGCATTTGTAGAATGGAGATAGTAAACAATACTTCATCTCACAGATATTTTGTCCAGATAATTCTTTACAAATATAAAGTAATTTAAGTCTATGCAGTGCAAGGCAATGTAGTGTAAAGGCAAATTGAGATAGCTGTGCATGTATGAACTATGAAAACAGATCATTCAGGGTCACATTAGCATACTAGCATTAATAAACACTGTTGTGCTAACACAGCTGTACTGCTTCCAGAGGCAATGTGTGCTGAGTTAGCTCAGGTATCTCTGCCCAGCACTACCTAGAACAGTAGATACTCCAGCTTGCAAAAGACTCCAGTAATATATTCACAACTGGCTCAAAGTAACTTGGCATGACACTGCATTGTGGCATGTAATCTATTCTACAATATTACAGTGACACCACCATCAAAAAGCCCAGGAGGAAATTAGTAACTTTGTACATCACACAGATTTATGTAATTATGTACATTACAAAAAATGTGTATGGTACTTTATAAAACACATGGATTAGGTCAGTGGTTCTCCACCTTTTCAGAATCTGGGTGCCCCTCCATAACTGTTTTGACAGGGGTGGTACTCCCGGTTGAGAATTACTGTTGTGCTCAACTTATGTCAGCTGTTCCCAACTGGGTGCTGCTGCTGCCAAGTAAAACTGTCCTGCAAGCCTACTGCACAGCCAGATCAGGAAGGGCTGTGGTATATGTGCATGCTCCTCCTACATTAGGGTTCTCTGAAAAACCTAAAGTAGGCAAGAGAACTGGCTCTTGTTGTGACCCTTCCCAGTCTGACCCTGCACAGTGTCTCCTAGAAACAGAGGCATGTGAGACAACTCCACTTATCCTGCATGTTTCTATTTCTGGGAGGAGCATTGTGGGTTAGGCGGCGGGAAAGAAGAGAGGGAAGTGAAGGGTGATATGAGTTGCAGCCCGAGCTAGGTTTCCAGCCTGCTTTAGGGTTATCAGAGGACATTAATACAAGAGATGCATGTGCATGCCACACATAGGACAGTTTTACCTGCCTGCAGTGGTGGCAGCAGCAGCAGCCCAGTTGAAAACCACTGGATTAGACAGATTACTGCACCATCTTCCTGTGTGAACTGGAGAGTGCAAATAGGAACATTTAAAAGCCTAAGCTGTTAATTAGAAAATCAGCTGGAGTGCAAGCTAATCAGCTGTGGACGACTGGATAAAAAAAAGAGGACTTCAAGGGGAGATCTGAATAGGTTAAGCTTCAGTCTGAGGCCTCCCAGTTTTTTTGAAGCCAAGCCTATAATGCACAGCTAATAAAATCACAGCTGGATGCAACACATATCCCCTTGTCTGATACAGAAGGTCCAACATAACTGACAGATGAAAGGACAACAGTCAAATCCAGAAGCTAGAATCCAGAGTGTTGGAGAGGTCACAGAAACACTACTGCGTGGGGATCAGGTGTCCTGCCCTCTCTGCTTACTATGGGGCAGACTGTACCTTGGAGCCTTTCTCTGCCTTTTGGATTGTACTCCTTAGGCATCTTCCTATTGGAGTGGAATCACTAAATCGCCAGGCTGCCAGCCCTACATCTCCAGCTGGATTCATGGTAAAAGTCCAACATGGTTTTGGCACTGGCAAGGAGTTTCCCTTCAAGAATGTATTGCACTTTACAGGATATTGTTACACTCACATGGAAACAGCTACTTTAAAACAAATCATATTTCTTCATTTTTCAGACACAAAATACATACAGCAAAAATTAGAAACAACATACTACATGACTACCTATATGTTCAGCTAACTCCATCTTTCAACTGGGAGAAACAAACTGTTCTTAATCCCAGCATCTCTTTGTTTGTGTGTGATTTCATCAGCCTGCCATCTTATGGTAGCCTACCTTAACTCACTTAACACCCTTCCTCTGTGTTTCTTTTCTAGAACCTCTAAGGTTTCAGGTCTCTTTTAATCCCAGACTTGATCCTGACGACAGCAAATCATTTCATCTTGTATGATGCATACATGTAATAACTTCCATCACTGATGGTCCAGCCACCTTACCTGTTATGATATGTACCTGAGTTTATTGTCTTTGTCATTAAATCCATGGATTTAACTCTGTAGTAAGTAATCCACCGTAACTAAACATACCAGGTCCTGTACCACTATCATAATCAGACATTTTCATTTTATCACTAAGAAATAATTAGACATTGTCACTTTATCACACTTTGAAGATCAGCACAGAGAAGGAAGAATCTTTTTTGCAATTGGATTGAAGAGTCTCTAAAAAAGGCCCTAAAGTTCTGCCATTTTGGACATAGAAATAATGATACCTGAAATTTCTCTCTGGATAGCTCCTCTTGATCTACAGGCAACAGAGAGGCTTTGTGTTGAATCGTGTTCCTCAAACTATAATGCTTTAAGGATCTAAGGTTTAATTTCATACATACAGCATTCAAAATTTCCCACGTCACCTCTGAAAATTAACTCAAGCAAATCATAATTTTTAAACATGTATTATTGAAAATATACCTCTAATTGGCAAAACACTGCTAAACAATACAGCTTAGGATACACAAGAAAAATAATGTGGGTCTGAGATACTAAAACGAACACACACGGACGATAACAGTGTGTACAAAGGAGAAGATTGCATAAAACATGGAGCGTGTGATCTTTACCCTCTTTCCTCACATTCAAAGACTTCTGGATTACTCAAACACATTGTTTACTGAAAAGCAGTACACCAAACATGTCTAACTAGTTATGACTGGCTATTGCCACTGATTAAAAACAAACAGATCAGAATAACGTTTCTTTTAATGAAACAAGCAGAGAATTAAAAAAAAAGCTGGACATCTGATTCAATCTTAACATAAGTAAGATGTGTTGTTTTCTAAAATTATGAAATACACAAACACAGAACTGTGTTATTTACATGAAGCTCTGGAGTATTAGTACTCCCCCTGTAACTTCGCAGAAAATGGATTTGCTTTTGGCACGCACAGCAAGTGACAAGAAAAAAATTCCGGGCTGTGGTCTGTGAACTTTTACATTTTGACGAGCTCCAGCCCCAATACCCACAAAAAAAGAGTAAAAGGGTCGTGGCAAGACATATTTTGACCTGAACTTTAACCAGTAGATGCAATAGTTATGCAACTGTAAACAGTTAAAACTAAACAGAACAAATGGGGAGAAAGGAGATACAGGAGCATCTACTCTATATTGAATTAGAGCAGGAGACGAGGAGAATCACACTCTGTGATCCCAGATTATAATGAGAGAGAGAGAGTATATGAAAAGCAAAGTGTAAGAAAATCATTTCCATAAAGAAGAGCATTTTGTTCAATTTTTGGTATTAGTTCAGGCAATGAATAGTGACATTTTAATTATATTAAAACATGTCAGTAGTGAAATGACAGGTGGGGAGAGTGAGGCATGGACTCTGCTGAAGAGGAGGGCACCAAAATGGACCAGGACAGGCATCTTGCCCTCCTGTCTTCCCACTCCTCCCCACACTCTGCTCCTTCCCTGAAGAGGTTCCAGCTCCAGCAGCTGGGAGGGCAGAGAAGCAGTAGTTGTGTGTGGCCGGAAGTACGCTACTGCTGGGGGCCATGTCCCCCCCTTTTTTAGCCACCATAAACTGGTGTTTTCTTCGCTGTTCAACATGCATGTCAGGCAAGAAAACAAAGTGACATCTCCTGCAAGAGCAAATCTCCAGCTGCTGCTTTTGCACTGCCCCCCTCTTACTGTCAGCTGAAGTTGGATCAGGGAAGATACAGGGGGTGAATGTGAGGGCCAGAGGAGAGCCAGTACTGCCCAGGGCAAGGTACTGGTCACTTATACCTCGATTAAAATCAATACCACATTTTATATATGGTACAGCGTATGCCCTATTCAAATGAGGAATAATAATTAAAATTGTCAGAAGAATGTAATGAACTAAGGAAAGTCAGTTAAAATCAGACGTGTAGCATCAAGCCTGAGAGAGATCAAAAGGTACTAAAGATTTTTAGCTTATTCACACAGTTCTGAAACAGTTTAAAATCAATCCCAAAGCAGCCATATTTTGTCCCTTGTATCTAATCTCAAATGCCGTTTTAAATAAAAGTAGCATTGTCTAAAAAAACATACATTTTCTTAATCTGTTGTAATTGAAAGTAGAATCTGGCCTTTACTCATTTTGTGTATGACAGCCACAATCTTGTCAAACACCCAGGGACTGAACTAGAGACCTCCAGAGCTGACAGTATGAATTTCTATAGCTTGAGCTAAGGAGATGGGGCTTCCATTGGTACGGTGTGTATAAGACTGGCAGCTTCCACAGTGAGAACACAGATGTAAACACAGTATGCTGTGATCAACCATTTGCTATAATTCAATGCCAGGCATACTGAAACCCCAGATGATTAATCAAATAACATATAACAGTAAAGATGAGCAAAAGGTATATTAGCTTTTAAATACTTTTATAGGTCATTTTCATTGTCTTTTCCACTTTATAGAAACTAAGGCAGAAACGGCCTTACACAATGAAAAGTGGTTATAATCAATCATTCAGGACATTTATTTGGCTTTGTGCATAACAATAATACACCACTATGACTCTGTTTTAAGTCTGTGCACAGCTGCTTCTTGCAATATTATATTTCAAACATACTATATTCACACTAAAATCCATACAGACTACTGCCCTGAAATAGTTGCAACAGCCCTAATTCAAAGAATAAAACTCATCCTTGTTATACTGGTGTTGAAAGCACCAGAAAACCATCACGGGTAAACTTGACCCAGCAACTAGTCCTGGAAATTATTTCCATATGCCTCAGAGGATGCAACACTGTCTACACTAATATAGTTTTGAAAACAACTTGAAACAATCAAAAGCATAGTAGAGAATCATTCAGCATGGCCATATGTAACGCTCAGCATGTGCCAGAATTGCTGGTTCTGGACTTACATATTTGAAAGAATAGTTGAAGGATAAAAATATCTGGGAAATAATTTAGAACCTTGAAATTAGAAGGTACTGAAACTATTCAGACTAAAATTCAATGGTAAAGCATCTTAATATCTGTTTCAATGCATGAAAACAAAACCAACTGCTAACATTTATATGGGTGGTAACTACTAAGAAGTACTTTCTATCCTATTATTATCTAACACTTCACTGTTTTTGCTTTGCCAGACTGGGTGTGCACTGAAAAATAGTATGAATGTACTCATTTTAAAAATGAGTAAATTATAACCTGCCAAAATTTGAAGCTTTTGCAAGGAAGTGACATGTGTGGAAAGTGAAGGGGAAAGGAACTTCACTACATATTTGTATAAAAAGCTTTTAAAGATGCAGCTTTATTTTGAAAAAGTTTTTGGTTCCATTCAACATTTTTTTTAAACATGTAAATGATGTTAGAGTTTCCTTTAAATGCTATTAGATTTGCATGTTGAAAAATAATATAAATTGTTAATGAATATTGCACCATATCAGTTTCCTGTTTCAGTTGGCTGTCTTGTTATGTTGGCAGCAATTCAGGAGTTTGCAGAGCTGCAGGCAAATGTCTCGCGTTAAAAAAAGAAAGAAAAGAAAAGAAAAGAGAGAGAAAGGGGGGAAAAAAGCTTCATGTTATAAACACTTCAATGAAAATTACTATCTAGTCTGTAGCCAACTCAGACCAGGTGCTGAAGACAGTACAAATAGGTAACATATGAAAGCAGAATAAAAGTTGGGCTTCTACAGATATTATGCTCCATGTAACAGTCTAAACGCCAACTTGAAATCTGAACCAAGATCCCTCTTCTTGTACAAAGTCATCTAATTCTCTTACTTTTAACACCAATTAGTTTTTAATTCAGTCTTTTGCTATGAGTTACGCAACAAAATAATGTAAACTAAATGCTCTACTATGCATTGCTCAGCAAATCCAAACAGCTGATGCAGACAAAATGCATCTCCCAGGTAAAGCACTAGAAAAATTCTTTAGCCCTCCTAAAGAAATTAGAGGCTAATTCTGAATCTGTCAAAGACCTCTCCCATTCCAAGACTACGGGGTTCTGTACTGGACATTCCTTCCTCTCTCATTTTCAAGATCAGAGTGTTGTTTCCTGATTACCATATATATTTAATTCTAGGGAACAAAAGTCTGCATTCACAATGGAGCATGGTTATGGAATCCACTCAAACATGCTCAAATGATCAGAGGGATCATATGCTATAACAAATGACACAGGCCTTGACCCTGCACTGTTCAAGTCAGTCAAAGTTTTTCACAATGATTTGAAAGGAAGCAGGATGAGGCCCTTAAAGGGGCTACTGCAGAAAGTTACTGGGATCTCAATGGGCTGTGTGGTCCTGCAGAGATGACAGGAGTCAAGAACTTTACATTTTGTTCTTGGCTTCTCTGATCTGATTCTACTACCCTTCATCTCAGCAGTCTTCTTCATAAAAATGGGCGTGATAATCTTTAATCACAATAAAAAGTGTCACACAGCTGGAGTGACTAATGCCTATAAGTTGTTCACTTTACTTGCTTTACATTGCCATGAAAGGATAAATCAAAATCCCCAAAGAGTGAGAATGCCAGAAAAACTATTTAGACAAGCTCTCCAGTTCACCTGTAGACCAACAACTTAGCTATGCAGTGGCTTTGTTTTACATCTTTCAGATATAGTGGGTAGGATGAATGATGGACATCCTGATACAAAATCAGATGTACCATCTTCTGGGTGTCTTTGATCATAAATATTTCCAGCTGGATTGTGTCCAGAGGGGCTTGTACAAATACTGAAAAGTTATCAGAAAGTTCATCTTCATGCTTAGTTTTGTGAATGTTCACTGCAAGGCACTGAAGGAGGTATTATAGGTGTTTGTAATATCAGCCGGTGTTGCAGCAAAAAAGCAGCATCCTGTACTGGGGTGTTGGCAGCTGAAAAGCATTTCAGTCTTTTAACAAAGTGGTCTTGTTATATTTGGTTTTGCAGTAATAATCTCAACACCATGGCAGGACAAATTGCTTAGCAAGATCAACAAAGGCTATATTTTGATGTTTACTATAAAAGGAGAGAACATAGTTCCAGCAACCTCCATTATCTCTACTCTATTGGTAGGTTTCATTGTCTGTTGGCCAAAAAACAATTTCTTAGCTATAGAAAAAAACGTTTCTTCTAATCTGGGACAGACTGTTCTATTTATGGTTTGATTATAGCCAGTCAATCACCAACATGTTTTCTATTTTAATAAACCCACTATAATTTTAAGAGACATTAGAGTCATACAATCATGAAACACCTACAGTGACAGTTCCTCAACTTGTAATTACATCAGGATGCCTCCTCAGAGAAAACCAAATGGTGTCTACAGCCATTTGCTATCATTGGAGAAACATTTATGCTATGGCTGTGAAGTGAGGTGAACAATGAAGAAAACCTGTCTGTAACTGAGCATAACTTAGTAGACTATATATATCACTCAGATAAAATCACGCAGAAAAATATTTTATATAAAATTTATACATTTATACACACATATGTAATATAAAATAATATATTGCATAACACACTGCAAAGTAAAATGTAATATATAATATGTTTCTGGAATGCCAGAGATAGGTGGTAATCTGTATTTGGGAGAGTAACACACCTTGGAATTCAAAATGTTCTGCTGTTTGATGCTTTGAGGTATTCCCCCATCCTCTGTAACCACTCTGTGGACTTTTAAAATAAAGCAATAAACCTTAAATGCGCTTTGAAACAAATCTGTATACAGTAAACTCATCTACAGATGGACACCCACACATGCCCAAAATCAAGAAACAGTCTTTTATACCAGGGCCCTGAACTCTGGCCATCAAAAATGCCCTAAAAAGATAGAATGGTCTAACACATTATTTTTACCTTCAGTTTTGTTTTTTTAAGGAAGCAATATGAATACCTACCTCCAACAACAGACAGACAAAATGGAAACTCTTGGGTAATAACTGGACGTCAGAAGGCCTAGGTAAGACTTGAAAAAAAATGCTTGAAATCTCAAAAGTAAAAACATTAATAGATCTCCCTGCATTTCATTTTTTGAAATATGCTATTAAAGATAACCATTAAAATGATGATTTAGTTACATATCTGAGTGAAACTTTTTTTTAATTTTTGGGGAAATACAAGTGTTTTCATAAAACTCACTGTAAGAAGTAACAATGTGGATTAAAGGATTAAATTCTGCCATTACTCTCTCACATGCACAGCAGTAATAAGAACTAATGAGACACTTTAAAATTAAATATTGAAATTGTTTCAAACTATGTTAAGATACCTTAATTAAAATTTTGACCAAAAATATATTCAATAACTTCTTCGGTGGAAACTTGGAAAATTCTCAAAATAAAGCAAATACAGCAATCCAGAAAAACTAAAAAAAACCTGTTGCTTGTAAAAGTTCTTTACCTAGTTAAAGAAATAGCTCCACATTTTTTGAACAGCTTTACATGAGACTTATATGAAGTTGCTCTCATATAAGTTTGCCATCCTTACATTAAGAAGCTGCATTTGAGTTTGAGGGAATACTCATGACCAAGGTACTACTCAGAATGCAAACACATGACAAAGCTGCCCCTTTCTTCTACGAGTTCAGGTAGAAGCAGAACCACCAAAACAATAAGAAAAAAATATAACTGAAGTATACCTGTATAACAACTAAAATCCGGTCCAGTTCCACAAACAGATATTGGTGTAGTCATGATCTTTTAAGCACCCAGATCTTTTGGTGACAAAAGCCATGGATGCGGGCGTCCCTGTCGACGGAGTCTTTTTAGACTTCAGGAAGGCGTTTGACACGGTCTCTCACTCCATCCTCATTAAAAAGATGGGGAGTTGTGGCATTGACCCCTACACGGTTGAGTGGGTCAGAAACTGGCTAACGGGGCACTCCCAGAGAGTGGTGGTGGCTGAGTCGTACTCAACCTGGAGAGATGTGAGCAGCGGGGTCCCCCAGGGCTCGGTCCTCGGGCCTGTGCTGTTAAACATCTTCGTCGCTGACTTGGATGAGTGGGTGGAAAGCAAGGTATCCAAGTTTGCTGATGACACCAAACTGTGGGCTGAGGTGGGGACACCAGAGGAGAGGGAGAGGCTGCAGGGGGATCTGGGCCGACTGCATGAGTGGGCGGACAAGAACAGGATGGGATTCAATGTAGACAAGTGCAGGGTGATGCATCTGGGGAGAAGCAACCCCCAGCACACATACTGGC
>JAGPOW010001338.1:51223054-51253340 GCA_030014935.1 Caiman crocodilus
GGGAAGTTGTTCTTGCTCCTACCTTGGGCATCTTTAAGAGCAGATTAGATAGGTACTTGGCTGGGGTCCTGTGACCCTGGCACTCGTTCCTGCCATTGGAGGCAGGGGTCAGACTGGATGGCCTGCTTTAGGCCCCTTCTGACCCTAGATATTATGGTCTAGGAGTGGAAATCAAGACCCCCAAGTAAGTTACCTTACTTCCCCAAGCAGGGAATGAGTTAGGTATCTAAGGAATGGGATTCACAACTGCCAGCATGTTGAGGGCAAGAGGGATGGAGTCAAACTGGCCGACAGGAAACACCCAGGAGTAGGATGCGACTGAAGTCTTGATCCTTCCGTGGATTTAAATACCAAGCTCAGCTCTCCTGGTAGATACCTTAAATTCTTCATTGGTGAGGCTACATCTAGAGTACACTGTCCAGTTTTGGGCCCCCCACTACAGAAAGGATGTGGACAAGTTAGAGAGTCCAGCAGAGAGCAATGAAAATGGTTTGGGGGCTGGGGCACATGATTTATGAGAAGAGGCTGAGAGAACTGGGTTTATTTAGTCTGCAGAAGAGAAGACTGAAGGGGGATTTGACAGCAGCCTTTAACTACCTGAAAGGTGGTTCCAAAAAGGATAGAGCTAGAGTGTTCTTAGTGGTGAGTTGGGTGGTAGATGACAGAACAAGGAGCAATGGTCTCAAGTTGTAGGAAGGGAGATTTAAGTTGGATATTAGGAAAAACTCTCTCACTATAAGGGTGGTGAAACAGGTTACCTAAAGAGGTGGTGCAATCTCCATCCTTGGAGATTTTTAAGGCCTGGTCTGACAAAGCCCTGGCTGAAATGATTTAGTTGGGGCTAGCCCTACTTTGAACAGGGGGTTGGACTAGATGACCTCCTGAGGTCCCTTCCAACCCTCATTTTCTATGATTCTAAATGAAAAGAGGATCTATAGCCCAGCATCACTTCCCCAAATTTGGCATGTTTGTTCTTTAGGTGTAGACAATTGGTGCTCTATTTTCTTTTAAAACATGGCCAGTGGAGGAAGAGGAAAGGGTAGTGATGTTTGTGCTACTGCTCACCTTATTATATAATAGTGTAGTGGAGATAGTATCCCCCCAGAAAGTTGGAGACGTGCGTTGTGGGCAGTCCTCACCCTCCCACTTCCCAGAAGAGTGCCCCAATGCCCAAGCTATAGTTAAGGCTGGGATGGAGATAACTCTCCACTCATCCTGTTTAAGCTGAACTGCTCTTTGAACACAGCACAAGATTCACAAGGCTAGAGAGAGTAAGCAAGAACAAATGACTGTCACTTTCTGACGAGGGCACTCCCTTGTGGGAAGGGGATCCTGGATTCTGCTGTCTG
This sequence comes from Caiman crocodilus, assembly GCA_030014935.1. NCBI lineage: Eukaryota > Metazoa > Chordata > Crocodylia > Alligatoridae > Caiman > Caiman crocodilus. Next base: position 51,224,404 of record JAGPOW010001338.1, read on the forward strand.
CTCCCAACACTGTTCATGCATTTTATTCAATGACTCTTTTAATGAAAAAGTCATTGGGGAAGAAGAACTGGAATGCTCTCATGACAGTGCCATAAACTCTAGGCTACAAAATCCTACCTCTTCTTCCCTACTGTCTCTCATCTAATCCTACAACTCTTGCATTCCTTTCTAAAAAATGACCAGCCTGAACAGGTGGGATAGAGCATGAAGACTTGGGATCAGAAAGGGCACGGTTGTAACTACCTAACTCTCGGTACTCCCACCTCCTCACAGCATGCCCACAGTGGGCCTTCCATGCCCTCCACCCTTCACAGAAACAAAGAGTTGGGTTGAAGGAGTTGCTTCAGTTGTTTGCAGTGCTCCTATCTGGGGAGACCAAATCTTTTCATCTATTCATGCTTGGCTTTCTACCTCCCTGGTTATACCACTGGTTCAGCCTCCCAGAAGCTCCAGCATTTGGTGCAATGAGTAACTCAGGAAAGGGTCACAGCAGTAACTTACCTCTTTGCCTCACCTTGGCAACTCCCTCCTGCTTCTGACTGCTGCCCCAGTACACAACTCAGCCTGTTTTTAGCTCGGCCTTTTCCCTCCCTAGCTCTGATTTACTATGGGTTCAATCCTCTAGTAACACAACCACCTAGTGTATTGTCCCTAGGTAGCAGCATCCCTTTACTGGATATGCTGGGAGATGAGCAGAGAAATGTTACCATGAGTAGACAATAGACGGGATAATTGTAGGAAAAAGGGGGAGCTTGAATGGTGGAAGATCAAGGGTTGGCAACACCTGTGGAGTGAAGAGATCAGTAGAAAAAAAAGTAGATAATAATTAGCCATGAAGCTAACTGACTCCTGCATTCCACCTGAAAAAAAAATGTGGCTGTTTCTGCCAGGCAGTTTGTTTTAAACTTTGAGTGGAGCAGCAATCAAAGGTTGTAGCAACTGCACCACCATTCCCTGCCCAGTCCCCCGATCTGCCCCGTCCACCTCTAATCAGATTTAATGCAAATGGCTTTGTCTTTCAATGCATCTCACTTAGGACATTAAAAAAAAAAAAAAGAGGGGGGCAAGTTCAGAATTAACAAATAGAAACACTTTTGCATACAACAGGTGATCAATGCAGGATAGTATCAAGATGCAAAAAAGCATACCTATACAGCTGTTCATACGGCCTGCTTTGAAACACTATCCACAGATGTAAAAGTTAATACTGAAAAAGCTTCTGAATTTATGCCAAATCTCCAACTGTTAGGGGTTAGGATGATACCTAAGGGGAGAGGAAAGGGAGGAGCAGATCATCTCACATTTGCCTACTATGGGGTTACTTGCACCTTTCTCCAGAGCAGTTACTGCTGGCCAATTTCAGAAATAGCATATTGCAGTGGAGAGACCACAGGTCTGATACAGGATGGCAATGTTGGTGTTGAACAACAGAGAACAGGAGGTTTGTTCTTGAGACCCTGAGAGGCCCTGATTTCACAGTTCATGATGAGTGGCTAGTCCTTAATGAAGCGATCCTAGAAGCACAAGGGGAGTCCATCCCTACCCATGGGAAAGGTGGTAAAAGGACTCAACAGCTCCCTTGGCTCAACGGGGAACTCATGGACCTTCTACATCTAAAAAGAGAGGCATATAATGGATGAAAGACAGGAAACACCACTAAGGAAGAATATTCTGCACTGGTCCGCACCTGCAGGAAGTGAACTAGGAAAGCCAAGGCTGCAACTGAACTTTATCTGGCTACACAAATCAAGGACAATAAAAAGTCCTTCTCCAGATATGTGAGGAGTTGAAAGGAAAACAAGGGCAATATTGGACCCCTGCTAAACCATCTGAGGCAGCTGACTACCGACACCCAGGAAAAAGCCCATCTGCTTAATGATTACTTTGTATCAGTTTTTCACCAGGCCAAAGGGACCATCCTGCTGAACATGATGCGGGGTGACCAGGGTGAAGATGAATATATGCCCACCATTGCATGGATATTGTGAGGGAGCATCTTGAGAGGCTGGACCCTCATAAATCAGCTGATCTAGATAGGTTGCACCCAAAAGTGCTAAAGGAAATGGCAGACATCACAGTGTAGCCACTGATGAGGATATTTAAAGAACTCGTGGTGCTCAGGCAAAGTACCTGAAGATTGGAAGAGGGCCAATGTGGTACCCATCTTCAAGAAAGGGAGGAAAGGTGACCCAGGAAACTAGGGGTCAATCAGTTTGTTGAAAAAATTATTAAAGAAACCATTCATGACAGGCTAACAGAAGGCAACATTCTGAGGGACAGCCAGCATGGGTTTGATGCACATAGGTTTTACTTGACCAATCTACTTTCCTTCTATGTCCAGGTGATGTATCACCTGGGCAAAAGGGAAGAGGTTGATATCATATATTTGGACTTTTAAAAAGCATTTGACCTTGTGTCCCATGATGTCCTCATGGAAAAATTGGGCAACTGTGGCCTCGACTACCCCACAGTCCGAGGGCTGCAGAACTGGCTCTGAGGTTAAACCAAGAGAGTGGTAGTTGATGGAACCGAATCAACACGGCACTCAGCGACTAGTGGTGCCCCACAAGGCTCTGTTCTTGGACCTGTACTCTTGTAACGTCTTCACAAATGATCTGGACAATGGTATCAAAAGTGGACTGGCCAAGTTTGCTGATGACACCAAACTGATGACACTTGAGGATAGGCTGGCAATTCAGGCTGATAGGCTTGCAAGGTGGGTGGCTGAAAACCTGATGGCATTCAATATGGAGAAATGCAAGGTGCTCCACCTTGAGAATAAAAACCTGCATCACACTTATAGGATTTGCAATGCTATACTCACTAGCACCATGACTGAAACAGACGTGGTGGTCATGACTGACCACAAGATGAATATGAGCAGTGTGATACTGGAGCAGGCAAAGTGAACAAAACTCTGGCTAGCTTCTATAGATGCATCCCAGACAAGACCCAGGATGTCATCCTCCTGCTGTACTCAGCCTTGGGGAGGCTGCAGCTGGAGTAGTGCATCCAATTCTGGGCTCCACAATTTAGAAAGGATGTGGAGAAGCTTGAAAGAGTCCAGAGGAGAGCCACAGACGTGATTAGAGGGCAAGAGAACAGGCCTTATGAAGACAGACTGTGAGCTATGGGACTTTTTAGCCTGGAGAAGCACAGGGTCAGGGGTGACTTGGTGGCAGCCTATACGTACATAAGAGGTGTGCATCAGGATGTGGGGAACATCTGTTCACCAGAGCACCCCAGGGGATAACAAGGTCCAACAGTCACAAACTCCTGCAAGACCGTTTTATGCTAGACGTAAGATAAAACTTCTTTACTGTCCAAGCCCCCAAGGCCTGAAACAAACTCCCTCAGAGGTGGTGCATGCACCTACTCTGGACACTTTCAAGAAACATTTGGATATGTATCTTGTTGGGATCCTTTGACCCTAGCTGACTTCCTGGCCCTTGGGCAGGGGGTTGGGACCTGATGATCTTACAAGGTCCCTTCCAGCCATGTCTATGAGATCTATGAAACAGCAAAATAAAATAAAATAAATCCCTACAATCAATACTCCATTGTGGCAGTAAAGAATTATGAGATTTGGTCAAAGAAAAAAAACAATAAGCAGCTTTTGGGTGATGTGGAATTGGGTTGATGCAGCTGTGGTTGAGTGTGTGGAAGGAAAGTCTCATTAGGTGTCTTTTCATAACCCAATTACAGATCATACCCCACAATGTCAAAATTACTGCAATAGCTAGCTGGCTTCCCATTCAGTCTAATATAACTTCTGGTCAGCCTGCTGGTCTTTAAAACACTGTGTAAAGCTACATCTGTTCTCCAAGGTTTTCCTTTAGTGAACACAATTCCATATACTTTGGAGTTCTGTGAAGATATTAGTAGTATTTTTGCATATGTTTTCAGTTGTGCAGAGCTCTGGATGTATACTTACAAATATAAATAAACAGATAAAATAATAAATAGTGTATTTTATATCCTATTTTTCACTAGTTGCCAAAAAAAAGTTCTCTCTTGAAAATCATCATTTTATATTATAGTTTACAATGCTGTTTTGGTCTAATCTTTCCCCCCAACCCTGATTTCCAAGGTTTCTGCTGGAAACAGTAATGAGGAACATATGTCTGTTGTACATTCAGCCATAAGAAATCTCAGAGCTGTTACATTCAGTTCTATTATTCTATTATTAAGATACTTCACCGCAAAATATATTATTTTACAGCTAAATCAAATGAAGCTGCATTTGTAGGTTTTCAAATGGGCACACTGTAAAAAGCACATCCAATTTGCTCATCTTACTGGGTAACCTTCCTCTTTTGCTTTCAGTTTCAGCAACAATAGGTACATACAGACATTCAGGGAGATTAGCTCACATTAAAAATGGCTACCCAATCTAATTTAGCTCACCCAGATACAGATGTTACACTTAGAGTCCTAGTTAGGTGGATCTAAGTGTAAACTGTACAGAAGTTTAGGAAGTTTAGATTAGTCTAAAATTGGGCGACCAGATTTAAGCTAACCCTACCTAGGAGGTAGTCTGATTTAGATCAGGTCTGGTGATACCAATCTAATTGAATTTCTGTACAGTTCCCAGAGCAGACTTAGGGCTGGGAAAGCCCATCTGTTGGCCCCACACCTGGGGCTGTGCTTTTCCTACCCACTCCCCTGGCACTGAGCTATTTTTAGTCCCTCGCTTCTTGCCCCACGCCCAGACAGACAACCCACCCCTGTAGACCAAACAGCCCCATCAAGCCTGCCAAATGCTCCCTTTCACAAGCTGCTCCTGGTGTCAGTTTTACTGGTATGTGCTGGAAGCTGAGGAAGTAAGCTCAGGTAGGAGGAGGAGTGAGCAGGCTGTGGGAAGATTGTTTGTTTCAAGGTGAGGTAGGATAGGGTGGGGCTGGTGGGAGCTAAAAATAGCTCCTGGCCCAGGGTAGAGCAGAGCTCTCTGTCCCCAGAAACCCTTCCCCTGCAGATCCTGCTAGTTTCCTTGATCCCACCAAGCCCTCCTGGACCACACCAACCCTCATAAAACCTGTTTGCCTCTTGGACCCACAATGGAACCCCCTTGGACTCTTGGAACCACACTAGCCACTCTGATTCCCCTGCAGAACCCACTTTTCCCTGTGGACCCTGCTTGCCCCTGATCTCCCCATGTACCACACTTGTCCCCCTCCCCGCAATTCCCCCTGTGGACCCTGCTTGCCCCTCCAGTCCTCCCCATGGAACCCGCTTGCTCCTTCAGTCTTCATGGTGCCTTGCACAGACCTTGCTTGCCCTCTTGATCCCCTATTCCTCCCCACTAGCTGCCCCCTGCCTTCCAGAGCCTGCTTGCCCCCACAATACTCTCCACCCATCTGACTTACTTGAGATTGGGTGGCCATTTTTAACTTGATCTTACTTCCATCTGACCTCCCCAAATGTCTGTATGTACCCAATAAAAAGGTGTTTTCAGCTTTTCTGATATAAGGTGTGACGGGCCAGTAGGGGGTGCTCCTGTGTTGAGCCACCCACCTCACTATGCCCAACCACCTTCCAGGCTCCCAGTGCCTCCCTGAGGGCACCTCATGTCTGGCCAACCCCCTTCCTGGAGCACACCCGCTAGCCTGGGGGTTCCACTGCCACCACCCAGGGCTCTGGACTAATTCTGGCTCTGCAAACCCTGGGAAACATAGGCCTAGCCATCAAGGGTACCTGATTCCCTTCAAGAGGTTGGGATGTTTCCCCTCAGTCAGAAGCACAAGTAGTGGTCTCCCTTAGTCAGCTGAACCAAGGGGACCGCAAGGCATAATCTAGAACCACTCCCAGTAAGTCTCCCACACTAGGTACAAAGGAGTAGGTTACAAAGGGTAGGGTTGGAATAGGGTGCAGGCTAGAGCAATATCAGAGAAATCCCATAGAGCAAACTCCCCTGGCTGGGTAGCCTTTGATCATGCATCTGAGTTACTGTAAGCTATATATCTAGTTAGATCTCAGGTAGCTTACACACAAGTATCATCCAGAGACAGTTGGAGATTCCCTCTGGAGGCAGACAGTTCCCTGATCATGAGTTTTGAGAGAGAGCAAGTTTCAGAGCTCTTCTCTGTCTCCGAGTTTCCCTCATTCTGGGCAGTTCTTAACTTATATAGCCCTTGTGACCTCATTTACCTGGACCAATGGAGGCTAGCACCTGTTGGCTCAGCCAACCAATTTGAAATACATCACTAGTTGCTGGGCAGACTGGCAGTCTCTAGCCCACCAGGGGGCAAGCCCCTCACCCAGGTATATGATACTAGTCCCATAGGCAGAGGGAGCAGGCTCAGGAATGTATCCAGCTCAGGTTACCTAAACAGATAAGGTAAAGGTGTGTCTTCTCTGCTGGGGTCATCCTAATCAAATTGTCACGGGGCAGAGTATTTGGTGAGAAACAAAGGTGGCCTTCTGCCACATAAGGCATGATAAAAGACCAAAATATTCAACATTTTTCCATTTAAAATATGTTGTTTTAAAGCAGAGTTGAGGCTGGAAGGTCAGAAAATCAGAAGCTTGAAAGTTCCAAAGGTCTCATTTCTTTCACTATGTAACCTTATCTGAGGGATGCATCATAATATATTTTAAAGCAGGGGTGTCACACTCACCTGGGGTTCCTGGCCAGAATTGGACTGCAGGGCTCCTTGTGGGCCAGATCCAGACCAGGGTGTGAGAGTTACTGCAGCAGTCATGGCAGTAGCAGTGGTGGCGGTGAGGTCCAATGCCAGCAGTGGTAAGCTAGGCTTGACACACCCAGTGGATTCAAAGGGCCTCATTCTGCAGCAGGCCCAGTTCCCCTCTGTGGGCCAGATACAGCCCATAAACTGTATGTTTGATACCCATGTTTTAAAGTGTCCCCTTTAAGACATTCACTGAGGTATAACTGCACCACCACAATACAAGTTTTATATGGTTTTAATTTAATTTGGTAATATCTAAAAAAACACTGGTGTAATTATTTCCATTAGTATATGCCATCTGTGTTAGAGGTTTCACTAGTTGCAACAAAGCAGTTATACAGGTAAATATATTCTACATGTAGATAGAGCCTATTGGTATTTAATACAGTTAAAGGATAGAAAATGTCCCATATTAAATTCACACTTATCGCTGTGGGAAAAATTCCCGACTTCTGATAACTTGATTACATTACAAGGATCACATTAATAAAGGACATGCCATTATTAGTAAAAGGCATCAACAACAGGCTCTAATATTAGGGTTATTCCTTTAATTTACCTTTTAAAAGGAAAGAGAAGTGAGGGGCATGAAACATGTAGATATATTAAGGCTGCAGAGCTTACAAACTCTGCAAGTGAAAGTGTAGACAAAGGAGAGTAGACTGGGAGTTTGGGCTGCAGATCAAAAACACAGCTAAGATTTGGGTTTTCATTCCAGCCTCATTCAGGCTGGAACCAGAAAGCAGGCATGGTACAGTTTTGGATTGAAACTAAAACCAAAACTTCAGATAGAGGTCTGAATCTGGAAAATTCAATGCAAAACTCCAGAAAGTTAAAAGGGATTTTATTAACACATACCACGTACAGTATGCTTTTCATATGTCACTCCCAGAGTCATTCACAGAAAAATGGTATCATCACATAACTTTACACAATGGAAAACTAAGACACAAAGAAAGTAGGCAACTTTTCTAAGGTTACATAATAAGTCCATAGCACAGCCAGGAAGATAAACACAGAAGTCATGACTACCAGGGCTCTTCTCCACCTACCCCTCTTTGATGTTACAAGGTTGTTGTAGCTTTAGTCCTTTTTTATTTATAGGTTCCTCAACCATAAAGCTAGCTTTCCTGCAAATTTAGGTGGCCTATACGTGCCACATATCTTCCACTATTTGTTTATGTTGGACCTCATTGGCAGTATGCTCCGTCAGAACAACTTACTACTACTTGAGCTAGAGGACTAACTTTGTTAGGCGGCAACAGGAGCAGAGCCACCCAGGCTCTGACTCTACCAACTCAGCCCAGCCCGGGCAGCAGGGGGAGTGGCTCAGCCCAGCCACATGCATTCTGCCACTCCCAACTGTGGAGCCTCTGACAGACTGAGATCACCGAGCTAAAGAGCACAATTCTAGGGATGAACAGAGATGCTGATCATATGCCTCTCCTGTTAATGAGCTTGCAAAAAGGAATGCTAAGGGCTTCCTTACATGAGAAAAAAGGTATTGTCATAATTGCTTATCTGATTTATGCTGGAACAACAGCAGTATCGTTATACCAGAATGGAGGCCTTCACAGTGTAAGATCCTTGGGGCAAGGACAATCTTTTTTATGTGCTTGCACAGAAGCTAGAATCCTGGGCTCCTGGCAACCAGGATTCCCAAGCTCTACCCTGGTATGTATAAAAAAAACTAAATAAATAACACTTGGTAACTTGATGGATGAATCTGTAGTAGGTGGGGACTGATGTCCTCCTTCCACTTTGAAATATTACTTCTGTGCTGCAGCTCATTATTTTTAAAATCTGTAAGAATTTTTTTTAGGCATGCAATAATGGCAATTACAGGGTAGCACTGCCATCCCATTAGATTGTTCATCCAAAGGCCTTAGCATGCTATTTGTAAAGGCTAACATTCATGTTATTTCAGTAAAAAGCTCCATGTTTGTTTTAGACTCATTTCTTTTTACAGCAGACACAGCAGCTCCTAATAGTCACAAAACAATCATAGTTCACTTAGCATATTTCCAGAATTAATTTCGACTTTCAAAGGTCAACTTTACACCAATCAATGAAGGAAAATTGTTGAAAAGATTACTTTATGAAAACACACAAACTTAACCAATCTTTAACAAAAAGAATAGAAGCATAAATCGTTCATCAGACTCAGCACAATTCAGGATAACCTGCCAGCATTTGGCATTTGTGCACAGCAGAGCTACGGGAAATCCTTGTGCTTATTCACATACCCTAATCACCATCGACAAGTCAAGCTCTTCTCAGGCTTTCATTAGCCATATATATTTTTTACCTGCACATTTCCTCATTGCACGGAAAAAAACTTACCTGTTATTTTCTGCAACAAAGATGACAACTCTGGCTCATCACAAAAAGCCTGGACTAGTGCCTTTTTCACCTCTCCTTCAGCTTTATTCAGTGCTTTTCCAGCTCTAACTTCTCCAACCACAGAGTAAATGTACACCAGCAAGATAAGGAAGTCTTCACAATTATAGTCATCTTCTTTTCTCTTGTTATGAGACTTTATCATTGGCAGTAACTGGTTCAAAACACTGGGCATCTCTGACTCCCCAATATTCTGAAAACAGAGAAAAGAGCCTTAGTTTCACAAAAAAACAGGTCACTAACAGAACCAGAATGATTTTGTTGGCTACACGTGGGAACACACCTTCTGAATTTGTCTGGAAAGCCACTCGCCAGTCCTCAAATAGATTGCTCCTGTTTCTTCTCCAGTGCCCTCAAAAACCAAATTGAGTTGCTTATTCATTTACAACAAATCCATTTATTCTTTTCTCTATCATACCAGGCACTAACCCTTGTGGAGTAAGTGCTTAGTTTCACTGCTGCTCTTCTATTACATTATTTTCCTCATTGACCCAAAGCTTTTAGCCCCATGGGCCAAGGACTGTGCCCTCATCTCTCTGTTGTGAGGTACCTAGTACATTCTTCAGGGTAAATGCAGAGTGATATACTTCCCAGCACAAGCAATGCTGACAAGACATGGCCTTTTTTTTTTTAGCTTTTGCACTGCTAGTCTCTGTATATTTCCCAATATTGCTATGTCAGCAAAGAATTACTCTACATAATGTCCAAAAATATTTTTAAAAAGAACATTACTGAAGCTGTAATATCAAGTATCCAAAAGTTAGGAAATATTGCCTGTGTCACTTTATTATAACCCCTTCGCTGCATATAGTCTATGCAACAGGCTTTAAATACATGACAGGGATCATGGTTTTCTGCGTTTAAAAACACATTCTCTGGGTTAAAAACCCCAAATCCACAATATAAATGAAAAGCAATTAAAATACACAGGCAGTATTTCCTAACATTTAGATGCATGGTATTGTATCTTTAGTAATATTCTTTTTAAAAATATTTTTAAAGTGGTGTTCGCCAGAAGCGGAGGAAGTAAGCTCATGTTGGGGAAGGGGTGGGCAGGATGATGGGGATGATATATATATGTATTAATTGAACGCAATTTTTTTAAAAAAATATATGTATTTACCTTTTTAAAACAATTAAGAAGACTATCAGAGCCTCAATCACTATAATAAAATAAATGCTAAGTACTTATACATTTGGTATTTGATTTTGAATTTTTTATCATGGAAAAAAAATCAGAGCTCCCTTTACCCCCTTAGCTCACCAGGACACAGGTTCAGGCCCCTCATTCCCAAGCTATAGACCCCCAACCTTGCTGGTGCCCCTCACACCCCACACACAGTCTCCCAGACTTGCCAGTGCCCCTTACTTGACACCCACAGGCCCCCTGGCTCTGCTCGTACCCCTCCCAGCCATGCCAGAAAGAGCCCCAGCACTGCTGGTACCCCCCACTCCACTGGGTCCACAGCCCCCTGCCCCTTGCAGCAGCACCCAAGCCCTGGCTACCACCCACGGGAGGTGGAGGTTGCTGTAGTGGAGCAGAGTGCAGAGTCTGGTTCCCACTCCTCCATGGGTGGCACAGCTGTAGTAAAGCCCAAACTGGTGCCGGCTGTCTGTTGTGGGTTTGGGACTCCCTACCCTGCTGTCCTCCCTCAGGGGCCTCTGTGGTTCAGCAGATGAGAGCTGGTGCAGCAGGGCAGAGTGGAACCAGGCATGGAAGCTCTTTGCTACTGCTGGGAGCTCTGTGTCGCCATAGGGAGACATCCCCTGCCTACCCAGCAGCAGCAAGGGCACAACTTTGCATTATCATCCTCGCTGCTGCCAGATGGGCAGGGGGCATTTTTCCAGGGCAGCACAGGGCTTACAATGGGGCAAAGAGCTTCCCCACCCAGTCCCACTGTGCCCTGCAGGGAAGGCAAAGAGCCCAAGTTCGCAGCGTGCAGCCTGCACAGCACACAAATCTGAGGGGCACGTGCCCCCTGCCCCCTTGAGTGCACACAATGGTGGGGAACCAGGCCCCCTGCAGCTCCCTGGACAAGGTGCCAGTGGCTTCGTTCTGCTCCCTGGCAGGGCCCTGTGGCTGCGCATTCCAGCCCTGGGCCTCAAGCCCTACACACTATCTAGCTGGGCAACAGCCCCAGCCCTGCCTAACTCCCTCTCTCTCCCCCTATGGGGGCATCAATCCCTCCTTCCCCCACTGCTAGACCTACCTGAATGAGCTGTTCTCCAGGCTGCCTCGCAGCTATACACATGTGAGCGAGCACGTGCACAGGGCACCCCCTGCCTGATCATTCTTCTCCTATTCTCTCCAGCCTCTTGCAGGCTGGAATTCTGACAGCCTACAGAGAGCTCTTTGTAAAAGTGGAAAATCTGCATACTTCTCCGTTAAAACAAAAAATCTGCATTTTTCTCAGTTAAAAGGAAAAATCTACATTTTTTCCCCTATTTTTCCATGAAAAACTGCAAACAGAATCCCTGATCATTTTATATTTTGCACAGATCAGTCCCTTATTCAGTATCCAGAATAGAGAGTGGTCACTGTTTTTTTTTCATGTATGCCCCCTCCCCAGTCAGTCATTCACTCTGAACGCAGGAGTAATCTAGACCGGGTCATGATGGACTACAGGGCTCTGGGGGCTGGCTCAAGGGTGCAGGTAGTATTTTCCTCGATTCTCCTGGTTGCAGACCATGGACTTAGGAGAAAAGGATGTGTCGAACAAGTGAACCAATGACTCCGGCAGCGGTGCTACCAAGAGGGCTTCAGTTTCTTCGACCAGAGTGCACACTTCAGGGAGAGAGGACCCCTGGGAAGGGACAGCATTCACTTCACACAGGAGGAGTAAGTCCCTGGTTTTGGCCAGGATAACCAATCTTCTAGATAGGGCTTTAAACTAAAAATTGCCAGGGCACAGGGAAGCACTGACTGGAGCATACCCAGGGACCGACACACAAGAAAGCTCTGAAGTTGGGGACACTAGTAGAATCACTCTTGCAAGAGCTTCAACTCTCCCTCAGCTTGACAGGAAATTGAGGGTCTCAACTGGAGAACTTAGGTGCCTGTACACTCATGCCAGGAGCATGGGGAACAAACAAGAGGAGCTAGCCCTCCTATTCTCCAGTGGGCATTATGATCTAGTAGGGATCACAGAGACCTGGTGGGACACCTCATATGATTGGAACGTAGTCATAGAAGGCTACACCCTACACAGAAGGAACCAAGTAGGGAAGAAAGGTAGAGGTGTAGCTCTCTATGTAAGAGAGCAGTACTGCATGAGGGAGTGTGAGTACTATGTGAGGGAGCCATTACTTAACAACTCAGGACAGCTGGTTATACCAACACTCAGGGAAAACTGAACTCCAGTATAACTACTTTAAACTCAGTAATTCACTGGACTAAGGGGAAAATCATGCTAGATAAGTTTTAGAATGGGCACGGTGGGAATGACTGCCTTCTCACTGTTGACATTGAGCTAGTGTGTGATCACTTAGAAAAACTACACATTTATAAGTCAGCAGGACCAGATGAACTTCTTCCAAGAGTGCTGAAGGAGCCGGCCAAATTCACTGTGGGACCTCTGGCAAAACTCTTTCAAAACTCATGGTGTTCATGGGAGGTTCCTGAAGACTGGAAGATGGCCAATGTCGTGCCCATCTTCAAGAAAGAGAGGAAAGAGGACCTCAGCAACTATAAGCCAATTAGCTTAACTTCTATCCCAGAGAAAATTCTGGAAAAATTCATCAAGGAGTCTATGACTGATACACTTGCAGAAGGTAGGATTCTGAACAGCCAGCATGACTTTATCATTGGTAAGATGAAGCCTGCACATCTCATCTCCTTCTATGACCAGATAACTTGCCACCTGGATCAGAGAGAGGAGGTTGACATTGTAGACCAAGACTTCCAAAAGGCCTCTGATATGGTATCCCATGATGTTCTCACAGGAAAATTGGAGGATTGTGGCCTTAACTGCTCGACAGTGAGGTGGGTAGGAAGTTGGATGCGAGGCAGGACCCAGAGAGTTCTAATGAATGGATCTGTGTCATCCTGGTGAGAAATGGCCAGTTGTGTCCCTCAGTTATCCCTCAGTGCTTGATCCAGTGTTTTTCAACATCTTTATCAATTATTTGGATTTGGGGGTGAACAGCTCACTGACCAAGTTCGTGTATGACACCAAGTTATGGGGAAGTGTGGTCACGCTTGAAAATTGTGGCAGTGATTTGGTTATGTCTCTTGATAACAATAGTGTCCGCTTAAAGGAGTGCTTGCTGAGGCATCCTGTGACAGCTAAACCGACTTTGAGGGTTAAACCTGGTTTTCTGCTGCTGATCTATGTATTGCGGAATACTTATAGCCAGAAGAAAGAGTGTAAAAGGCTGCTGTTGTGTGTGTTGTGTATTTCCTGCATTTTGTTAATGTAATGTATTTTGCCATAGCTTCAGCCAGCTTCATTAGTGATGGCACAGCTAAAATTATTATATAAGGAAAACGCAAAGGGTTGTACTGCTATTGGTTAGTCATAAGGAAAGTTTGTAGTATAGAACTATAAGTGGCTGCAAGCCAACAGCTAGCTCAAAAAAATCTGTAAGTTTGCTGGCACATCCGGAAATTGGCTGAAGGAAAGCGGTGTGGTAAAGGAAGCTATCATTGTGAAAGAGAAGCTGCAGACCTGTATTTGGCAAGGTGGTGGTTCCTGAGAAGCTCGAAGACTGAATACTAGGGCCCTACCCTCTACCCCTTTGGACAGCATAGATTGGAGATGCCTGACTTTGCTGGATTTCAAGAGGCTTGTCTTATACCAGGCATAAGAGGGGATTGCCAGTAAGTTACTGACTCGGAGATTTACTGTCTGTCTTTGTTGTGTTGTTAAGCTTTGCGTAATTACGTGTTTGTTAGATCAATAAACCTTTCTTACCTTATTACCCCAGCCACTCTCTGAATTCCAAACAGACCCACTGCAGGCAGCTGGGACAGAAGACAGGCTGCAGATATAGGTAGACCTAGACAGGCTAGCAAGTTGGACAGATCAGAACCAGATGAAGTTCAATATTGAAAAATGTAAAGCGCTCCATCTGCAGGCAAACAATCCCCAACACACTTACAGGCTCAGTGGCACCAATTTGATTAGCACCACAACTAAAAGGGGCATAGAAGTAGTAATAGACCATAGTATGAACATGAGCTGTCAGTGCAATGGTGTAACCAGTACAGCAAACAATATTCTGGCATGCATCAACCGATGCATCTCATGCAAAACCTAGGAAGTGATTCTTCTGCTTTACTCAGCATTGGTGAGATGGCAGCTAGAGTACTACAGCCAGTTTTGGGTGCCCACTTCAACAAGGATGTGAAAAAAGCTTGAGAGAGTCCAGAGAAGAGCCACTCGTATGATCAGAGACTTGCAAGACAAGCCATACAAGGAACAGCTGAGGGACTTGGGTCTCTTCAGCCTAAAAAAGAGAAGGCTGAGAGAAGACTTGGTAGCAGCTTACCACTACATCAGGGAATACATCAAGGGCTCAGTGAACAAGTGTTCACCAGGGCACCCTTGGGGAAAACCAGGAGTAATGGTCAAACTCTTGGAAGACCGTTTCAGGCTTAACACTAGGAAGAACTTCTTCACAGTTAAGGTGTCCAGACTGTGGAATAAACCCCTCCCAGAGGTGGTGCAATCACCTACCCCAGAAATCTTCAAGAGGAGACTGGATAGTCACCTCGCTGGGGTCACCTGACCCTCAGTTGTCTTTCCAACTGGACCCAATAATCTTGCAAGGTCCTTTCCAGCCCCTTACAATGTATGAATTTAAGATTATTAATTTCCTCATGGCTTTTTTTACATTTCTCCTCACAACAGTACCTAAGGGTCTTATAAAAGTTAATTAATATTTATCTCCAGAATACTCCTGTGAAATGAGGGGGTAGCCTGACCTCTCTTTTTTGAATCAGGAGCAAAGACAGAAGTTAGGGTCAAAAGTTCCAACTGATTTTTGATATCTAATTTGAACTATCCTTGGACCTGTTTTTTCAGAGCATTTTTAAAATGTTCAAATCATGCTTCCCACTGGCTTCAAGCTGCAATTGAGAGTTCTCAATGCCTCTGCAAATCTTCTCCCACAATTTCACATCAGTCACTCAGAAAACAAGGAAGAGGGGGGCAACCTGGGAAACGTTTAGTTAAAGCAACTCCCTCTGTCTTTCACAGAGACTCTGGCGCAGGCCAGGATACAACAGCATATGCTACCTTCTCCAGGGTAGCATTCACCCGCCTTAAGTAAGAAACCATCCTCTCTCTTCCTCCAGTCCCCAGCTTCACCAAACACTTTCCCATTTCTGCAATTAATGAAGCGCAGGTCCCGCAGACAACCAACTCCCTTACTGCATGCTCCAATTCATCCCCTTTGCAGGAATGAGGCAGTGGTCCTATGGGAAAACAGCATGAGATTGTAATTAAAGATGGTCTCATAATGTATACACATACAGAGGGCTAAATCAAGGTCATACAGGAACTTGCATTCTGGATTTTCCTAATTTGACTGTGAATTTGCTATCACTGCCCTTTCAAACTACAGCTTCTTATTTATAATTGCCTAAGTGTTAATAGAAGCAAGCTGAAAGAGAAAAAAATCCCATTGTGTGGCATCACATATACACACCACCCTAATCCAGCAGCAGGGCTGATTCTGCCCATAGACTTCTGCCATTTGAGAGAAACTAACAGTAGTAAGTTGTCACCCTTGATACAGGTCAGCAGAAGGGGATGGGACACATGCTGACAGTGGGTTTCAGAGGCATTTGCTGAAAGCAAGGTATGGTTGACTTGCCTGCCCAGGGGAATTTTCCATCTATTGACTCCTCTGTGAAATCCTATGAAATACGAGCTTTCATTTCTACCCAGGAGAACTTTTACAATCTTTTCTCCAATGCCTGATGAAGGGTGTTTGTGCCTGAAAGCTTGCAATTAAAGACATTTTTTTGCAAGAATCTTGTTGGTCACTTCTACCATGAGCCCAGGTATTGCTGAGACTCAGGAGTCTTAGGTTCTGTTCCAATGCACTGGAAGGGATTATGTGCACAGACTCCTTGGTCTGTTCTGCCCAAGGTTGACTGTTTCTATCTTGTTTGCTCTACCTAGCCCTCTCCATCTTGCCCATGCCAGGCTTCCTGTCCCAGTTTAACTTTCCTTGACTACCCAGAGTAGGTCTGACTGCTCAAGCTTTTCATTCTAGTTTCAGCTTTCTTCCTACCCCAACTCCTTATCCAATAGTCTCTCCTTCATCCCAGCTCCTTGACACATCTGTTTTCACTGTCCCATCTCTCTAACTTTCCCCAATAATAGTTCTTACTCCTTGTCACCTTGTTCAGCCAGCCCGTTTGCCTCTTCTTCAGTTATTATCTGATCTCAATATTTCACCTCTTAACCAAATGGCTCAGCAGGCCCATCCCTAACTGGCAGCTATTCCAGCTTCCTGGGCCAATCGGTTTTAGCCTCCCCTACTGGTTACCTTGATCAAGAAACCCCTGTCTTTCTCTTTTAGCCCCCATTCCTAGTGTCATTTCACAATTTTTTTCAATCTCTTCCCTAATTCCCTAGTCACAGTTCCACTACCTCTGCCAGTCCCAGTTTCACTAGACTCCTCATGTGAATATACTCCTCTCTCTCTCTTCACTGCTTTGACTTTTGTCTGCTCTCTATCTGATTCAGACTGCTAGAGTGCTGGCAGGGCAGGCTTTAATAGCAGAGGGGAGACATGGTTTCCTGCTCTCAGGTGTAATACATGGCCCCGTCCTGGCACAGAGGATACAGAAGCAGCCACTACAGTGAAAGTCTTGCTTTGTCACTGTAGCCTGAATTTGAAACATGCTTAGTTGGAGTGGCCTGAAAGCAGGCCGATCATGTGTAGAAGCTGTCTCAGGGGATGGCAAATGTAGTCTGGTCAGTTCTGGGAGTTATGAAAAGTGTGAGCATGCTCATTAATGATAAAACCTGCAGAGATTTTAGTTGCCAAGCTTGAACACACTACAACTGTGATTTCTGAGAGATCTATTATTTGGCCAAATTTGGGCAATTTTCAGAGGAATGCTAAATGGTACACCATTGACACAGAGGCCACCTCCCTGCCAAATCTTTCCCTTCTAACAAGGTGCATGCTACAGCTCTTCAAAGAAAGGTTCTAAATATTTGAAACAAAATACTAAAACAAAAACATGGACACAACTGTGTACTTTTTCAGAGGCCCGTTTTTGGAATTAACTGAACCAATTTATGTGACATTTTCTGATTTCAGGTCATGCAGCACAATGGACAACCCCTGCTGCACAACAGCATTTCTGTGTGCAGAGTCTCCAGATCCCATTGACCATGGACTCCCTCAGACCTGCAGGTTGTTCCCAGGGGCAGAGGAAAGGCAATACAAGCTGGGGGAGGGATGGGAAGCTCAGAGATTCCAGCAGGAGCAGCAGCAAGAGACCAATGGAAGGAGTAGCACCTGGACTGGGAGCCCAGGGCCTGAAGATTAACCTCTTGGGCCACATCCAGATGAGCAGGTCCATGTGGTTTGAGACACCACAAACCTCTTGGTGGTCTCACAAACAACAAATGGTGCATGCTAACCCATGCACTGTGCTGCTAATTTGGAAATCCCAGTAGCAATAAAAAAACCCACCAAAAAAATGGAGGGAAAAAAAGCAGTGCAAAGCACACCAAGCTAGCATGTGCCAGGATAAATGTGGAGACAGGGGAGCAAGGCAGCCCAGGGCTACCTTGCTCCCCTGTCTCCAAACACTGTGGAGCCCCTGAGCTGAGGCACACTGGACTGCTGCCAGCCATGGAGTGCAGTCTACTATGAGAGAGGAGCAGGCAGACCTGGGCTGTCTGCTCTCCTGTCTCTGCTTGCCCAGTGCCCCGCACTGAGATGCAAACAGATGGGAGAAGGCTACCTGCTCTCCCATCTCCAGAGCTGTGGAGACCTTGCTGAAGCAGGCTGAGGAGCCCACACACTGAGGCACACTCCAGCCAGCAAATACCCCCTCCACCCCCACCCACTGCAGCACATGGAGCCCTATCAGAGCAGCCCTGGGTTGGCAGGCTGACGCCCTGGGTCCCCTGCTAGCCCAGACTGCCCTGACCAGGTTCCATGTGGTACCCAGGAAGAAACTGTGGAGCAATTTGCTCTAGAGTTTTTTTCCTCCTAGGTGCACATTCAAATAGTGTACCCAGGAGCAAAAAAACACAGAGTAAACTGCTCTACAGTTTATTTCTGCACATTCTTTGCACATGCGGATGCCCCCTTGGGTGCCATATGTAGTTTATGAGCCATGATTTGGATACCCGTAGTCTACCTAACATTATCCATGCAGAGACCTTGTCCCATGTTTATCATGGGCCAAATTCACTTCTACACAGCAGGTTACAGGGGGTGGATATGAAAATATTGGTTGCAGCAACCTGGTTCTCTTCCCCAGCTTCATCATCTTCACTGCTTAGGAACTGATCATCCATGTATTAAAGAGACTGTCTGCTAGGCGAGCACAGCTGGAAGGCAGTGTGCTTTGGCCATGCTTCCTCTCTGTCCAGAAAGTTTGTCTATAGCCCTCATATCCATTGAGCTGAGTGGCTTAAGAGGCAGATACCAGGAAAATTCCTGGCAGCTGGTGTAAGGAAAGGTGGGGATGGAAACTATCCCCAGTTTCTATAAGAACAGTGCAAAAGGGATGGGGTGGTCAGGGAATGGAGCCCTCCAGCACTAAAATTATCCAATGATATTCTGAAGTTCAGATTGGCAGATGCAACAATCATTTTAACACTCTGCTATGCTGTTTCAAATTCAGGGCCTGATTCTGCTGTCCTTATGTAGGTGGAATAGTGCATTACCTTTCAATCAATGAAATTTCTCAAGGACTAAGGTAGTATTCATTGTGAAGGGGGCTGGAAAAAGCTGCCCCTTGCATGTGTTCCTATTCTGGCTAAAATGTAATATGCTTTGACTGCAGCACTTTGACCACTAAAAACATGACTGACAGGTAAAAAGCAATTTATGTAATAGCACACACTGTAATATCATTAGTTCTTAAGAAATATAGAAAAATGTGTATCTGGGGTTAGGTTTCCTATTTAATTTAATATAACTAGCCTTTTGGAATACACCATGCAATATGACTAATCAACAAGACTAAGTCTTTCTCCATTAAAAAAATAAAAGCAGAAAGTCTGAAGGAAAAAAAAGATTCTTATTACTGAGCCCCAGTCATTTTGTATAGTGAATCCTCTGCAACTGGCTAAGCAATATTGACTTTTGCATCCAAGTTCTAAAAATAAATTTTACTTTATCCTCTGTGTATGTGTGTTTCATAAGCAAACAAGAAAATGGGACTTTTTATGGTGGAAAAAAAAAATGTTTACCATATGGAAATACCAAATTGCCATTTTAAAAGTATTTCAATATTTGATAGCCAGTGCAAATTCTGAAGTTCAACTGGGGAAATTTAACAGTGTAACAAAATAGAATATGAATAAATTGGAGCACTTTGCAATCTGTTTGCAGGAAGAGAACAATAAAATTATATATAAATAAAAGGACAGATCTAGAATAAGAACTGTTCAGCTCTGCGTAGACACTGTTGTCTATCAGGGGGATACTTCCATGAAAAGCCCAGTCCAATGCTGATTCTTACGCATTAGTTTTTAGCCTTAATTCTGTACCATTCTTTTAAGTGATACAATTTTGGAGGTGATGTAATACATTTGCATGAACGCATGCATGTGCCAGTATAATTAAGTATAGAATATAATTTATCCCAAAATGGAAGGAGAGAAGAAACAGAGTTGTAAACAGCCTCATAAAGAAAGCTATTTGCAGTGAACAACAGAATCAAGGAACTACTAAGTATGTACTTATACCTATGCCAGAATAATTCCAAATCATAAGGGTATGTCTTTGTTCTGGTTCATCTTAATCCAATGTGGTAAACTAGAATAAAACACTTATATTCCGGAAGAAGAACACGGAGTTATTCAGGAATAGATTCTGTAATTTAAAATTTATGCCCTATCATAATCTGAATTAACCTTCAAGTATAGACAAGCCCTAAATCACATGCTCTTCAGCATTACCAATTTGGGCATTTTAAGGACACACACTTATTTGCATGCACACACTTTAAGTACATAAATTGTCCAATATGCATGTCATTTGCGATGTGCATGGCCACACAATAAAATGCCAACAAATCCTACTTGAGAATGCTCAAGGAAATCGAACATAAATGTATATGAAATCACATACAAACTTCTCAAATATTTACTAAAATAAGGACATAAACTGAAAACTTAATTCAACACAAGCCCCCACTGCCACAATGCTACCTATCTAGACAGGAAAAAAAAATCAAATACAACAATAAATTGTTAAATTCAAAACCAGCGTTTGGCGATTTTGGGATATGAACTTTTTTGGAATTATTTTTCTTATCTCTAAGAAAGTGCTATAATGGATTTCAAACATAACTGCCAAGTTTAAGATATTATTTTGTGTAAACAGGCCAGTTGGACTGTAACAGGCATGAAATAAGGGACAAGCCACCTTGGAGCAGAGCAGAGCAGAGCAAAACACTACAGGGAGTTGGGAAATACGCCCTAAACAAAACCCGCTAGTAGTTTGTCATTATCTAGATACCTCTAATGATTTAGGACCTCTCTGTGCCATGTTACAATCAATTACACTGATTGAACAGCCCTAAAACACAAGTTTAAAAAATGTAACTACCCATGACCCAAATTTCCTGCTGGTTACATTGGCCTCAGGTTAGCCCCGTTTGTCTATCATCAAGGGAGCCAATAAAAATAATAAAAACAGGTCAATTCTGAGCTTTCCAAAGTCTCCATAAAAACATTAACACTGCTCATGTTGGCGCCAACTAAGAACCAAACTACAGCACACACACACACACTCTGCAGTTGTAGTGTTTTGTAGTTTTAACACTATAACCAAATATTTTTCAAGATCAGAGAAAACTAGTGTTGGATTTCTTTTCTCTTCCATCCTTTTTCTCTACCCCTTCTATTGAAGCTTAAGCTTAGACACAATTTATTATTCTTAAGGGCAAACAAACTGACATCAGTTTGCTGACTTCTGCAAAGAGCCTGTGTTTTGGCAGATTGGAGGGTACAAGAGAAAGTAAATATATATTTTTTCAGTTTTAAAATGGTAAACATGATACTGCACTTCAAAAATTGTATTTAAATCTGGCTCTAGGAATCTGAGAGAATGAAGTGTGTGTAATAATAATAAAAGGACAACAACTGGCCCTTTCTGCAGTACTTTTCAACTACAGATAATTATTGTATTAATTAAGCCTATAAACACCTTGAGCAGCAGGCATCATTTCACATCTCACATAGATTGAGAAATGTAATTGTATGTTTGTGAGGGGTCGGAGAGTAGAAGGTAGGAGTCTACAATGTACTTAAGTATATGAAGGAACTAAGAACTTAGAAACCCTAATTTCCACTGCACAGGTCCAACCAATAAGCAACACTGCTTCTCTAAGAGAACAGAGGAAAGCACATGCAAGAAAGTTTAATAAATTTTCTGTTAAAAAAGAGAGGGAGGAAAAAAAAGCTTATTTTGTCAAATTAGTTTGTATTACTAATACAAGAGGGTTTTAGTTTAAGACAAAGAATTTTCAGTCCTTTAAGTGGTTGCATGAAGCAGTGTCTGAAACTCATAGTCCCATAAAAAAGAGTTTACTGAAGAAAAAGGCATAGATGCAATTAGCAGAAAAGTTTGTGGAAACTCAGATCTCTCTTATTGTACTCTTACTACAAAACCTGGTAATGTAACCCTCTGAGAGATCTCAGCAGAAATTGTTACCCAAGGTTTTCATAACATGTACAAAATATATAGAACTGCTGAAACTAGAGCAGGAAAAAAAGCTTAGATCATCCAATCCTATATCCTTATTAAGCTACACAGTTTTCATACATATGTTTTACTTATTAAAAAAGTTTTTATTCATGTTAATGACTGAGATGTGGGAGAATAAGGTTACTGATTAGTAAGATAACCAAATCTGACTCAGCCTTTTCTATTTCCTCTTCTGAAAGAGTAGAAAATGGTGAGAAGTGACTTATTTTCCCAAATAAGACCTTTAAAATATTTTATATGAAATATGCTCCAAAGGCAAAAGTATTTCTTTCTTTCTTGACAAACTCTGAAATACCATGATGCTAACTGAAGTACAAACAGACAAGTATCTGCTGTGCCCCATTTTCTAATGCAATAATATATAATTTATCATGTTTTACCTGGTTTTCAATTTGCTTTTACAAGAAACTAATGGCTGCTTTTAGCTTGGAAATGTTAGATGTTATGGAACCACAGAACTGAGTGCCAATACTAAAATTCAGAACTGCAAAAAATTTTAACTGCACTATTTAGAGGTTTGAGTCTCTAATTCTGAATAACATTTAATAGATCATCATTCTTCAGCTCATGATAGACTTTATATGTAAAAACCAGTATGAACAGCTTTTGTCTGTGATCCATGTACCTTGAGTGGATGTTCTCAACATGTGATAAATCTCTTATGAGCAAATGAAGCTTGGGTTACTGTGGCATACAACTCCATTGCTCCTCCTCCTTTTTACTTATACTCAGAATAGACACCTTTACAATCCCTCCCCTCTCTTGCCCAACTGCACAAATGCATTCACGCATGCCCACCACTACCAGGACCAGAAAGCCACGCTGTACAAAAAAGGAAACAGCTTGTACAATCGTAGTTACTTTGGATACATACATACAGATTGTGGAGGTGAAAGATCTTAGCTTGCTATGTGCAGCCTCTATCTCCAGTCAGGCATCTCAAGTCAAACAGAAATGAAGCCGATCTGTACTCTCTGAGGACTTCACTCATATGAAAAGCAATGGTAGCTGCAATGCTGAACCCTGTGGAAATGTCCCTGCACAAAATCCAGACATCCAAATTGGTGTAGATCTCTGCCACTGACTGACAACCTGTTATGGAGCTCTTTAGAAAGAGTCATGCAGACATAGAGCAGAATGACACTGCCATCCCTGAACAACATCCAGACCCCTTTATCCATATGGAACCTCTTGTTATCACCTCCTTTCTCCCACTCTTATGATAGGTCAACAGAGGTTATGAAGCAATAAAGTGGTTCCCAATCTGGTGCTTTTCCCTGGGAGGTGGGGAAGGCAGCTAGCTCCAGCACAAGGGGCTTTGCTCCCATGCCCAGCAAGTGTGGGGAGCACTTGCAATACCGACCTGCCTGGTGAAGGATACGTTCCTTGGTGTGATGTGCAGCACTGGCCAGAGCCATACCCTGACTGCTGCTGAGCCATGGGGGGGGAGTGTGGTGTGTTCCCCCCAACAATCATACCCCACATACCCACATCCTGTCCCCACAACTCCCCACATATACACAACCCCCCAATATCACCTATACTTCCATATATACACAGCCACATCCCCTCACAATCCCCAACACACTGCCATACGTACACACACCCCACCAGCTGGTACTTAAGGTTGTATCATTTCAAATTGGTGGTATGCAATCTATCAAAGTTTGGGAACCGCTGAAGTAGTATCCTCAGCAATGATGAAGACCCTTCTGTGGTGTAATGTTGCTTGCTGCTTAAAGTTGATCAGCAGGTCATGACCAAAGACACACCCCAGATCTGTTTCCTTCTTCCTTCACCCTATTTAATTACTTGAGATTTGACCTGCAGGCATGTAGACCTGCTTGTGAGGGAGTAATAGGCCTGTTCCCATCAAAACAAAGTCAGCATTTGCCCTGTAGAGAATGGTCCCTTGGTGACTACAATGAGTTATGTCTGGTGACTCAAGAAAAGAAATAATATTTAAAACATGATCTTATCAAGTAAATTATGTTTTTTCAAGATAAGACATAAGAAGCCATCACAGTTTATAATTTACATATATTTCTATAAATAAAATTATCTCTTTCCTCCTCTTGGTTTTAAATGGTTGGTGCAGGGGAAGAAAGGGTTCGCTCTCTTTCTTTCATAAATATTGCTCTAATCCATATGGTACCTCTCAACCTGCCAAGCTCTAACTATGGGATACAAAATTATTCAATCAGGACTTTTAAAATAAGGATGAATTAATCTCTTTGGCTGAAGTCCTCTTCCTATATACTTTCTTATCAAGGTACTGCCTTACTGATATAAACCTTAAAGGAGGATATCACTCAATTTAATCCTAAATTTAATACTTCTGGATTTTATCAGGAGGAGGAGGGAGGCAGAACTGAGGCTTACACATTTCTCTCACCCCCAAAGCTTATGAGGAAACAAAACACACAAGTAGCAGAACAAAGTTCCCTGTCTCAACCCCAGATTTACAAAGGGGCAGGACTGGAAATCTGCTTGGGGAGAGAAAGAAAACAATTTAAATCCCAGCAGCTTTGGACAGAGAAGGAAAAGAGATGAGGCATTCAAGTGGTCCATAATGGCTGGAGGCCCGCAGGAGTATTGGGTGCTGCTAAAAGGTAGCAACACCCAGATAGAAAGGCACAAATAATAACAGAGGGCATGTCTGCATGTTCATTAGTACACCTTAATTACAGCAAATTAAGTTTAGTACCTGTAATAACAGGTACGAACTTAATGCGCCGTAATCAGTGCTGCTATGTGTTAGCGTAGATTAATGGTTTTTGTGTGATACTTAATGTGCATTGAACTAAAGCTACTGCACATTAACACAGTTTTTCCCACCCATGTTAATGCACAGTAGAATTATTCCAATGCAATGTGTAGAAGCGCCTAGTAAGGACAGAAATGACATTCATTCTGTAAGGCCAAGAATTGGGTTTGACAGTAGCATGCTTAACACCAGTGGTACTAAGAAGCACTTCTTTCTCTTATTTTTGGCCACATCTCTCTCACCTGATGAAGGATAGAAACTCACTCTCTGTGTATGGCATACATGCTCTGTGTATAAGCAGCACAAGAAGAAAAGTGACAGAGTAAGGAAAAAATACTATTGGTGAAGAGTAGAGGAGCAGCAAAATATTAGAAGCTTGCCGTGTGATCCTCAAGCTCAGACTGTTTACTCTGCCTATATTCTTAGTGCCCTCTCCCTAAAGACTGATCCTCCAAGCTGCCAAATCTGCTATCCCCAACCCTGCTCTACCTAAGTGTGGAGACTGCTGGCCAATCATTCCATTAAATGCTGGCACTCAGGGTCCATGCCCTTAAAACTGCTGAGAATCAGGTATTCTTGCTTCCAGCAATCCCTCAAATGTGAAATTGTGGGTGGGTGTTTGCATGACAAACAGAGGTGAAGTTTTCTTTGTTAGCGTGCCAGCAGAGCAACATAGGCCCTGTCTAGTGCTGCTGGCTTCTTTCTGTTCTCCTGCTTTCTCTATCCAGTGGTATCCATCCTTGTAAATACTTTGTAGACTTGAATTAACAGGATATGAGAAGTCTTTGCAAGCTACAGATACAAAAACTAGTGGGATAAAGTTCTTCCATATGAAAAATTTCAAACCGCCTGTTTAAATGTGAAAACGATAGTATTTTGGCCCATCACCAAACTATTTAAATTGGGAAATGCTGCCTGGGCATTTGATGGGAGCTGTAATCTGGCCAACCTCCCCGTTTATACAACATGAGAGGAGGTGGCTACATTATACAAACCCATGGCCACTGCATGTGATAGATGTAATCTGCCCAGTGATGGGCCAGCCTTTAGATGAGAAAGGGAACGTGAGGAAACTGGATTACTCCTGCCATGGCACGCTACAGCTGCATGCATAGATCTCAGTATTTTAGTTTTGGTCAAACTATTTAATTTTTTTAGTCATTCAGCTTTTCAACAAAACACAATTTTCTGCACAAAACCAGTTATTTTTCATTCTAATATATTCATTTAGTCAATGTTCTCTCAAAAAGAGCTTTAATAGTAAACTCAATTGGCTGAAAGAGCCTCAAAACTGCTCTAATAGGTATAGTCCTACAACTCGTATTAAAAAAAGTAAATGAGAATCATCTTTATTAATAAACTATCCTTAATGTGGTTTATACTGCCTAAATTTTCCAGGTGAGATAAAAGGAGATTACAAAGTATCACCTACTCTTTGTAATAACCAAGCAGAATGATCTAGTTTTCAACTGGTATAAATCAGTAGCACTACACAGACTTCAATGGAGTTATGACAATTTATATCACTCGATGACCTTTCTTAGTGTAGCTACTTATATCTAACGTAGAAAAACACTGGATCTTTAAAGTTGGCATTTAACAAGGAAAACACCTTTACAATAAGGGGGGGGAGGAAACCCTGCTGTGCACACGATAAGAGTATTTGAAACAAGCTCTCCCTCTCTTAAAATTTGTTTAAAGACAGGCAGAACTGTAATTTTAAACTAACAATAGACTTATGCTTTCTTCATGACCTGAAAAAAAATATTTTCACATTTGATTTTGCTAAGAACCATTTACAGAAGTATATTTCTTTTTTTTTCTTAACTAACATTAATAGGCTGTAATGGGCTATTTTTGAACAATTTAATTAGTGTTTCCCTTTTTCTCTCCAATCCTCATTTTCCCTACCTTTCAGAACTCCCCTATTGTTTGAGTGGCAATTTCCTGCTTTCATTAAACTCACATCATCTTCACTCATATCTTGTCTCTTGAGTTGTTTCTGTCAGATTCAGTCGATTGCTTTACCATAATGGCAAGAGACTTACAAATGTATTCTACTAAAAAAAAAGACTAAATATCATTAGTTACCCAATAAAAAGAATCACAATAAATTTACAAATAATTACTCTGTAAGTGAAAAAAATAAGAAAATGAACCCATGTCAATAAGTTATGTTGTTTGCAAGCTACTGTATCACAAAGCCCATTCTCTCCTTCTCTCTCACCCTTTTTGGAAACAATATACATTTACAGCTGTGTTAAGAAATGCTAATGGGATCATTGGGGCCCAATTGCAACAGGATGTTAAAAAGGGGGGGTCTGAATTTTATTAGGAAAGTCTTTGCTAGGATAAAAACAATTTTATTTCAAAAACTGCTTGTGCAACAGAAGAAAATCATCAGCCAAGCAGCAAATAATTATAATGGCTTTAGGTTCAATATGAAAGGTCAAAAACCTTTCACCAAGGGTTTCTAAAGGCATGCTCTGAATAACCTGGAATCTGCAAAGCAAGTAATTTTGTCAGAAACAATGTTGGAAGCCACACTTTTCAGCCCAGCTCGCCTCCCATCCCAGAATCCTGGTGCAAGCGGGTGTGGCCACAGGGGCATGTGGCTCTGGTCACCAGCATTTCAGTCCCTGGATGGGTGAGGGTCACCCCCTCACCTGGCAAAAGCTAGATACTAGCTCAGTGGTTTATAGCTGGGGTACTCTTAAAATCCAAAAAAATTATGAAAGAGTGACTTGGGCACAAATGTTTCATAAATATTTGAATCCTGTACGCATTTGGAAAGAAGCATGATTTACTTGCACCATCTTATAAGTATCTTCCAGTTCATTAGTAACTGAGAAAGATGTTAGACATTATTTATGGATGAAGGAAGGCCTGGATGACCTACTTCCAGAAATCCTAAAAGTGACTACTGGCCAATCTAATAAATCTTAGACTACTAGGGAAATATCAGCAGACATGAATGTAGTACCAATATTCCAAAAAGGCAAGTGGGAGAAAATAGGTACCAGGCTGGTCAGATATTAGACTGGAGAGAATGGAATGGAAAAGCTAACAATTAAGAAAGGCAAAAGATAGACCACTAGCTATATTTTATATCAATATATTCCTATCAATATGGTTGCATGAAAAATGAATCTTATTAAACAAGTCTGATTTAATTCTCTGGAAACTGATAAAGATAACTATGTAGATTTAATAGATGCTTGTAAGTTGTTTGACTTAGTACACATGACATTCTGTTTAAAAATAGCACTATACAATATCAAAGCACATAAGTAGCTAACTAACAATTTAGTCTCAAAATATAGCTTCTGTATGGACCACGAATAGGGGGATTCTATCAGGCTTCTTTAGGGATGGCAAAGAGATTGGCAAATGGTAAATAATGACAAGACAAAAATCATAAAGAATGAATTGGGTGGCTCGTGAACTGGATCTGTCCAAATAAAATGTGTTCTCGTTAGAGGTGTACGGATACATCAGTCCAATATCAGATCGGCACAGGTATAAAGAAAATGGATTGTACTGGAAATTGACCTGATGTTGCTGATAATTTCGCCAATAAATGCTTGTGCATGCATGCAGCTGCAGCGTGGCATGTAGGTGGTAAAGAGTCCATGCTGGCAGCTTGGAGAGCTGCTTTCAGCTGGTAGGTCTGCTGTGGAAGGGGGAGGGAAGGGGCATGGGTGGGCAGATCAAATGCCATCTGCTGTGAGAGAGGGAGTGGGGCAGAGGCTGAGGCAAGCACTACCCAGCCAGGGCAGGGTGCATGCAGGATGGATCTCCAGCTCATTTGAGGGGCAAGAGGTAGGGTGGCAGCAGCTCCTGCTGCTGCGCGCACCCCAGAAGGGCATGGGGGAGGCATGTGCCCTCAGATCTATATGGGGCTGAGGCTGCACTGGGCTTTTCCTGGTGTGTGGGGGCTGTATTCAGGGCTGTGCTCCCAGTGCTTGGGGGCTGGGCCAGGCTGTGCTTGGGGCAGGTGGCAACAGCACTGAGAGGGGACTATGGGGGGTTGTTATGGCAAAATTTGAGATTGCTACCGGGGGCCGCCCGCCGCCCGGCCCCCCCCCCCCCCCGCGGCGGCCCGGGGCCGGCCCCGCCCCCCCCCCCCCCGCCCCCCCCCCCGCCCGGCCCCCCCCGCC
>JAGPOW010001338.1:51253440-51282900 GCA_030014935.1 Caiman crocodilus
CCTGGCGGTGCTTGGGGCTGGGGGCAACAGCACTGCGTGGGGACTCTGGGGGTTTGTTTGGGAAAAATTTGAGTTGTCTACAGCCCCCCCCCCCCCCCGTAAGCACCCTTCCAGAGCTGCTGCCACCTGTCCCAACCTCCCCCACCCCCTCCAAACGACGTGCCGGGAAGAGCCCAGCAGAGCCCTGGCCCCAGCCCGCAGCTGCAGCTCGCCCACACAGATTTGGGGGCACATGCTCCCTGTGCTCTCCCAGGATGCATGAAGCAGCAGAATCTGCTCCCCCAACCTGCACCCCCCAGATGGAGCCACAGCTCCGTCATGCGCCCCACCCTGCCCTTCCCCAGCTGAGCAGTGCCTGCTCCAGCCTCTACCCCATTCCCTCCCTCACCACAGGGGCCTTAATCTGCTTACCTATGCCCCTTCCCATTCATCACAACAGACTTATCAGCTGTGCATAGCTGTATCAGAAATAGGATCAGGATTGGCTGATACACCTCCTTAAAAATCGGCTATCAGTATCAGCCCCCCAAATCTCTATTAATGCACCCCTATTTTTAATAGAAAGAAATACATAGATACTTAGGAACAAGGACTGTAAGGCACCCATAAAATGAGGCACCATATCCTGGAAATCAGCATCTCTGAACTAGATTCAGTGTTCAGCGTGGCACAGACAAGAAACTGTTCCTTCAAAAGCAAAGTGGCAAAAAACGCTAACATGATCTTCTTCAGCTATGTAAACAGGCAGGTAGGAACTAGATGCAGAGAAGCAATTTTGCTTCTGTACTTGTCATTGTTGAATCCATGCTGGAATACTGCACACAGTTCTGGTGCCCCTATTTTAACAAAGATAGTGAAAAACTGGAAAGGGTTAATAAAAGAGATACAAGAAAGTTAAAAGGCTAGAAGGAACCTCATATAGCAAAGTATTCAATATTTTTATTAAAAAGGCAGCTGAGGTGATTTGATTGAAGAATGTACCTTTAACTGGACAAAATCCTGGGTACTAACTGATGACTATAAAATGATATTTAGAGATTTGCTTTTACGAACTGGCTTCTAGGAAGACTAGATTTGTTAGAACAATGGCCCAGGGCAATGGCAAGGGTTGATTGGTTTCTAAAAGCCTGTTTCCTTCAACATTTCCTTCAAGTGTCTGGAACCAGCACATAAACAGACTGGGAAACTGAAGACATGTACAACACTGTTCCGTAACATGAGATAGTCTGTAGCTGGTCACTGTGACCTGGTTCCAATGTGGCAAGCCTATCTGGGATTTCAGGATTTGATGGGCAGACCAAATTAAGAGGCCAGGGCATGTTCAAATTAAGACACCAGTAAATGACCAAATTAAGATGTGTGCATGTGATGGGTTTGGGAAACAAAGGAATATGCAGACAGAACAATGTGGACAGTATTAGGACCACGAGGAAACTAATCAACAGTAAGCAGAAATGAAGAGTCATCAGAGGAAGAAAAGAATACAAAAGAAGTTATTTCAGAGTGGCAAAGCGTCCCCAAGGGAGGATCCTGAGTCCACCATAGACAAAGGGCACACCACCAACCTGTCTCACCCACCTCACTGGGCGGGACACTTGGCCCTTGACCTCCAGGCTGCTGACATCTAATATTCAAGGAAGAACCACAGAGTGAAGCTCGCATACTGGCCAGACATACTTTCCCTCTGTGACAACCCTAGGACTGGCAGATATAGAATGGGAGTGGGGGGTGTTATTTTGTTTGCCTTGCCTACATTATTATTATCTGCTATCACTATGTATCAATCAAATGTGCCTAATATCAAATGGAAGAAGTTGTGGTTGGTCTGAGGGTTTGGGTCTGCCTGGAACAAGGTATCTGAGGACATTTATAGAAACTGGGGAAAAAATAACAAAGCTCTTGAACACTACTACAAGTTTTCCCCTTCTTTTTCTGTTACTGTCTCTTAATATCATATACAATCAGATTGCATTCTGGGCAACTTGCCCTTTGGAATCAGTTGAAGTCATCTTCCTTCAGCAAACTCTCAGTGATCTGTACATTTATCTTTATTTCAAAAGTTATGTTTTTTTCCATTTCTAACAAATGGACAGATACTGTATGTGGTTTACACAATTCAGCATATGGAAATCTAAGATTGTGATAGATTAAGGACAGAAGACAAGAAAACAGAACAATCTCACTGGCAAGATGAAATAAAACACTAAACAGGAGAAGCATCTGGTGAATAAAAATAGAAGCCCTTTGGCACAGTATTTAACAGCAGTGAAAAAAAAATTGTGGGCAGTACAAGGCAAATAATTTAGGAACTGCAAAAAGTACTAGGTAGGCCTGAAATATTAGATACGACTCTAAGCTGCAATGCACCAATATTTATAAAAGACAGAGTCTTTATACATCATACATTGTGCATCTTCCTCTTAGCTCTTCTTCCCTTGCAATTCAGGCATCTTACCCATATTGTTGCTTAGTAGGGCTGTGCAAAATGTCATCTGGTGTTTCATTTCAAAGTTGTTTCGATGCTATTCGAGCTCAAAACAGTGAAATCTAAATGAAACAAAAACCTTTGAAATGCCTTCAAAATAAAACAAGGGCACTTGAAAAGTTTTGGAAGTTTTGAAACCAGGCTTACTCAGCTTCAAAGCTGGTCCCAGTCAGCAGCAGCAGCCTCTTGTCATCTGGCAGGCAGATTGGTGGTCCACACCCCAGAAGGGCTGTGGGGCTGTGCCGGGGTGGGTCCTTGAACGACCTGATTTTCCCTGGGCCCCGCACCCTCCTTGGGTCAGCTCTGGTGCCAGGCCCACGGCAAATCAGCTTGTGTGGGGACCCGCCCCAATCCCATGCAGCCTAGATGAAAAGAAGCCGCCATTGCCATTGGTGGTGGTGCCGATGGCAGGGGGTGGGGGGTTGCGAGTGGCTAGACATGAAGCTGGTAGTAGCAGTGTAGAGTTGCCATGGCCACTCCACCTGGCTCCGCGAGGCCACCCAAAGTGTGGTATCCAGGACAGTTGCCCTGATTTGCACCCCCAGGGATGGCTCTGGCTGCTGTTGGCTGTAGCCAGCAGCAGTACCAATCTTCCCAGCATGGGCTGTGCCCAGCTGACAGCACCAGCCTCCTGTCATCTAGCAGGCAGATCCAGGGTCCACCTGCACTCTGGGGGGGCTGTGGGGGCTGTGCTGGACTCCTCCCAGCAGTGCAGGCACCCTATCTGTCTGCTGGATGGCTGGTTCTACTGGCTGGGACCAGTGGCAGCACTGATCTTGGCGCTGTGTGCAAGCACCCAGCACAGATCCTAGCTGATGGCAGCAGCCTCCTATCATCCAGCAGACAGACTGGGGGCTTGCACCCCAAGGAAGAGTCTGGTACAGCCCTGCAGCCCTCCAGGAGGTGCGGGTAAGTCCTTGCTTTGCCTGCTAGATGACAGGACACTGGTCCTGCTGGCTTTGACCAGCTCTGGGTGCAGCCCATGCCAGGAGCTCTGGATGCCCCAGCCAGCAGCACCAGTCTCCTGTCATTGGCAGGCAAATTGCAGGCCCACCTGCACCCCCAGGAGGGCTGGGGGGGGCTGTACTGGACTCCTCCTGGCAGTGCAGGCACTAATCTGCCTGCTGGATCACAGGAAGTTGGTGCTGCTGGCTGGGGCCAGCAGCAGCACTGAACTTTCCAACGTTGAGTGTGGAGTAGCCTATGGGCATAACGTTGAAACAGCATCGAAACAGTGAAACAGTTTAGATGAAACAAAATGGAACAGTGCTTTCAAAATCAAATGAAACTCAAAATGAAACACTGTTCCATCAAAACAGAAGTCAAAGCAGAAGGGTACTGTTTTGCACAGCCCTACTGCTTAGTACTTTCCCCTTCTTATTGCCTCTCCTCTCCATCCCTCCCTATCTGTTCACTTTTGGGAGATTTCTCATGGCAACTCAGTAAAGCCTCCAGTGTTTTGGTGTTTTAGAACTGGTAACATTGCTCCGGAGTGACAAAGTGAAAAATTATGTTGACAAGAATGGATAAGTAATGGCTATTCTCAAGACAGGCTGCAAAAAAGATAGTAAACTCAGGGGTATCAGGACCTAAGGCAGGTATCTGATCAGGCTTGCTGATAGGGGAATATTTGATTATGGGTTATATTTGTTTGGTTTGGGAAGGGGCTTCACTTTTGGCCTGTCCAAGCAAGCTGGTGATTAAGATCTAATTCAGCCATACAAGAAAATAGGCTTAGAGCACAACAAAGCTGTGGTCATTCATTGTTTTCATAGAATCCCAGAAGATTTGGGTTGGAAGGGACCTCAGAAGCTCATCTTGTTCAATCCCCTGCTCAATGCAGGACCAGCCCCAACTAGATCATCTCAGCCAAGGCTTTGTTTAACCAGGTCTTAAAAAACTCCACGGATGGCGAGTCCACAACCTTTCTGGGTAACCTGTTGCAATGTTTTACTACCCTCCTAGTGAGAAACTTTTTCCTAATATCAAACTTAAACTTCCCTTACTGCAACTTAAGACCATTTCTCTTTGGTCTGTTATCTGCCATCACTGAGAACAGTCCATAAGGGTGCAGACAGAAGTGACAATTTTTGCCCAATCCAGCCACAGAAAGAAGTTTATAGCTGTGAACAAACACAGATGCATACCTACAGACAGCTTTAAAAATGCTTGATTGGGTGAAAATCTGACCCCTCACTGCTTGTGGTATCAGATAAAGATGTTTCAAAATTTAGTGTTTTTCATAACTTGTGTCTGTGGTGTTCCCAGCCTGTTGTTGTTCTCAGAATGGCAGGAGGTAAGGGAGTAGAGGGAGTTCAGTCTGGAGGTTTTTCAGCCTCCACCGTCCGGGGGTTGGACAGTTGTATTAGAGCACCTCATAGGTGGGAGGGGTGGGCTCCAATTCACCCATCCCATGCTGAAGCACCAGCTGGGGAGCCTCAAGAACAAGCTCCCTCCACCGCCTTTCCCCCCTCCCATTCTGAAAACAGCGAGCACTGGCAGAGAGGCTTGGCCTGGGCTGCAGGCTCTGAGGTAATGTTGTAACTCAGAATGCTTTCAAAAATTGTTCCAAGTTACAGCTGGGAGCTGCACTTCTGTCTGTACCCTAACTCAGCAGTCTAGCTAGTTTTGAACATCACCATAACAAACTGTTTAATTTACTCATACTATGGTTCTAGTCTTTTCAACTGAAATATACCAACACTCTGCTTTTTTCTTGCCAATGTCTGACTGTTGTAACAAATATACTTGAGCAAATATACACAAAAAGCATGATTTCTTTTGTAGGTCTGCCATCTGATACTTGGGAGCTATACAGATAGATATAGCTGGGGAGGCATTCATTCTTCAGTACAGAAGAATCTTAGTGTAAATCAGTTAAGTTACAACCTAAAAAGACCTCTCAAGTCACTGCTTGAAGAGAAGAATGTGCAACTCTTAAAACAGAATTTGCCCTTTAGGTAAGTCATTACTCTCTCAAGGAGTACTGGCTCTAAGCTTTATGCCTGGTATACAGATCTTCTGAGAAAGATGGGGAAGAGTTTCCCACCTCTCCCTCCATGTTCATAAAAACATACCAGGGAATTAAATGCAAAACCACCAAGAACCAAAGTGGAACACCAGAAGAATGAACCATAACAATTGGAAATCAACATTCACTGTAGTTAGGAAATCCAGAGATGCACTTCTGGTACCAACTTGTCACGATAGCGCTTGCAGGGAGGGCCGTGATTTCCCCGAGGTCCCTCTCGCCGCATCAAGGCTGGCCCAAGGCACCCTCAAATTCTCGCCCGCCATGTCTTGGTTTTAAATATAGTTGGGAGGCTGCTTTATACCTCCTTGGGCACGGCTACTCGGGACCTCCTGTCCCCGTGATCTTCCTGTCTACTGGGTGCTCCCTAGGCACCCTAGCCTTATGGGCTATACGTGGCTCCGACCAACCCCTAATACCACACCCCAAGCCTTGCAGATTTACCGGACATTGGTTTGTCTCCTCTGTATTCTAGCCCGCTCTTGGGCCTTCTCTGTATGCTTGCCCACTCCAGGCTTTCCCTGAAATACCGCCCTTTCCTTGGGCTTTCTCTCTAATGCGGCCCCTTTTCCTAGGGCCCTCTGCACCCCACACTGGGCCTTTTCTAAAATAACTGAGTCCGCTCTGGGACTGCCTAATGAGCCACCAGTCTCCTCGGCCCACTGCACGGCTACCCTTTCTACTGCCGGGTGTACCGTGCTACTATCTCCTTTGACCGGGCACCACTGCAGCACTTGCCCCTCTCTGGAGGCGCTGTGCTGCTAACCCCTTTTCTCTGGGTCCATCGCAGCACCCTGCCCCTGGCTGAGGTCTATCGCCGCACTAGCCTATTGCCGGGCTCATCACACCCGTCCCAGACTTCTCAAAATGCTGCCCCCTTCTAGGGCTTCTCACATATCGCCCCTCGTGGGCTTCTCAAATAGCGTTGCCCCTCTCGGGCTCCTTAAAATACTGCCCCCTGTCTGGGGCTCATCATGCCCATACCTGGGCTCTTCTAATGCCCCTCTCTGGGCCTGGGGTCTCCACACCCCGCAAGCTGTGCCCTTCACTGGCGTTAGCTGCGCCCACACTGGCACTGAACCGCACCCTCCCGGGCGCTAGGGCCCCACACCCTGTGGGTCCCTATGAGGATATCGCTCCCTCTCTGGTGCCTATAAGAACACTGCGCCCCCACAGGCGCAGGGATCCCCACACTACTGTGGGTCTCCCCTAAGGCCTCCTCCAACCCCTTATAGCCTCACCCAAACCACCAGTATAAATACAAAAAGGCAAACTCAAACCTCCTGGTTATAACTAAAACATAAGGCACCTGGCGATAACAACATAAGCCTCTTAGCTACAACTGAGCATCATTGGTCCAATCTCTGGAGCTCTTGTGAGCTGCACTCACAGTCTGTCTCCCAGAGCTCCTGCCCCTCTGGCTGCTGGCAGGGAACTGCCAGCCTGACCTTGGCTCCTAGCTTTATAGGAGCCAGGCCCTGCCCCTCTGGGTCAGCTGACTCTCATCAGTGGCCCTGGTAACTTGCAGCTGTGCCCCTTCTCTGTGCTAGGGCTTTTCCCCTCTCTAGGAGCGGGGCAGTGAGGCGCTCTGTGACACCTCAATTTCTGTACCTTTAAAAGTAAGAATTACTAGGAGCTTCCAAGAGGTGATGGTCATATGCCATTAAACCAATTAATATATATTCCTACATTTTACAAATATAGATTCAAGTTAATCATATCTACCTATCTATCTATCACTTACAAGTTAATCAACTTTGAAATTTTTTTAAATACTTTGCAAAACACTTTGAATACATACAAAACATACATACAAAACATATATAAGACCACTGTAGTTTAGTTTGCAAGAAACTATTGTTCTCCCCACAATCCTTGTTCAAACCACAGGAAGAAGACAGAATGGCAACATAAAGATATGTTAAAACCTCTAAAATTATCAATCCACAGTGCAGTGCCAAGGCAATTAATCAGTATACTAAATGTTATCACAGTGGAATACTGACATCTATAGCCTTTGTACAAGGCTTGCCATGCTTTAAACCGCATTCTAGCTTTCACTGTGATTAAAGGCAGATGTCACATGCACACATCAGCAGTTTGTAACTTATTGAGCCCTTAGTCTATATTTTGTGAACAGAATCCTTCATCCACAGGACATCTTTATTGGTGCGTGCCCAATCCAGTAGGATTTTCATCAGGCAAGGTATTTTCTTTCCCTTTCCCCAGGCTAGGAAAAATAAAACTACCTAGAATATGTACCCATATTGCATTTCACCCTATGCTATGTATCAGGTTAAAGCCTCTATTTCTCTAACCAGCTTTCTTTTACCATTAAGAGGTAATCAGTTTAGCAATGTTTGGGGGAGGAGAATCTAGAGATGTGTTAGTATTTTTTTCTTTCTTGTTATACTGACATAGAAGAATGACAGCTCCAGTGGCTAGTGAGTTATAAATATAAACAAATGGACAATGGAGGTATTTTAAGTACAAATACTGATTGTGAATGTAGGAGGGGCCCAGGGTATAACCTTGGAGATATCCTTTTTTTCCTCCTCTTAGTCCAACACAACCCTTCTCCGGCCAAGGGACGCCAGTTATTTTTCAAATACATGTTTTGTTCTGTTTTTAATTGTTTAATGAGGCAGAAATCATCCTCTTTATATGGAGGAATACCTGTAGTGAAATGACTGCAAACTCCTGTTCTGGGCATGCCATGCTAACCAATACACTTGACTGCATTTGGTGACACAGGTGACTATTAACTACAAGAAATATCAGTCTGCCTTTCAACCAGGGCATTCTACTGATATTTTGTAACATGGGCCCCACACTACTTCCTCAGCTAAAAGACAACCAAAATACATTTGTATCACGATAATGGTAAAAGGTGGCAAATCCTTATGAATTTCAATTCCTGCTTCAGTGGTTTTGTGTCCTCCCTGACAGAACCTGATCCTTTGGTCTGCCTGAGCAACACTCTTAGGCACTGAAGACTGTTTTATGGCCAATCTTGAGGTTGGTTCCTTAGGGCCTATTTAAATAGTAGCCCTCGAGCTTTTCTGCTGGATATTTCAACTGCCAGGGACTGCAAAAACACAATGGTGCTCCAGGCAAACTCCTTCCAAGTCCATTTTTCTAATATAGACAGACAATGGCAAGGTAATGGGAGAACAACCCAATGCTGGCTTCATGTGTCCCAGGGATTCTCTAACACTTGAGTGACTGCTTATGCCAGCATTCTGGCCCCTTGTTGTATCCAAGCTAATGTGAAAAGGGTGCAGAATGGTTCCTGCTGTCCAGTAGTCTAAATCAGAATGTACCTATTTCACTCATTCCAAAAATCTGAGGGTATACATAGTTCATTTATGCAAGAAGGGTCTTCTCATTTTCTTGTTTCTGTCTGCAGACCTGATAAAAGATTCACTTCGTGTCATTTTAAATGAAAATCTTCAGTGGGATAGGATCTGTTCCAAACTACCTTTAAATTCTTTTTTTAAAAACTAAAATTCTTCCAGGAGTGTCCCTGGTCAGACCTTGTTGAATGGGAATGTTTACACATGCAGACCTTAATAACAGCCAGATTTAGGTGAACATACATGTACAAGGTATGCTCCATGTTAAAAAGTCATTTTTACCCACTGTTGCCACACCCTGGATTTTAAATACCAAAGTATTTTTTTCTCCTTTTGGGGTAAGAAAGACAAGGAACTTGCTTCAGTAATCAGCTCTAGTCACAGAAGCTCGGGTCTACCGAGACTCATGTATGACATCGTTGTGTTTCTGCTCTCCCACTGTATAATGAGAATAATTCTACCTTAGACAGATTTTTAGAATAAATATATGAAGTCTGTGAGATGCTCTGATGTTATGACATTAAGGTCAAGCAAGTAGGACAGATTAACAGTGCAGGACATACATTCCTCTCTGAGAATAACTCTATGCTGCAGTCACAGCAGTATAGTCTATGTCACACAAGCTTGCTCTAAGGCTAGGTACAGACAGTCAAAAAGCCCAAGCCTGAATCGATTCAGTCTTTGCAGGTTAGTCAAAGCTGTACAGCTTGAACTGATTAGCAAATAGACACACTTTCACTTTTGATGCAGGAAGTGTAACCATATGCCTATGGTGGCTCAAGCCAGAAGATTGGGGAAGAGGGAGGGACCTACAGCATGCCTCCCAGCCACTGCCAAAGGGAAGGGAAAAGAGACTTTTCCCCACTCCAGCTCAGAGTTAGCACACTGGGGTGGGGGGTTTAAATCCTCTCCCTGACCCACACGGGACTCCAGCCCGGGTCCACGGGGGGGGCAGAACACTGCCTGCCTACCAGGTTTCTGCCCCCTGCCACTGCTTGAGGGAGGGGGACAGCTGCTGCCAGACTGTGGAGGGGGTGGGTGGAGAAAAAGGTAGTGGCACTGAATTCATGAAAGCTTGAATAAGAATAGTCCTTTCTCTGAAGCGAGCATGTATTGAATACAACACTTTGCAACCTCAAGCACACAACACAGCAACTAAAAACCGTTGCCTAATCAAGATACAGCCCAGTAAAACACAGTGAGAGCACACACAGCATAGTCTTAACTTAACTGGAATGTAATGAACCAAAAGATAAGACTTTGCCTAGGTATTCTAGTCTCCCACCTTTAACAGCTTCTGCTTTATAAAGTAAATGTAGTTCTCTGCTTTCTTTTGTCACCGTAGCTCAAGCGGCCTTCAATCCTCTCCTGTTCCCTTAGCTCCATCTTCAGCACATATACGTGATGATAGTGCCGGGTCTTTGCCAACACCTCTCACCTCTGTCTGGTCCTGCAGGGCTTGGCTCTGTGCTCACAGGTGGCAGGTGACCAATCCCTCCAACCCAGGGGCAGGCAATTATTTTGGCTAGAGGTACACTTACACATTTTGGCAAGCTGCTGAGGGTCACATGGGTAGCCCCACCCCTTGACAGGGAGCCTCGCTCCCTGTTTGCCACCTTGTGACTGGAAGTCCCACCCCCTAGCCCTTGATGTTTGCCACCAGAATTCCCTCCCCTTGCCCCCGGAAGTGCTACTTTCAGCAAGGGGGTTTGTCATCTTGGAATCAGAAACATACTAAATTATATTCTAAAAATCGAACACCTACAACATTCATTAATTTGATTTCAAAAAATATTTTTGTCCTGACTTACATGTGTTTGTGTAGTGTACATAGACGTGATTACACAATAGCTTAAAATGAAGTCTTACGCTTGTATATTATGGGGAACAATGAGTGTGTAGGAATGTGGGCTGTCGGGGAGTGTATGGGTATGTCTGTGGGGGGGGTTTGTTGAGGGGTGGATAGGTGTGGTTGTAGATATGTGGGGTATGGGGTTTGTGGGGAGCTGTGTGTGGGGGGAGGGGACTGAGATGTGTGAGGAAGTGTGGGTGCATGTATATGGTAAGGTGTGTATGTGGGACTCACCCTACAAACACACATACACTCACACACTCCCTCCCTCATTGTGCTCGCGCACACACACTCACTTACTCATTGTTCTGTCTCTCTCTCTCCCCATCCCTCATTGCATGGACATGCTTCCCACTTCTGGCTCCGGGTTACTAGTGCAAGTCTCATGCTCCCGCAGTCTGGCAATACAGCCAGAAGGCACGTGTTACTGGAGTGGCCAGAGGGCAGGAAAGCGGATAAATGGCAGCTACAGGGTGGGGGGAAGTGGCAGTGAGAAGGTGTGCAGGAAGGTAGCAATTGCTGGGTGGGAGTGCAGGGCCCAGGGCAGGGCAGCAGGAACGAGAGACCCAGGCTGGAAGGGGCTCGATGGAGCTGGGCCAGCTCTCCCTTCTCCCTGCTGGTGCAACTTGCTCGCTCCATAGAGCCCCTGCCAGTCAGGACCCTGGGCTCCTGCCACCCCGCTCAGGGTTCCCCGCTGGTGCTGGCCCTGAGATACCAGCATGAGCCTTGCACTCCTGCCCACACACTTGCTCACTGG
Source organism: Caiman crocodilus (assembly GCA_030014935.1). Lineage (NCBI taxonomy): Eukaryota > Metazoa > Chordata > Crocodylia > Alligatoridae > Caiman > Caiman crocodilus. The sequence continues at coordinate 51,264,922 of JAGPOW010001338.1, forward strand.
CACTCCCCCCCGTCTGCCACCACACTCCAGTACCATGTGGTTCCTGGCTGCATAGCCATGACTGCAGGATTCAGAAGGAGCTGGCCTGGCCCAGCCCCAGGGACTGGGGTGATCACCTGCAGTCCTCCATTGCTTCCCTCCCTCACACTCTTATCTGAATTTCCCTCATGGGTGGAGGGATGCAGGAACAACCCCACAGTCTCAGGCCAGAAGCCTCTGTGAGGCATGAGCTTCGGGCTGGAGCTGGAGCCAGGGAGGGAGGGGCAGGGGCAGGCAGGCCTTGCTGCTGCAGCTTCTGGGTCCTACTGCCCTTGGTGCCTTGTCAGCTTTGACAGGCAGCCAGTGGCAAATAAATATTCATTTTCTAAATTATTTAGGGGCCCTGCAGGCTGGATAAAATGGCCTGGTGGGCTAGATCTGGCCCATAGACCATATTTTGCCCACCCCTGCTCCAGGCCCAGATCCCCAGCCTCTTGCCCCTCTCCCACTGCCTGGAGGAGCTGAGGGGAATTACACCCCCTTCCTTATCAACTGCTTGCCTGCCTCAGTCTCTGCCAGAGTTGGGTGGGGGTGGAGTCTGCTGGTCTCCACCCATTTTATAATGTAAATGTAGTTCTCTGCTTTCTTTGGTCACACTAACTCAAGCAGTCTGGGACCTTCTCCTGTCCCCTTAGCTATGTTTTCACACATACATGTGATTATTGTGTTAGGTCTTTGCCACATCTTCCCCCGCTCAGTCTGGTCCTGCAGGGCTTGGCCCTGCACTCACAGGTGGCAAGGGACCAGTCCCTCCAGCTCCAGTTCCCCAGCTTCTTGCCCCTCTCCCATGACCTGGGGGAGCTGAAGAGAATCACGCCCCCTTCCCCTCCCCTTATCAACTGTTTACTTTAGTCTCTGCCAGAGATAGGAGGAAGTGAAGTCTTATCTTTAAGGGTCCGATTTTGTCCCTTCCTCCATTAAGTCTCTGGATAGGAAAATGCATTCTGCTATGTAGGTGGGTCAATAATTGAAAAACAATCAAAGCTGTTACCTCTATACTGCAGTCTTGATGGGTCTCGGATTAATAATTTAACAAAATGCTAGTTACCTTTACTCTGTAGGCAGCAGTTTGACATTTAGTTGGTAAAAATATCAGCAGGAGCAGACAGAGGGGCAATAAACCCCCTCCCTGCCCCGTTTGTCATCCTGGCGCCAGCTGGGCATGCTCTTGTCCCTGCCTCACAAGCAGCAAGGTGAGGGGGTCTGACAGGGGTTGATGTGCCCAGGCCAGGCAGACCCTGGTTGGGGTCCCAAGGGAAAGGGGAGGGAGGGGGGAAACAACCCTGCCCCCTTTGCCTCAGGGGGCCATGTCAGTCCAGTGCCTGGCCATGCCCCTGGCTCTGCTCTGGCTAGAAAACAGAGGAACCAGCCCTGCTCTCAGGAGCAGACAGCACAGCCCATCCCAGGGCTGCAAAGCATGCTGGGATCTCTGTTTTAACTTAAACCAGGAAGGGGTCTGGGTGACAAGTTCCATAAACCAGTTTGACCCAAATTAGTTAAGTCTGATAATGCACTCAACCAGGTTAATCTTAAACCAGTTTCAGCCATTTTGAAACTGGTTTATGTTCAGTGAACTTATTTTCTGTCAAATGTTTAAACCAAATTCTGATCACTTAAACTGGTTTGTGTGTTACTTCTGTCCCTAGCCCAGATGATTTAAGTTTGAGTATGAATAATAGTTCAGTTATGATACCACAAGGCTCAGCATGGGTTAATTTATGCTGTCACTATATTTACAGTCTACATTATGGTGCAGTAATTACTCTGACACCAGTATAGACAAATATCCTCAGGCAGCACTCCATATTGCAACATATTTAGTGGGTATATTTTGACATCTTGGCAACCAGTAGAAGGCTACTCTTTACTCATTCCAGACCAGGGAAAATTTCTTATTCTTTAAAAAGAACTTATTTTAAGATCTACTCAAATGAAAGAATTACATATGGTGCCCCACAGGGATAAAAATAAACCTATATATGTATATGTGTGTGTGTGTGTGTGTGTGTGTGTGTGTGTGTGTGTGTACTGCTAGAACCATTAGCATCAATAAGGTAAGATATATATTGTACTTTCCTCACATACCACAACCCACCAAATATGACAGACACCTTGTCTTTGGGAATGCAGAATGACATAAAAATATTTTTTCAGTTATGACCATACCGGGGTGGGGAGGAGAGAAAGCATGGACAGGGCCAAATCTTCACTTTACGCACCCTCCCTTCTCTGCTCAGCCAGAAGCTGAAACTTGCAAAAATTGCACAGGAGCATTAAATTAGTTACTGGCCTGAAACATCATCTGAGAAGCCCTTCCAGTCTTAAACCATGATCTTTACAATCCCAACTCTTTTTAAAAATGTACTGGAGCAAATATTCAGACTCAGCCATGTACTACTACAGGACACAATGAGAAAAGAATTCCCACACTACTGTTTAAAAATATTGGCACCACAAAAAACTAAAGAAGTGATATAAATATGGCCATAGCTACTGATCCCCTTAACTCCCCGCCCCCCCAAAAATCAACAACTCAAAAAAACCTTTTTGTAAAAATAACAACTCTGCCAACAAAAGGATTAACTAAACTCATCTCAGAGCAATATACATTCTTCCTTCTCTGCAGGTTTTCTCCCACCTTGGTTAATGACAGTATTTTCCTATCCAACTAAATTACTGGTTGGTGGTCTGATGATTCTACACAAAGATATATTTTAATTAGTCAAAGCATTGAGGAAAGATTATTGTACAGATATTAGCAAATCTTCAAACACCAACACATGCTGTCCATAGCATTCACAATGAAAAAGCTCTTAGAGAGATTTAGATAAAGATTTGTCTCCTGCTTGTAGCCCATATTTGCAATGTTTGTATAAGTTGAGGATATAAATCTTTTTCAAATGAACCCCATAGTTTTTAAACCAGACTTCTTGTTATAAACTGCCTGTTTCCGTTTTGCCTGCCTAAGCAAGCAATGCAGAGCCTATTCTGGATAGACTGGAACTAATTTAATGTGCTCCAGGTTTAATCCCCCATCCTTCCAACTTTTACGGGTAGATTTTACACAGAGGATTACTGCTGACTTCAACAATGATTCATGTGATAAGTGGGTTTTGATTTGTTTTTCCTTGTCAGAAAATATGCAACAGAAATGCCACCAAAATTATTTTAATGAAACAACATCCATTCCAAACAAAAAACAAGAGAGACAAAAAGTTAAACTTTCACATGAAACACTCTCCTAGAGAACTACTAGGACTATGAGTTTGCCCAAGTGAATTCTTAGCCTTGTTTGTGGAAAGGAAAGAGTGTTGCTTGCAGACCGCTACATTTGGTTTGGGAGAAAGCCAACAAACATTCTATTACAGTGATACATTGTACCAGAGGACTCATGTTTGTTATTAACAATACCAGAATGACACAGGAGAGACAAAAGCAGCATTCTTTATCCAGCCTGAAATCATGTCCTGCATTTTCCTCCAAAATATTAACATACAATTTGAAAGGCAAAATACATACACAAGTACAATCAACTACAAGGAAGATATTGCAAGAGTTTCATCATATTTATGTGCTAAGAATATGAATTATATGCTGAAACTTCAATAACGTGCCCAATGTTGGCTGCAATCACTGCTAGTTATTATTAATTTATTAGAAACCCTTTCAGTGTATGTCTGTTTATCATGTGCATCCCCATTCTGTATTGAATGAGATCTCCTAAAACAGTGTTACACTAGGTGGCAGTATTGCAACATTTGATGACACAAAACATGCAAAATGCACTCTGAAATAACCAAATTTCCTTCAATGCTAAATCTGAGCCCTGACATAGTAATTTATCTAAGCACAGCTAAACTGCTGATAAATTACTAGTATGAATTAACGTATTTTCTTTTTACTTTATAGAAAGACACAACCATTACAACTCAAAATAAAAAAGCAGACAAGTTTTTTTTTAAAGTGGAATTAAAATAATTATGTTCATTTTCTCATTAAAATGTAGAAGAATGATGAAAGCAGAACTGATGGGTAATACTCAGCAATCATTTTCTGAAGTGCAGCGTTCTGTGGTTGTTTACAAAACAATTCAAATGCTTCCTATGCTTATTATAAATAAAAATTCCTGTTAGAAGAACAAGAAATCACTGCTTACTCCTTGTTTGAAAATTTGAAAAAAGTATTAACAGGCTGCATGTGCACTCAAAAGCCAGCACAGAGCAAACTTTTGCAATAAATGCAGCATTTTTTTTTATTTAGCTGAGCTTTACTTTTGAGCTGAGCTAGATGGCTGTTGGCAGGAGTGTTAAGAAAAGAAACTAAAACTGCTTGTATTAGATGCACAGCCTTCAATGGCATTTATTCCCTGTGGGTAAGCCAACTAAATTTCATTGCCAGGTCTTAACACTAGAATCAGTCCACTGAGGAGTCTCTATAATGGACAAAGGGTATATGTTACTCTAGAAACAGTAATTCTTAGTCTTCTTAATTTCTTTGGGGGAACTGGCTGATGGAATCTTTTTCCCAGTATCTGATTCCCTGAAGGTCACAGAAGAAACAGGAAAGAGAATGACTGATCATTTAACTATTAAATTAACAGTCTTAACCTCTCAAACTTTTAGTGCATGTGAACAAGTTGAAAAAGACAGGCAAAAACACGCAGCAAAATGAACGATAGATTTTAGAAGTTTCCTTTGACTGTTGGTTGCTCTTAATTTAGAAAACATTAATGACTGGTTTCTATATTATTTTGATATGTAAAAGAACAAATAGGCAACATTTTCATCCATACTCCGGAACAGTTAAATTCATGAATGTTTTTTGTAAGGGCAAGGGACCTGTTCTTTTTTTTTGACAAAATACATACAGTTCTGTCACCAGCATTGTGTTTACCTTCTTGATTAATTTGCTGTGAGTCTTCCATTAACCAGTGATCTGTGAGTATGAATCAAGAAGATACCGGAAAGCTACCTCACTATTAATGGGGCACTAAAGATTGTTTTTCGGTACACTGATAGAATGCACACTTTTACTAGGCCCTAAATTTAACCTCTGAGTTTGAACCATCAAAATCCTAAAGAGAGGGGAAAGTTGCTACTTCAAACTACATAAAGTTTTGATAAATCCATGACAGGAGGAAAGCTTCTAGCCCTCAGCAGCTAACCCCAGCTTGAACATCAAGCAAACTATAGTTACACTTAAAATGCATAAGCTGAACTTAACCTAGGCCTCCCGGGAGAGTGCTCTGGCAGCCCTGAAGTCCCAAGCAGTCTAAGAAGTTGTATTACCTATGTAGATAATGTAGTCACCCAACAAGATCAAGACTGGTGATTTCCAAATCCAAGTCATGAGAAATGCCACTGATTTAAGCAGGGACTATGAAAGACAAGTAGGTTGACCAAACCAGCTCAAACCAAACTCTACCCTCAAACTCTACCCTGGGAGCTATATATCAAGTGGATATACCATCAACAATACTGCTCTGCGGTGGAACGCTATGTTGTAGGTAACAGACAAATGGATCTTTCAGACAGTTTTCTCAGTTAATACTAGGGAATACCTGGCTTAATTCTACTAAGCAAAAGCTAGTCTCTGAAGCGTCACACAATTAATTCTCATCCTTAATTTGTTCATTATTCTACTGGCCATTAATCTAACAATTCAGAAAGGATGTGGACAGCATCAAGAGGATCCAAAGGAGGGCCACTCGCATGATCGGGGGCAGCAGGGCAGGCCCTACAAGGAGAGGCTACGGGACCTGAACCTGTTCAGCCTTCACAAGAGAAGGCTGAGAGAGGATCTGGTGGCAATCTATAAACTTATCAAGGAGGACAAGCAGGGAATGGGTGAGACCTTGCTCCCCCCGAGCACTACCAGGAGTAACTAGGAATAATGGCCATAAGTTGACTCAGAGTAGGTTCAGGCTGGACATCAGGAAGCAGTACTTCATAGTCAGGGCAGCTAGGATCTGGAACCAACTTCCGAGGGAAGTGGTGCTTGCTCCTACCCTGGGGGTCTTTGAAAGGAGGCTAGACAATCACCTAGCTGGGGTTGTTTGGCCCAAGCATTCTTTCTTGCCATGGCAAGGGGTCGGACTTGATGATCTGCTCAGGTCCCTTCTGACTCTACCAACTATGAAACTATGAAAACACCCATAAACCAGAAGGAAAGGATTCTTGTTTCAAAGCCATTCTTCCTGAGAAATTATCAGAAGTAACACCCAATAACAATGGAGTCAGAACTAGACATTTCCAATCAGGTGTATGCTTCACCTTTACTATCCATCTTGTATCTGCCAACTGCCCATAGGAAACAAAGGACTCAAGCTATCACTTCTAATCCTTTAAGCCCCCCTGTTAATAGCTTTCAGACCCCTAATGTATGTCCCCAATAGCCATAAAGCATCCTGCTAAGTGCTGCAGTTATCACAGCTGAACACCAGAAAAAAGACCACCAGGGCAGGCTATGTAAACCTCTCTTACAGCCCAACTCTGCTCTAAACCATCCTTTTAGTGTCTGAAAACCCACAATACATAAAAACTGCTCAAATCAGGATCCCTAGTCCGCATCCACAATTCTTACCTGCCTTATTCATCCATCATTCCCTTACTATTGTGCTCTCCTCCTTCTAACACATTCATCTTGTGAAACATACAAATACTCAAAGCTCAACCCAATCTTCTACAGAGAAAGTGTGAACATGATCCATGTTGCACAGGAATAAAAAATATTGTTTTTCTAACCCAAGAAATACCTCCTCCCCACTACCTTAGGTTCTATCTTTGTGACTCTCACTCTTTATGGAAAGCATTTTAAAATCCAGCTCTACTCTCTGCCACCGGGACAAGGAAGTGTTAAATGGAGTGGAGTTCTATCATCTCGCCCTACTTCCCTCCTTTACTCTAAACTACTGTCAATACTGACCTTTTATATACATTCTTCCAAAATGATAAGCTCTCAGCTCTTTAAAACCTTTTCCTGAAGTAACTTAGCCTTATCACATCCTCTCTGACTGAGGTGAAATAAACACACAAGCAGCAACAACGGCCTGTCTTCAAGTTTACATAATTAGAGCATTAAATACAACATTTTGACTCCCGATAGCAACATCTACCCATTTCACCCCAAAATTCCTCTCAATATCTATCAGTGATATCACCACGCACAATTAAATACGTTCTCATGCCCAGCCTGGCTGTCTGAGTCCCAGCTGGTACATCACACAAAAGGGACCACATCCTTTCCAGCAATTGTGGGGAAAGGCTGCTAGTTCTAAAAAAATAATGCAACTGGGGTGCCAGTGCTGACAGCACTGTAAAGTGTGTAAAATGAAGGCCTTATAGAAGGGAGAAAGCAAACTTGGAAAAGACCAGTGCTAACATGTAGACTGTATCTCAAACTCCATCCCTATCCTATACTCAACCCTGGTCAATTTGGCATCTCAATTAGAGCTAAAAGAACTGGGCTGAGGTCTGCATCTTGTTTTAGACAGGCTACCGTACAACTAGAATATGACCATGAGTTCCGGTCAGTTATAACCTTGGTAGATTTCTAACTCTGAAGGTGATGATCCTCTCTGAGGATCGTCACCTTGTCATGGTGGAGAGGCTTGTGTGTTCCAGTGACCCCGAGAACAATGCCATCTCGAGCTCATGTTCTTGGTAGGGCAACCCAAGGTCAAGGGGGAGGTTCCAGATAAAGAATGATCCAAGAAGTCCTCAACAGTATAGCAAGGCTGTGGCCCCAATGGTTGTGAAGGTGGAAGAAGGCTGCAACAGAGAAGTGGCCCCAGTTGTTACGGTTTGCCATGCCACTGAACCCAGACAGCAACTGCCAAGACCACGTGGATCTGACTGTGTACCTGAGTCCCCATGCTAAACATGTCACACGGAAACTTCTGTCAGGTCCAAAAGCCCTGTGGCGATGGAGAATTGGCGATGAGGGCAGGGCTGTGATACTTGGAGACCCCCAGCCAAGAATCTGCACACAGGCATTGGATGTGTGATGGTCAGGCACCTGTATTAGGACAGGGGTGTCCTTCAGCAGCTGCATCTGTGACTGAGCAGTCCTGTTTAGGATACTGTCTGTTCACCCTGATGGGAAAGGAACTAGAAAAGATACCCCAAAAATAGGCTGTCCCTTCTCTCCTGACTGGGAAACCACATCCAGCAGGATCACCATTCCTGGGGTTGAAATAAGGAAAAGCTAACTTTCAGAACCTGGAATGTGAGAATGCTCATCGACAACCCAAAGAGTGATCGCCCAGAAAGATGAACTGCCATCGCGGCTTGGGAGCTAGTGAGGCACAACATCAACTTCGTTACTCTTAGCAAAATCATGCTCTCCAGGGAGGGACAGCTGAGGGACAGCTGAGGTCAGCAGAGGATACACCTTCTTTTGGAAAGGGAAACCAGACCACAACCCCCATATTCACAGAGTCAGTTTTGCCATCAGGAAAAAGATCGCTGATGTGTTCCTCAAATTCCCTTTGGGTGTCAATGAAAGCCTGATGACCCTTCCCTTCCACATCAGCCAAAACCAACGTGTCACTGTCATCAGCGCATACGCTCCAACACTGGATTCTGATGAGGAAATCAAGGAAAAGTTCTACTCTGATCTCAGCAATGCCCTTGCCTCCATCCTCTGGGGTGACAAGGTCATTCTCCTGAGCAACTTCAATGCCCAGGTTGGACGTGACCATGAAATCTGGAGTGGGACTGCCAGCAAGAATGGCATGGGGAAGCCCAATGCCAATGGTATCCTGCCCCTGACTAAATGCAGCAAACACGGCCCGATCAAGGTTCCCTCTAAGCTGTGCGCATGTGCAGCAGCACTCAAGTAAAAATCTTGCCACGCACAAACTTTTTAAGGCTGCGCACCTGCTCAGAGAGGAGCTGGGCGCAGAGTGTGGAGGAGGTACCGGGACCATCGTGGGACACTTACTGAAGGTAAGCTCCTCACTTCTCATGCAGGGCAGGCAGCAGCTTCTCCCTGAGGTGAGGCAAGGGCTGGAAAGGGCTCTGCTGGCTCCGGGGAACTGTTCCACACCCCCGTGTCACTTTAGGGAGTAAGGCAGCACATGGCATCAGGGCTGGGGAGTGGAGCAGCTGCCCGGAGCCGGCAAAGCTCACACCAGCCCCCAGCCCCCAGCCCTGACTTGCCTCATCTGAGGGAGGAGCCGCTGCCTGCCCTGTGTGAGGAGTGAGGAGTTTACCTTTGATAAGTGTCCAATGCTGGTCCCGGTGCCTCTGTTTCAGTTCTATCAATTGATTGCGTCCAGCCCATGGGACACTTACAGGCGGACTGCGCCCAAAGCGGCGTGCCCACGGACCAAAGCGGCACACCCACAGACTGCTACTCCCTAGAGGGAACATTGAGCCTGATCATGATAAACAGTCTTCCACCAGAAAGACTGGCTCAAAACCACGTGGAGGCATCAGAGGTTGAAGCTATGACTATGTCATTGTCCAAGGTAGAGACCTGAGGGACGTGCTTGTCATGAGGGCCATGAAGGGATCTGAAGACTGCTGGGCAGACCACCAACTTGTGCACTCAGTCCTCAACAACTGCCTGGCACCAAGACACTGGAAGACCTAGAAGGCCACCCCAGAAGGCTGCACACTGGGAGCAACTCAAGTCCATCGTCCAAGAGACCTGTGCTCAGACAACTGGGTTTACATTGCGACAGAACCAGGACTGGTTTGATGCCAATGACATTCAGATCCATGATCTCCTTGAGCAGAAGTGTGCAGCCTTCCTTGCCTGGCAAAGTCATCCATGGAAGACAGTGAAAGACGGCAGTGTACCATCAGCTGAAGGCTGAGGTCCAGCAATGCATCCGTGACAAAGAACAACTGGTGAGTGAAGAAGGCGTGCATGATCCAGTGCAATGCTGACCAGCATAACATGCGTAACTTCTTCCAGGCTACCAAGACATCCTACAGACCCCGTTCCATTATCAAAACCCTCTCTGATCAAAGGATAGCTCATGGCTCCTCAAGAACAATGACATCATCCGTCTGTGTTGGAAAGAACATTTTGAACTCCTCCTTAACTAGGAGTCCACCATATCAGAGGAGACTCTCCAAGCTGTCTTGCAACACCCCATGGTGGATTCCCTTGGTAATTCATCAATCAACAGAGAGCTGAAGTGGGCTGTCCAACAGATGAAAACCAACAAACCCTGCAGGCCAGACAGTATACTCACAGAGTTCTACCATGCTGGTGGCTTCTGGCTCACTTCACAACTCCACAAGCTTATCCTCCACCATTGAGACAAAGAGGACATCCCCAGGGATCTCAAGAATGCAACCATCATGACCATCTATAAGAAAGGGGACAAATCTGACTGTGGGAACTACAGCCACCTCTCTCAATGGCCTACCATTGATGAAGAAGTCCAGCACCAGGTCAACTGTGCCACTGCCGCCTTCTTTAAGCTACGACAATGTCTTTGAAAACAGAGACCATCAGAAGTCGACAAAGGTCCTGGTTTACAAGGCTGTCATGCTGACCACCCTCCTCTACTGAAATGAAAGTTGGACGGTCTACTGACACTACATTAACACCCTTAAGAGCTTTCACCAGCGGTGCTTGCGTCGAATCCTGGGGATCAAATGGAAGGACAGCTGGACCAGTCCTCCATGAAGCTGCATCCACTGTATTGAAGCCTTGCTTTTGAAAAATCAACTCCGACAGGCCACCATGTCTGAATGTCCAAGAACCACCTCCTCTGCCAGATTCTCTTTCCCCAGCTCTCTGTTAGTCAACGCTCAAAGGGCAGCCAAAGGAAACTGTACAAAGACACACTCAAGGTCACACTCAAGCATGGAGGCATCGACACCAATGGCTGGGAGAAGCAAGCTACTGACTGGTTGGTGTGGCGCCATCTTGTCCACTAAGGTATACACCACTGAGGTCCAACGACTTGATACTGAGGCAGAACAGTGGTGGCAGAGGAAGGAGACCAGCTGGGGCTGTGAATCCCACTCCCCTGCGCAACATGTCCCCATTGCCGAAGAGTGTGTGCATCCAGAATTGGGATTTCTAACTTCTATAAATTTCAATGACCGCTACATGTGCTGTAGTTCTTGGAATATTTAACATTCTAACATATCTGATATTTGTTGAGTAGGGCTGTGTGAAGCTTCAGGAGCTGATTTGATTCGGCCCAATTTGGTGACTGACTCTCTGAATCTGAATTGAACTGGGAGACAAATAAAAAGGTCTGAATCAATTTGAAGCTCTCTGAATTGATATGGTAAAGATTCGCAGAGCTTCAGAGAGATTAAGACAGTCCCTACTTGCTGCTGCAGGGAGCTGGACTTGGACTCCATGCTGATAAGCAGGGAGCAGGGGAGGCTGGAGGAGGTGGGAGGGGCTATGGAGGCACACCTGCCAGGCCCCATCTCCTGCCTGCTCCCCCAGGCCTCCTGAGTGCCCTCCAACCCTCACCTGCTTTCCCAGCCCTGTCAATGGCTTCCCCACCTGGTCCAAGTGTCCTGGCTGTTTAAAAAAAAAGTCCTGCACTCATCGGCTGCTACAGCAGCTGTTGGGGCTTCTGGGGGCTTGTGGCAGAGCCCCCCATGCAGCACAGGACACTGGGGGCAGCAGGGATTGCCTCCCCACCTGGCAGAAGATGGTGAGTGTGGTGCTTTAAAAAAAAAAGTGCCAGGGCTGGGAGAGTAGGTGGGGGATGGGGCCTGGTTGATTTAGAGATTCGGCCAATTGGCAGTGGCAGAATCTCTGAATCAGATTCACCTGAATTAATTTGGGACAGTGAATCAAATCACCAAAAGGAATCACTGTCCCCCGAGTTGGCTGAATCTGAATCCGAAGCAAATACTAGCCAATTCACACAGGCCTATTGCTGGGGCTCCTAACAAGCAATGGTGCTTGCTGACCTACATTTCTCAAATGTAAAACCGAAAGTAAACAAAACTACTTACCTAGCACCTTCTGCTTCATTTGCTACTGTGGTCAATATGAGGATGAAAATTGACAAGGTAGAGCCAGCCTGTAAGTATGTTTTGCAGTTCCATCTTTTTTACTGTTGATGGGAGCTTCTGGTTTCAACATCAGTTTTACTACCTAGCATCTGACTTCAAGAACACAGCTTCCAAATAAAAGCTATCACCTGACGAATTGCATTTTGATGTGTTTTTGTCTAGTTTTGAAGAAACATAGGGGTAAAGGGTACCTTCCATTCCCAAGGAGACCATTTCATTCTTTCATATTCTTCTGTTTTCATGATAAACATCCTTGGTGTAATTTGCATCACACATAGGCAAGTTTGCCACATTGTTCAGCTAATGGCCCCTTTTTAAGTTATGAGATTCCAATACCAAATTCTGGGTGTTTCGCATTCAAATGCAAAACCTGTACCAGACAGAACAAAGTTTTGGAACAAAGACTAAAACAATTATCCTGTCAACAAAACTCATTAACATCTGCAAAAAATCTAAAGGCACAGTCTAGGAGAGAGAAAAAAATACATCTATCAAACAGCTCTGGGTTCTGGTGCGAAGAGAAAATTAGAAAGGTTATTTTGGAAAAAGACAAACAATTTTGGGTGAAAGTTGATTTTTATTTTGCCAACCACAACTTAAACTAAATTCAGATTTATTTTCCTTCATTCATTAAGGATAATTGATGAGGTTTTAAGATTTGGATAGTTGCCAGTTGGGAGAGAAAGGAAACTATTTATTCATCCCTAGCACTATTTTGCTGATTTTAATTGTATCCCTCTCCTTTCTGTTTATTTTATGACACTAAAGCCACGACTTTGTTTTTCTCAGGTATGTAAACTCTCATCTGAAGTGCCTGCTGCTGAATTATCCAGTAGAGGGCACCATGTAAACTTATAATGGGAAATCACTTACTTAAAAGTAGGCTTGGCAGAATTTGTTTTTAATTTTAAAAATAATTTTAATGGATAATGATACTTATTGTTAAGCATTTAGTTCAATTTTTAGAGATTTAAATTAAATTAACAACATAAAGATCCTTTACCCCTGAGGTGGCAAAGAAACCCAACAACCAAAACTTGTATATTTTCTAACTGGAGTCTCTCTCACCATGTACTAGTCTCACCAGTAGACTGCTTCACCTCTTTTTGCAGTCTCTCTCTGGTTCTCTGCAGCTGAGTTGTCTCACTCAGGCATTAGGAACTTCCTACCACTGCTTCACACACCTTCCTCCATTGCTACCTCTTCTGGTGCAATATGAATATTCTTCCCCCTCTTTCCCCTCTGTGGGCTTCAGACAGAAGTTTAAGTAACCTATTATCTCCTTTCACCCTCTTCTGGGAACCTGTGAATGGGCACCTAATTGTTTAATTGACAAGCCATTAGGCACTGACACATCAGTTCATATCATATCAGCACCAATGAAAGGAAAACTGACACTATTAGTAATCAGCTTTTTTGGCTGATGTAGCTGATAATGTTGCCAATACATGCCACACGCAGCCGCAGTATACATGCAGCCAGAAGCACAGTCTGGGAGCTTGGAGAGCAGAGTGCAGCCAGTAAGCCTGTTGGGGGAGAAGAGGTGGGGGAGGCAGGGCAGATTGAGGCCCCCTCGGTGAGGGAGGGAGTGGGGCTGGGGTAGGTGCTGCCCAGCCAGGGCGGGGCGGGATGGGGTATAGGATGGAGCTATGGCTTATCTAGGGGGCATGGGGAGAGGGGAGGTGGTTCCGGTCACTGCCTGCACCCTCAGGGGAGGTGTGAGGGGCATGTGCCCCCTGATCTGCGTATGGGGTGAGGGCGGGCTGGGAGTAGTGCTGGGCTCTTCCCAGAGGGGGTCGGGCCAGGGCTGCACTCAGGGTGGGCAGTGGCAGCTCTACTGGGGAGGAAAGTTACAGCCCCCCCACCCCAAAATTCACCATAGCACCTCCGTAACGCCTTCCCAGTTCCACTGTCACCCGCTCTGAGTGCAGCCCTAGCCCAGGGCCCCATCAGGAAGAGCCCTGACCACTCCTGGCCCCAGCTCACAGCAGCAGTCCTCCCTCACCCTGCACACAGATCCATGGGGCATGTGCCCCCCCATGTCTCCCCAAAGGGTACACACAGTCGCAGGAGCCTTTCTCCCCACCCTCACACTCTCTGGACAAGCCGCAGCTCCATTCCGTGCCTGGCCCCACCCTGGCTGGGCAGTGCCTGTCCCTGCCCTAGCCCCAGCCCCACTCCCTCCCTCATGATGGGGGCCTCAATCTACCCACCCCCACCCCCCTTCCCTCCCCCCTGCCCCTATCCTGTGAAAAACTTACCAGCCAGACGCTGCTCTCCAAGCTGCCAGGCTGCATATTGGCAATCAGACCAGTATTGGCTGACAGAACTCGTTAATAATCAGACATTGATAGTGTCCCAAAAAAAATATTTATCGGTGCACCCCTACTGCCCATTGTTTTCCTCTTTAAAGAGACCAGTCCTCTATACTCTGCCCTGCAACTCCCTTCTGTTCGTCTCCCTCTTTTCAATTATTAATGATGGATATGTTTTTTTCGTCACCCTGTATGATGTGAACTTGCCACTTATCGGTTTTTACCAATAAAAAACAAATCCTGCCAAGCCTACTTATAAGCAGTGCATACTTCACTTTGGAAACATATTTCACCCCCCCAAGCAACAGGGACATTTTTGGCCTGTACAGTATATGAAGACCTAGAACAATTGGCACAATCACTTTTCCTTGCAGTAGAATTACATTTATTGAATCCTAACCTCCTCATTTATTTATTTATTTTAAATAATAAAATGTACTTTGCTTTACCTTGCTATAAGGATTCTGATTTCAAACGTGCATACATTTCTGATGCATGTTAACTGTGTCCAACTGGACTAGGGCAGATTTATATGCAATTACCGGTAGGAAAAATTGGAAAAAAGGAAACCAAAGCAATAAAGTTTTTGTGTTTATTAATATAAACAAACCTTGTATTGCCAAATGCTTCAAAACGAAACATACAGTATATTAATAGAGGATGATAACCAAAAAGGATAATACCCACACAATAAGGCTGTTTTAAACTACCAGCCTTGACTTTTTGTTCTAAACAAAATGTTTACAGAAATGTTTGCTTGAATGTCCCAGGCTGGGATGTACATGAGCCACAGTGAAGTTGTGTGCATGAACTCTTCAACCTGAGAGGTTTAGCAGAAAAGCGCCTTTACGAGGCCTAATTAAAACCAGGTTTGTCCCAGGGCCCTCACTCACTCTGGTTTTTATTTTGGCCTTCCCTCCAAGTCAAAAGTCAAGTCCCAAAAGAGAAATGAAGTTCATTATTGAGTCAGGAGCATTTTTCTGCTTTTTCATTCTAAACTCTAACTAAACATGTTTTGGGTTTTAGTTTGGCATTCTGCACCTCCAAATAATATTTTATTTTATATGCACCTAAGGGTGAAATGTAAGAAGTCTTGACTTTGCCCTCCATAATAAATAATGTGTGAAAAGTACAGTGCAATCTCCCTCACATGCAACTGATTTGATATGGGGAACTAAATATTCTAAACAGATGGGGCACACACTGGAAATATTTTAGAGCCAAAGGAACTCACAATAATATCATCATCATCATCATCAGGTAGCCTGGTAAACTTTTATGCAACCACATTATGAAAATACAATGTATCAAGCAGGATTATGCTGTACAGATTTGTAAGAAAATCTTTCAATTAAAAAAATTCTTTGGTTTTCATTCTTTTGTAAATAGCACTAATGCTGACAGTATCCCTATCAGTAGCATTACTAATTGAAGACAGCAGCCTTAGTTGCTACCTTTGTTGGAGGAGGGCATAAAAAGGCACAAAGTAGGAGCAGGTGCTGCCCTAGGTGTGGAGTTCTGCTGATACACCTCTGGTCCCTATTTTATACTTCTCTTAAATATTGTACTTACTTGTTACATCTCATTTGCATTCCTTATTGCTGCCTTGACATTTCATACTATGCTAGCAGTTCTAATGGAATAGCAAATTCACAAGCTGAATTCTCATTTAGTGTCATTAATAGAAGAATTAAAAAACTAGAAAGAAACAAAATAGATAGGAGGGAGAAAAACATATGGATTACTATTAAATAACCCAAACTCCCCCCTCCCCAAACAAACACACACAGAAGCAATATTTTTCTTCTCCATTCCTAGCCGCTTCACTCATACCTAATTTACTACATGTGGCAGAAGGAACATATCTCCCATGCTGCTTGAAATACCAGTATGGTCATTACAATCCAGTGTGATTTCAGGGAAACATCAAAGAAACATGGTCATTGACAGATGCAAGAGAGGACTGACAATGAAGCAGGTAATCACTTCAACATCTTCTGGCTATCTGTTGTAGTTTTGTAATTGCACAATAGTTGATTTAGACTTTAGCGTGCTTTGCTTGGAGCCAATAGCAAAGGCATACTCAAAAGCATGATATTTGTAGTACACATTTCCAAGAACAAAAATGCAGTGGTGTTTTTCAAAAAGTCCCTGAATGTTCACCAGATGTGAAGCATATATGGCACTAAAACACGAGAGAATAATGTGACAATAAAATTTAATCAAATCAACATGCGACAGTAATCACACAAAGATGACATGCAAATGTTTTATAAACAAAAAAAATATGTAAATTATTTTTAGTTCTTCAGAACACAAAAAAGGTTGCCTGGTCATACATGAATTAGTCTTTCCACTCTTCTTAGGGTCCATCTGCAGGAAATGTGTTACACCCTCTGTGAGACAGCAGTTTATCAGAGTGTGCTTCTCACACAAGATATTAAATTCTTTCTTCATGATACACAGAAAAACTAATAAAGAAAGTAATCATTTGGCCTAATATCCTTCATGAAATTAGAGTCCTTTCTACTACCACATTAAGATAAGGTTGATGATAGAAACCAAAGTGATTTTGGTACTTATGAAGGACATCTGACTGACAGACATGGAAATTTAAATTCTTCCCTGATGCACAGAATGAGTGCACTTGAGAAATAGCCCCTTAAGTTTGGACACACTGCTCTGCCACCCATGAAGTTAAGATGTCACTCATTCTCCATAGACAATCAGTTTTTGGAGGCCTACCTGATGCTGGCTGTGCCTGCCTCTGTTCAAAAAGGCGCTCCCAAGCTGCTTTCACGTGGGTCGCTATGCGGATTGGCCCGCCTCCATGGGATGGTTCCCAGAGAGTGCCCCAGGTGTTGGCAGCTGCTCCCCAGAACTCACCCAACGTGGCCAACCAGGACCTTCAGTGGCGGGGTCCCGCTCTCTGCGGCCTCCAGGGCCAACTCGCCTCTGATGGGTGGTCACGGGGCTCCAGCCACCCCCTACACCCTGGCCAACGCCACCTTAGATTGCAAGCTTGTCAACCTCTTCGCCCCGGGCCTGAGGACTCACAGGAGGCATACAATCTTTGGAAGAGAGGAGCAGTCTCCAAAGAGGAGTACTCCTCTTGTGCTCAGGAGTGTAGGAGGGCTATTAGGAAGGCCAAGGCAGAAGTAGGGCTCCGCCTGGTGACTAGAATCAAGGACAACAGGAAGTCCTTTTTCAAATATGTGGGGAGCAAAAAGAGAACCCTGGGCAACGCTGGGCCCCTGAGGGACTCGTAGGGCAACCTGGTGCTCGCAGCTGATGGGAAGGCTGAGATCTTCAATGGGTTCTTTGCCTCGGTCTTCCTGAGGGGGGACCAGGACTTCCCTCCCGCTGGAAGCCTGTATTTCCCCTCGGGAATCACTGCTAGGCCAAGGGTGAGGGTAGACCTGGTGGAAGGGCTTCTGGAAGGGCTGGATGTCTTTAAGTCGGCAGTCCCGGATGACCTGCACCCAAGGATGTTGAGGGAGCTGGCGGGGGCAATTACTGAGCCCTTGGCTTGGTTATACAAGCACTCTTGGAGCTCTGGACAAGTGCCAGAGGACTGGAAGGTGGCCAATGTGGTTCCCATCTTTAAGAAGGGGAGG
>JAGPOW010001338.1:51283000-51318762 GCA_030014935.1 Caiman crocodilus
GGATGGGATTCAATGTGGACAAGTGCAGGGTGATGCATCTGGGGAGAGGCAACCCCCAGCACACATACTGGCTGGGAAGCTCCTCTCTTGCTAGCACGGAGCTGGAACGGGATCTTGGCGTCATTGCTGACACCAAGATGAACATGAGTCGCCAATGTCAGACGGTGGTTGGGAAGGTCAGCTGAACCCTAGCGTGCATCCAACGATGCATTTCCAGCTGGTCCAAGGCGGTGATTCTCCCCCTTTATGCGGTGTTGATCAGGCTGCAGATGGAGTACTGTGTCCAGTTCTGGGCGCTGCACTTCAAGAGGGATGTGGACAGCCTTGAGAGGGTTCAGAGGAGGGCCACTAGATTGATATGCAGGCAGCAGGATAGGCCTTATGAGGAACGTCTGAGGGACCTGAACCTTTTCAGCCTCAGTAAACGGAGGCTGAGGGGGGACCTGGTGGCAACCTATAAACTGCTGAGGGAAGATCAGCAGGAAATAGGGCAGGCTTTTTTTTCCCGGGCACCACTACGGGTAACTAGGACCAATGGTCACAAGTTACTGGAGAGCAGGTTTAGGTCGGACATTAGGAAACACTACTTCACAGTTAGGGTGGCTAGGATGTGGTACCAGCTTCCTAGGGAAGTTGTTCTTGCTCCTACCTTGGGTATCTTCAAGAATAGATTGGATAGGTACTTGGCTGGGGTCCTGTGACCCTGGCACTCATTCCTGCCATTAGTGGGGGTCAGACTAGATGGCCTGCTTTAGGCCCCTTCTGACCCTAGATACTATTATACTATGACTCCTTGTCCCCGGGCCCCGTCGTCCCTGTGGGCTCCCTCGCCGGAGCCTCTGCCGGCTCTCTCCCCGGCTCCCTTGCCAGAGCCTCCCGTCCCTGCCTGCCTACCAGCTCCGGCGCAAGTTCCACAGCTGGAATCCTGATGGACACAGCCATGGCCTTCCACAACTCTGCTGCTCCCGGCGCTATTGCCGTCCGCTCCCTCATCGTCTGTGTTGCCCCATGGGCGACTGTCAAAGGTTCCCAGCTGCAGTCTGCTTCTGGCGTTTCCCCCATGGGGCCACGTGCCCTCCTGGCCGTGCTTTATATCCGTCGAATGGCGTCTCTCCCTGATGTCACCCGGCCCCAGCTGGATGCAAGTGTGGCTAATGAACCGCATGGGCGGTTTCTCGGCATGCGGGCTTCTTCCATCCTCGCCTCCTGTGGAGGGTAAGTGATTGCTCCTCCTGGATCTGGGCCAGGGCTCCCCGCTAGCCCCGGCGTTCCTGGGACACTGGCAAGTGAATGCAAATAAGTCATATCATGCAAACATCTGTCCAACTGGACACCTGAAATTTTATACAGGTAACCAAAAAGCCTTCAGATGATAACACCATTTGGGGTCCAAACTGATAGCCCTACTGAATTTACATGGAGTTCAAGATGATTTTTGATAGAACAACGCTACCAAATTAGGTGAATTATAGCCAAGAAGCTAAAGGTTCTGTATCCCATTAATAAACCTCTAAGCCTCCCCAAATTCATACTAGTTTGTTTAGTGAGTGTATCTGTGGTGACAGTTTCATATATTCAACCTGCTGCCAAATTAATCTAGATATGTATACCCACAATACAATGGTAAACACACAAATAATATAGTATATAGTAGGGTTGGGGAAAGCTTTGATCCCAGATTCAATTCAGTGGAGATTAGGCCCAATTTGGTGGCTGAATCTCCAAATCCAAATAGAATCAAGAGACACTTTAATCTCTCCAAACCAAATTGGAACCCTCTGAATTGATTCGGTGATTCGGACATACACACAGCTTTAAATGTTTTTACTATATACCTCTATATATCAGGCAACTTGTGAATGCTAAAATGCTGGGTCAGATGGAACATGCCACAGAAGAGCTTGGGGTTCCCCAATGTGCTCAGCAGCAGACCCGGAAATGGATCAGAAGCACTTCCAGTCCACTTCTGGGTTCACCAGTGAGTGTTCAGGGGAGCCCTCTGCGCACCCCCTGCTCAGCGACTGGTGCCTCTGGGTCCCCCCATGGCTGACTGCTGAGCTGGGGAGGGGAAGGGGCGGCGCAGGATGTGCCCCCCCCGCCCGCTCCCCAACAGGCTTCCGGTTCACTTCCAGGTTTGCCACCAAGCATGGGGGGGACACCCCCCACACTCTGTGGGATGCTCCATCCACCCCAGTGTTGCAGTGGGCACAAGCTACGTCTGGTACCTTGAGATATGTAGAAAAAACATTTAAAGCTGTGTCTATGTCTGAATCACTGATTCAGGGACAGTGATCCGAATCAATGAATCAAATCATTGTTCCCAATTCAGGCCAAATCTGAATCAAATATGACCCATTTTGCACACCCCTAGTATCTAGATTCACTGATCTGCTTCAATTATAGATATTCATCTAATTAGCTAGTTGCTTTTTTCCTCTCTTATCTTGTATGTGCAGCTATTGCTACTTCCACAGAAGTACTGAAAAGAAAAGTAACAAAGTTGCAGCAACTTTTAACTGGAGTATCTATCTCCCATGTGTACACAAGTAAGTACTGCTTTGAACAATCCACTTTTTCTTAACAGAAAATTAATTCACACCCTACAATTCTGAAAGAAGACAAAGAATATAATAATTATTTCACTGTTACAGAACATACCGTTAATCCATTTATAGACCTGTGTGATAAAAACCTATACCTCAAAGTGATAAGGGAGATTCTATTAATTTAAGAAAGACTTACCACATGTATGTACATACCACATGCACCTTTTCTCTCAAAATTAGCCATTGGAATGCATGTTTTAAGTTAGAAAGGCAATTTCCATGCTAGAATGGAGTCATGAGGATGCTAGAATAGCTACTGGGGGTTAGATCCCTCCTGCTGCATGGGGAAGGAATGGAGTCTGATACTTGCCAAAAGCTAGTGTTATCCTGCTCAGCCAGAAGTTGCTGCCAATTTGGCAGCAGCTGTGACAATTACACCTCTAGCTTTTGGCTAAGTGGGAAAGAAAGGGTGAGTGAGACGGATGAGCAGACTCTGTCCTGGTTCCTTGTGGCCAGAATTTACCCATGACTCTAGAATATTTTTTTCTTCTTTCTGCCTTCCCAAACAAGGTATGTATCTTATATGGCAGTGTGTGGTATGTCAAAGAATATGATGCATTGTAAACAGCATGGGAAGCAGACCTCCCACCCCAGCAGATTATGGCTTCCCCTTATGGCTTTTCACAGAGAAATTCTTGACAAACATTGTTATGATTTACCATGGTAAAATCTAAATTTGGATAAATTTACAATCCATTGCAAAACATTAGTCCTTAATCCTATATCAAAAGTGGATATGACTGAGCATTTTAGATTCTCCCTAACTCTAATAAAAGATGCTTTTATAATTATTTTATTGGGTTTTTTTAAAGAGATAACTATCAGAAGAATAAAGGCTGAAAGATTTACGGTCTGTAACCAATCAAAATAAGTACAAATCAAGTCACTTAGGGACCAAAATTAAAACATTCACATATTTGTTAATAGTCAACAAAGCAGCTTCACCAATCTTCTTCTTGCTATGCACTATTTTATTATACCTATCATAAGAAAATCACTACTTAGAGAATCAACATTTTATGGTTAAAATGGATCAATCTGGTTTCCTAAATTGATATAAATAATTCCACATCTCACTAAATTTAGGTACATTCTTTTAGGTCTAAGAGTCAAAATGTTGGTGCTGTACAATATTATTTTAAGGGGCTCATAAAACATAATGAAGACATCACAAAAATAGAGGAATTCTTCAAGTCAATGTTTCTGTTGATATGTTTCTTTTCTCTATTAGAAATATCTAGGAAAATTAAGACAGATTAAGAATCCCTTTGGAGTTAATGCTATGTATTTGAATGCCTTTCTACCTGAGCCTTAAGAACTATACTAATTTCTCAAGGCTTTAGAAAAAATATACAGACTTTCAAAAAAGAATAGCTGAATTTAATATGGTCGTATTCTGACCTCTGCAGAATAAAATTCCATTTAGAGAGTTTCTCATCTTGGGCCCATTGTCTTTTCCATTCCTTTCATGTCCCCAACTAAAAAGGATTCTGAAACTTTTCCCCTCTTTTGCTAATCAGACACTCCAACAAAGGTTCTTCACTCCATCCTTTACCTATGTTATACTCCAACAAAAAGTAAATCCAACATCAACTAAACATGTCTGAGGAATGAAAATGGTTTACAGACTAAGTCATCTATTTTTCTGTAATTTATCACCAGATGTTTTAATTTGTTAAAAATTACAAGGTTCTTATTCTTAGTAGTTTAATTTAGACTCCAATATGAGCTGGCTGTAAAGAATCAAAACTATCACTGTTTGCATGGAAGCCATGAGAATGTTGCCAACTTCACTGAGTTCCAAACTGCATGCGAGGATACAAATACTAGTCAATTATCTTCACATTTTAAGAGATACTCAGCTACATAAAATAACTCCTGGCATTTCTTTAGAGTAAATAAATTTGTATTGTCAGAGATTCATTTCATTTCAGGAACTAACATGGTTAATCACTATCTTAGGAAGATGCACAGAAACAAACTATACCTGTATTAAAAACACTAATCCACAGAATCAACTAAGGACAATTCCTGCAGAAGTGCCCCTGCATAGAAGCAAACCCGAGTGGGAGGAAATAAAACCTACCAACTGAGAGGACACCTGATTTTTTCTCTTCAAAATCTGTTCACCTTTGTAATGGCCTGAAAGCATTCATTCTGAAAAGCCAAATTAAAAAAAAATTAAGGCCTAATTTAAGAGCAGGTACTATGGCATACCAAATTTAGGCAGAGGAAGTATCAAGGCCCTAAACTAAGTCTTCCCCCCACCATATATCCTCACTGTATGTTATACAGGGTGCACTGATAAAGATTTTTTGGGCCAAAACCAATGGCCGATTACTACCGAGCCATGTCAGCTGATACTGATCTGACTGCTGATATAAAGCCTGGCAGCTTGGAATGCAGCGTCTCCACTGGTAAGTCTGCTGAGGGCAAAGAAGGGAAGGGGTGTGAGGGGTGTAGATTGAGGCCCCCAGAATGAGGGAGTGAGGCTGGAGCAGGTGCTGCCCAGCCAGAGGGGTGGAACGCGGAACAGAACCATGAGCTGCTTGTCTAGGGGGCACAGGGAGAGGGATCACACCCACTGCTGTGCACACCCCTGGGGGAGGCACAAAGGACATGTGCTCCCCAGATCTGTGCATGGGGTGAGGGCAGGCTGTTGCTGAGGGCTGGGGCTAGGGGTGGCACTTGGCTCTTCCTGGCAGGGGGTGGGGTTTGGGCCAGGGCTGCACTCAGAGCAGGCGCTGGTGCTAGGAGTGGGGTCTATGGCAAATTTTGACATGGTTGTAGCCCAGTGCTGCCACTGCCTGCCCTGAGTGCAACCCCGACCTAACCCTTCTGCTGAGAAGAGCCCGGTGCCATCCCTTGCCCTAGCCTGCAGTGGGCAGCCCACTCTCACCCACGCCCTGCAAAGATCCAGAGGGCATGTTCTCCCCACGCCTCCCATGGGGTGTGTGCAGCAGCAGGAGCTTCTACCCCCCACAGCCTCCAACTGAGCTGCTCATGGCTCCATCCCAAGCCCTGCCCCACCCCAGCTGGGCAATGCCTGCCCCAGCCCCACTCCCTCCCTCATCATGAGGGCCTCAATCTGCCCCCCTTTCCCTTCCCCCTCCCCCTTCCACCCCACAAACTTAACAGCTGGTGGATGCTGCACTCCAAGCTGTCATATGCATGGTACGGCTGCAAGTGTGCACAAGGCATTTATCAGTGACACATCAACCAAAAATGCTGATTGTTGATAATGTTAATTTTCCTTTTATTGGTGTTGATACAAAACGGACCAATGTATCGAGGCATCTCTAATGTTATAATATGGCCTAAAGTAACTCTTAGTTCTAAGTCATTCTGGGGCCACACTTACCCCACCAGGAGAATGGAGAATTGAGCTGTCACACACCTGAGGTTTAGGCCCTAGGGCAGTAATCATTTGCAAAGCTCAGGGAAGCTCAGAGAAAACACCTGAATGTCTTTCAGTAACTGACTCACTATAAAAAAGGCAGCTGCATTTCTAATATACGAACTTGTAAAGTGAAGAGAGTCTCTAAGGAAAGAAAGCTGCCAGAAGGAACTGCTCTCCATTTCCTCAGGAAGCTCAGAAACTCTTTACTTGGGCAGACCTGGGAATCAATCCCAAACCCTGTAAATTCTTTTGGGAACCCAATCAATCCCAAACCCTGTTCAACAGAATGCCAGACTGTTATTAGAAGGATGGACACTTTTGTCTAGCTACTACTGAATAAAGTTTACCTAAATCCTAATAATTTGCCCATCTCTGAGATGGAGGGTTTTCTTTTAAGACAAGGAAATTGGTTCTCTCTTACAGGGACATGTGAGCTTGCCTCTTCTTTCTCTCTGTCCCTGCCCTACCCAACAGGTCTACAGCCAGGAAAATGTATTTAATGTGACTTGACTTATTCACACTAAATGCAAGATCTGCTTAAAATAATTTTGACCAAGATGCTTCAGGATAAAGATATTTTCTTAGTCTGTATACACTCAGAGGTAAATCAAACTTGACTGAATTTTCCTGACTAAATTACACCACACAAATATCAGGATCTTTGTGGAGATGGTTTCAATACCCACAAAGGATGAAAATCTGGCAAAGCAGGGCTGAAAACCAAACACACCCTTTAAGCTGTTTTTTCTTTCTTTTCTTTTCAGCTCTCCTCCTTCCACTGAATGCATAGTACAGGGCTAAAGAACAGAGCATACCATAAAACACATTTCTAGTCCTCTCTGAGTGCTTTCCTCAGTAAGAAGAAAAAGTCTGTTCTTATACTGAGTTGGCTAATACAACTTCAAAACATAATGCAGGCAAGGCAGTTTACACTTTTTCCATGAGCTAGCAAGTCAAGGTAATCCCTATGATCTTTCCACAATCTAAGCTAATTAAACACGAAAGCTCCAAACTATCTGTCACTTAAGGATTTTTATCTCAAGTTAGCAAAAAGAAGTTAAGAATATCTCATTCTTAAATCAAGATAATTCTTTTAGGGTTAAAAAAAACCCCCAAGACTGGTCCAAAGGATCCTAAGTACAAGAACAGCTGTAGTGCAGAACTCCACCCTGAGCAAGAGAAGGCAGAGAGAGAGAGGCTGGTGAATTTAGGATTTCCAGGAGGCAGCATACAGGGCTCTATGACTCAGGGAACACATTAGAAGGCAGAGCAGAATGGAGCCATAGGGCATTTGTACACATGCTTGCACCACAGCAACAGGCACTTTTAAAAGCACACAGTGCTGCAGCGCATACATTTGTATAAACAGCAAAATGCACGTCAGCACTGAGAAAATGGCAGTAGCATGTGTTTTAACTAAAACACATCAAGAGTGTTTTTGTTTAAAAGCTCACTGCTATCATTTTCTGCACACTAACACGAATTTAGTTGTTTATTAGGGCTGTGTGAATCTTTGGTCCCTGATTCAATTTGGCAGAGATTCAGCCCAATTCGGTGTCTGAATCTCTGAATCTGAATCAAATCAGGAGACCCTTTAATCTCTCCAAATAGAACTGGAACCCTCTGAATCAATTCAGAGCGATTTGGTAATTCAGACATAGACACAACTTTAAATGTTTTTTCTACATACCTTAAGGTACCAGGTGGCTCATCAATGGTGCAATGCTGGGACGGATGGAGCATCCCACAGGACCATGGTGGGCTCTACAGCATGCTTGGCAGTAGACCTGGAAACGGACCATAAGCACTTATGGTCCACCAGAGAATGCATTGGGGGGCTCCCCCTGCACTCCCCCGGCTTCATGACTGGTGCCTCCTGGGTCTGGGGGGGGGCACCTGGAGTCCCCCTGTGGCCGATCGCCAAGCTGGGGGCACAAGGGAGGGCCCAGCATGCTCCCCGGCAGACCTGGAAATGGACAGGAAGTACTTCTGGTCCACTTCCAGGTTTGCTGCCGAGCACACAGGAGACCCACCGCACTCCTGGGGATGCTCCATCCACCCCACCATCACAGCATTCACAAGCCGTGCCTGGTAACTCAAGATATGTAGAAAAAACATTAAAAGCTGTGTCTATGGCCAAATCACTGATTCTCCAAATTAGCATCAAATCTTCAGATTTGGTTTCAGCCTAATCGAATCAGGGACAGTGATCCAAAACAACAAATCGAATCATTGTCCTCCATTCAGGCTGAATCTGAATCCAAATCGAATACGGTCCTTTTTGTACACCCCTACTACTTATACAACCGCATGTGATACAGTCCAGTGAGCATCAGCTCACATGTGGCGCAGACAAAATTAATTGTGTCTGCTCTGACGCACTGGATTTCTGGCACATTGGAGCAAAGGTATGTGTATAAATGTCCATAGAGACTGGTTCACTGAAGACATAAGCTTTTGTAAGTAGCAATCTACTCTGTCAGATGCTAGAGAAGAAGGTAGGACAGTTTAAGGGAAGCAGTGGGAAGCCTGAGAAAATAGGAAGAAGATAATGCTAATTGCCAATCCCAACTCAAATTCTGGACAACATTAAACCTTTCTTAGCAGTGCTTCTTCAGTTCGGATACATATACCCAAGGATGTGACATCCTTAAGAGAAGGAAATAACCAAGTGTAATCTCCAAAAATATGAAAAACAAGAGAGCTCTTTTTGAGAGGTTTGGAAATATAATTAGTCAAAAATTATTCCTAAGTGAAGTGCTGGCATTGAAAAAGTCAAATTGATATGCGTGCCATGTAGCTTGGCAGTTACTGTATTTACACATATATAAGACAACCCAGAATATAAGACGATCCCCCAATAACTAGATTCTACATATGGAAAATTTATAAATTTGTTTCAATTTTCCAGATACTAGTTTTAGCATGGGTACTCTATAATAACACTGTTAAGCAGCACTTTTGTACCAACATATACATAGTACAAACTATGAATGATATTAGTTCAAAGCAAAAGACTCATAATTTATCATATAGTTCACTGGGCTGGGCTGCAGCAGAGTCAACAGTGTTTCAAGCCAGGGTGACCCCACAGCTCAGCGCTGCTCATTATATGTGTGTACTCTAGACACCTGCTACAATAGATCCATTAAGACAACCTGCTACAATAGATCCATGTTTAAGGATTTAGGGGAGCGCATGGTCAGTCACGGAAAGAACCAGGACCCACTGGGCTGGGTAAAGGGCAAGGTGCAGGGGAGGAGGAGCCTTGCAAAAGACATCAAAGAAGCAGGCGACCGACGAGGGCGACCGTGCCACATGAAGCCCCACCCACTGAAAGATTCAAAGTCATGGCAGGAGAGAAGGGACAGCTTGCGGCACGTGGGATGATCTCCCATAAGGCCACATGCAACAGCAAGGCGCGTACCAGCAAGAACTCAGATTAAGGAAGCCCAAGGTAAGATGAATGCACCTGCCGGTACGTACGTACAGTATTTACTGTCTATACTTGGGGATTGTCACTGGTAGGTGTTGCAGGGCTTTGGCCCCTTCTTGACTGGTGCCTTGCTCCCCAGCGACATCAGGTTGAGATCCAGATTTGGCACAACCTATGTAATCTGCTAGCTGCTCCTATTCTTCTGCCATGCCTTAGATGTTTTATTTTTTTTGGGAGACAGTTCCTGATAGGTGCCCCATGGGATCTCACACCTGGGTTTCTTTGTGGGTTTCCAACTTTCCCTTTACCCCACCCTTACCACATCTCCCCGCACTCCACGGTTTTCCTGGCTTGTCTCTCTGGAGAGGCTCCTGGTTGAGCTGGAGTCTCTCCCTTGCTGTGCTCTGCAGCACTCTACGACTCTTTATCTGCTGAGCTGCCTGAGACTGCTGGTGGCCTCTTCGTGGCACCCTCTACCGCATCTCCCAGGTCTCCCCTGACCTCCTATTCTGGCATCCCGACGAGCTGCTTCTCCCCAGAGGCGCTCCCTGGCGTCTCTCCACTCTCGGGGTTTGGTTTCCCTGAGTCGCCTGCCAGAATCTCCCCGTCACTGCTCAGCTTTCCCCTTCGCCATACTTCAGTCGAGTCTTCAGCTGCCTTTTGAGCAGCTTGAGCCTCTCTCTGGCCATGCCCCAACGCCCTGCTGACTTGCAGGCTCAGGCAACTACGAGACTGCCGTGCCTGCTCTCCCCATTGCAGTGTCTCTCCCCAGCTGTCACTCCTTGATGCACCTATGGTAAGTATCAGACTGAGTTGTGGGGGGCTTTCTCCTCCTCTCTTACAGGGACCAGGATACAGGGTTTCTGTAGACAAGCTTCAGATGACAAGGTTAAATGTTTGCATCTTCATTTGTTGCATTTTTAGCCATTGTTTCTATTAGAGTAGCAATTAAAGAACCCTACTATGGCTGGAATGCACTGTGCTGGGTACCATACACATACATGGGAGGGAAAAATTGTTCTAATGAAGTCACAGTTTAATTAGACAAAGCAGACACTGGAAAGATTGAGAAACATGAAGAGAAATGAAGCGACAGGCTGATGCTTGCGTAGAAGGTCAGTGGCAGGAGAAATGGACTCCTTTTCAGGGTTTTGACCCCCCAAAATCTGGCCCTAATTCACTACAGCTTGTTACTTCCCTAGCAATAGAAATACCTCTCAAAAATAGAACAAAAATAGAAAAACACAGAACAAACAGCCTTGTAATATTCTTGTAATTCAGTACTGGGAAAAAAAACTTCCAAAGCAACTGGTCTGATGTCCTACATCAAAATGGGTCATTAAGATGGGAGTATTCCTGTGAGACTTCTGCTACTCACAGGCAAAAGGACCAGCCAAAGGAATGCTTTACAACTGCGTTTGCTTATATGTCACTACAAAGACCACATCTAAAGACCACCATTTTATTTTATTTTTTTCCACAATATATATTTACAAGATGTAGCTGGCAAGGGGTGTAAAATCCTTCACATTGTTAACTCTCAAGTATGTGCAAGTCCTTTTTCTGAATTTCTGGTAAGCCAAAACACTTGGGTGGTGCACTGGAGTTGTCCTTTGCATTTTCCGAAAAGTTTATGCACTTACAGCCACTTTCAAGGACTTATGGAAACCATTATTTTTATTCTAAGAGAAAGCAAGCTGAACTTATTCAATTATGTTTGCAACAATCTGTTTAAGAATTCAGGGATTTGGGATCAGATTGTGCCATTAGATTGACACCAAGTATTGCCTTTCTCATTATATACATGCTTTCAGTGGAATACCACAGAGAAAGATGCTTATGTGCTCTGAAAAAAGGCTGGCAAGGTCTGTATCTGTCAGCAAAATAAATTCACATACAAATTTAGTAGATTAATAGCATATTTAGAAAACAATGTGTGCTAAAGAAGTAAGTAGCAATTAATGGATCAGTAATACTCTTGGTATTGCCTCCCCACCTTGACACCTTGAAGTAAAAATCATACTTCTTTTACGTTTGATCTCTACTAGTGAAATCCTTCATTGTAAGTAAATAGTTGATATTATATCATGAAGAAGAGGAAGAGATCAGAGGAGTACAGGTGACAGGTGACTGACAGAAACAGACAGACCTGTAACTCATAACAGACATTCCATGAAGCTGATGAACAGTTTCAACAACCTTGAGTGACTGGTGATGCTATTAAATTGAATCTTACACGGTACTATTAAGAAAGCAAGCTAACTAAGCATCAATTGCCATATGATTTTAACATGAAATTAAAAACCTGGTAAGAAAATACACACTAGATACTTAATCTTATTACAAAAAAACAGAACATTTTCTTAACAGTTGGCTCCCTAAAAAATATTTTCATTTAATATGGTTCCATTATTTTATTTTTGGTACACAGAAAATTGATTTAACAGCTCTAATTACTTAGTATATTTATTCTTCCCCAAAGCTTTTTAAATGTTAGTGTTGCTTATTTAACAAAGATGTCTCTTTATTCACTTTAAAGGTTTTGTATGAATTCACTTTAAAGGTTTTGTATGAATTTTATTTCAAAACAAAGGACGTATTCTTTCAAAAATCATCTCTTACATGTAAGCTAAACCACTGCATACTTTTCATTTTCTGGATAGGACTATAAACAATCTATTTCTACATAGGAATAA
This sequence comes from Caiman crocodilus, assembly GCA_030014935.1. Taxonomy (NCBI): domain Eukaryota; kingdom Metazoa; phylum Chordata; order Crocodylia; family Alligatoridae; genus Caiman; species Caiman crocodilus. The sequence continues at coordinate 51,295,139 of JAGPOW010001338.1, forward strand.
AGAGACCCAATGTCTGATTTTGTGATTGTTTCATAGGTGCCTAGTGAAAGGTATTTTCAATCTTTGTCAAGTTAGATTCAGAGATTCTTAAAATAATTTTATTTCCACATTATAATAAAAGAAAACAGCTTTGTTTACATTCACACAAAAATGGGATTAGTTTTCTAAATGAATTCATCTCAGCATATTTTTCCATCAAGTTGAGAAAAAAAGTATGGGGAGAGAGGGAACTCCTTTGGGGTGGTAAATTAATTCATGTAGCCTAGATTTTAATAAAAGGCAAATGATTATTGCTGTGCAACCTGAGACACATGAATCTGAGCAATTCACAAAACCTACTGAAGAAAAGTTTGTGAAATCAGGCCCTTTTATTGTATGTCATCTTGGGTGCCCAAAATAAAGGTCTGCAAAATATCTAGGTACTGAAAATTCATGCCACTGTCCATTTTTATTTCAGTATTACTTAAAGGTCTCAGCCACCTTGGGGTTCTACTTTTCTGGACTCTGTACAAACACATAGGAAGAAATTATTCTTACCCAAGGAACCTCAATCTAATTTAGCACAAGATGCAATGAGTGAGTGTAACAAGCCAGAAGATGAAACAAGAAGGACAAGTATGACAGAATAGCGTGGGTTATGCTAACTGCATAATTTGCAAAGGTAAAATAAAGATGCATAGATAAAGAAAATATGTTAATGATACTAACAGTGTTGCAGAAACACCAGCAGACTGCATGCAAAATGATTTAAATGCATCTAACAAAATTAAGCAACTTTGTCCTCTTTATTTCTGGGACTAGGCTGAACCAGTATGAGTTTCAGTATCTATATCTACCATATTTACTTGATTCCAAGACAAGGTTTTTCCCTCCCAATTGGTATAGGGAAAAAAGCCTCTCAGCTTGTAATTGCATGTAAGGAAATCTCACTAAATACACTGTCTATCATGACTCATCATCAATCCCTCACAGTTGAGGATGATTGTCTTCCTTGATGGCCATATCTCTGGGTCCGAAGATGGTCAACAAGGCCCACCTGGCATTGACAGGTTCTACCGCAACTTGAGCTCATGTTTCCATGAGAGGTGGCTGTCTCTGAATTCTTAGTTCAGTCTACAACATGCTGTTTCTGCCATTCCCACTTTTCCATCTCCTGCTATCATTGTGAGGTTTCAAAGTACTGAGATTCTTGCAGCAGACTCTTCCTCCATTTTGCGCAGTCCTGGGCAACAGTCTCCCAAGAGTTGATGTAAATGTTGCATTTTTTCAAGATGGTCTTAAGGACATTATTGAAGTACTTTCTCTGTTTTCCTCTTGAGTGTATGCCTACACTGAGCTGGAAGAATGAAATTTGCTTTGGGAGTCTGGAGGCAGACATCAGGATGATGTGGCTGGCCCAGTGAAGTTGATGTCATCACCTTAGCAATCATTGCCTCGATGCTCGTGGTGCTTGCTTGAGAGAGAATGCTAAAGTTAGTGCATCTGTCTTTGCACTGAATTCAAAGGATCTTCCACAGGCAGCACTTCTTCAGCAACTTGAAGTGTTTTATGTACATTGTCCATATCTCAGGTCAGTACAGTAAGATAGGGATCACAACTGCTTGATAAAGCATGAGCCAGATTTTGAATCTGATGTTGTGATCTTTGGATACCCATTTCCTTAGGCATCCAAAGGCTGCACTTGCACATCTGAGGCAATGTTGTATTTGTTTAGTGATGTCAGCCTTCTGCGAGAGATGGCTTCTGAGGTACGGGAAATACTAAATATTCTCCAGAGTCTCATCATAAATCTGAATTGCGGGAGCGGGGGAGAGTTCATTAAGGGCTTGTTGATGGAGGACCTTAGTCTTCTAAATGTTAAGCATCCATCTTGTATGCCTCAGTAAAGACATCAACAATTGGCTGAAGGTCTGCTTCCAAATAAGCATGCACTAAAACATTATCAGCATACTGGAGCTTGATGATTGAGGTCAGGGTAGTCTTGGTTTCGGCTCTAAATCAGCTGAGATTAAACAGTTTACCATCCATTTAGTAGTTTAGCTCCACTCCAACTGAAAGCTTGCTGGTCAGATATAGCATGACAATAAGGAATATTGAACAGAGTGTTAAATCGATGATGCAGCCTTGCTTAACATCAGTCTTAAACTCAAAAGGATCTGTGACAGATCTGTTACTGAGAACTACCACTTGCATAGCATTATATATCAGGCAAAGAATGGTGACAAATTTTGGTAGGCATCCATACCTCAGAAGGATCCTCCACAGTGCTTCTCGGCTGACAGAATTGAAGGCTATCATGAGGTCAAAGAAGGCCATGTTTTAATTTGCTTTTATTTTTAATGTAAGAGGCCAGGAAAGTCAGGTTTGTGTGCAATAGCCCTGCCTGCTAAAACTACAAAGTTCATAAGGGGACTGATGTTGTAAAAGAAAGTTGAGTAAAGCTGTGGGGTCAGTGCTCACCATGACTTTCAGAAAGTCTAAGGTGAAAGGATGCCCCAGCTCAAGAATCACAAGAAAAGGAGGAGAGGCTCTAGACAGGAGCTTTCTTAGGGGAAATGGTATTGAATTTCACTGTCCAACCATAGAGAACTAAGTACTAGTTTCTTGAGCTAAGATCAAGTGGGTAAGGTCTTTGAGCTTACCTCAAAGTGGGACCCAATCACTTCAAGCCCAGCAGTAGCTTCAAATTACTTGTGGACTGGTGCTTCATACCTGATTCAACTGACTGCTGCTTAATGGTACAATCTCATATGAGAAGCATGACAAGAGGTTTTCAAGATACAGCTACAAATCAGAGACCCTTCTCCACATGCTATGCCCTTGCAAAAACTTCAGGCCAGAGTGTAGCAGCTCCGCCACAATGCTGTCCAGGGCCAGCTGGTGAAAGTCATCCTGGCCTTAGCTGGGACCATGTCCATCAAATGCAACGTTCCAGGCTGCAAGAGTCAGCTATGTCCATCATGGCCAATGAGAACAGGTACATAGTGATGCTTGATGTCACCATCCCCTTCAAGAACTGGTGGTGAGTCTTTGTTGAAGACTGTGAATGGAAGCTTACAAAGTACCAATAGCTGGAGTCAGCGATATGAGATAACTGTCAAGGAGCTGATAATCTAGGTGCTTGGAGCATGGGACTTGAACAATGAGAATGTCCTGTGTGCCTGACGAGTATCCCGCTGCTATGCCAAACTGATGAGATGCCTCATGGTGTCCAACACCATCAGAGAGTCAAGAGACATCTATAATTGAGAAAATTGTGGAGAGGTGCCGACACATGGACTCCACCACAGCACCAGCCAGAAGTGACTCAGAAGGGACAGCCTGACTGCTCCTGCCCCCCTTCCTCATATCAATGGATTATGACCTGACTGTCCCCCTCCCTCCCCCCCGGCCAATGAATTATGACCCAGAATACTTATAACTGGACTCTCCCTCTCCCCCCTGCAATTGTACCCCGCATGTTGTTACTTGTACCTTTGTGTCCCTTAAAATCCAGCACTCTAATGATGTGGCATCCTTGATTGAGATACTTTGTATTCTCTCTTTTCTGTAGCCATCTTGCCTTTTAACTCCCTTATGCCCCACCCTAACCCATCCCTGGACTAAGTAGGCTATACAGCAGGAGTCAGCAATCCCCGGCATGCATGCTGAGCATGGCACGTGATGCCATTTTCCTTGGCACGCGTTGGGGCTGGGGAGGCAGCAGCTGTTTGTAGCCTCCCAGCTGCAGCTGGCTTTGGCTAGCTGCTGAGAGCCACGGAGCCCAGGCTGCTCCCATAGAAGTCCTGCTGCAAACAGCCTGGGCTCTGTGGCTGTCAGCAGCTACCCAGAACCTGGGCCTGCTGCAAATATCTGATGCCTCTCTGCCTTGGTCCCAGCCCCAGCTGCCTCCCAGACCAAGCCCCGGGCTCCAGGGAGGCAGCACATACCAGCTATACTCCCCGCTGTGCTGCCCTTGCTGCTTCTGCAAAGCAGCATGTGGGACCTGGTATGGCAGGGCACAGTGGAGGGCACAGAAAGCTGCCTGCTCCCCCCTGCTCTGCCATACTTCCCCTGCAGACAGGGGCAGCAGTGAGGGGCACAACCCTGCACTACTGCCCACATTGCTCCCACGCACACAGGGGAAGTGTGGCAGGGCAGTGGGGAGCTTGTAGCCTTCAGCTTCCTGCACCCCCTGCTGTGCCCTGCCATACCAGGTCCCACATGCTGCTTTGCCTACTCCTGCTCTGCAGTATTCATAGTATGCAATTTAGTCACCTCCCCCCACACCCACCCTATACTATGTAGCCATCCTCATCCAGATATTTGTATTTTTCTGTTCCTTCAACCCTATAACCTCAACCCTCTTTGATGCTCACTAATAAAGTTCAAGTTACAGGGTGCAGCCTGCCCCTTGCACTCTAGGCATTTTGTGGCAATGCAGTACTGTTTTTGCACTTTCCTCCTAGCTTGCTCCTCAGCCTTTCGGCTAGAAGCGAGTGAGACTGGGGGCATCAGAACTCCAAAGCTTCCAGGCTTGCAGTTTGCATGCAAGTTGCTTGCCATGGATTTGGGGAGTATCTGAAACTTTAGACTGATGGGTCTGGAAGGAAGGATACCTTCCTGGTGGTAGAGCCACAAAAGAACTTGAGGCTTTGCCCAAGTGAATTTGGAATTTGGCCCCAGTTTATACTAGATGAAAGTAGGTGCCAAAGTGCTGCTGAAAAGTGTGTTATTGAAACACCTATGCTACAACTTGCAGCCATTTGAAAAAAGGTAACATATGTATCAATTCTGGATGAACCAAAACTCTGGGTACTGTATGTATATTACTACAGATGGTAAAGGGGGAGGGACTTCCAGGGGAAAAAGGCTGTGGAGAAGCAGAGAACAAAGAGCTATCTGATCCCCCAGATTTATTTTCCCAGCTGTAGCAGTGGAAAGAGGATATATTTAAGGCAAACCTCCAATAATTAGATTCTATACCAAGAACATTTCAATAAATTTATCATTTTTCAATATATAGAATCTAATTATTGGGGGGTCATCTTATAAATCAAGGTCATATTCTATGCAAGTAAATAGGGTATTACTGAATGCCAGAGGATGACCTCCCCAATCAATATGTGGATTCCTGAAGAACAGAATCATTCCATATGCATTTTCATGTTGACAGATTATTGATTCAACTGCAAGATGACTGCTACCTTCTAGTTTAATTCTACATCAAATTTCACACAACGGTAACACTAAGACAACAAAACTGATTTTTTCTGAAGGTTTCACCCTAAGGAGATATTAAAAGTCAATATACATTGATAAATCCTCTTAGTAATTACAAATTTTCTAAGACAGCATGTTGGCTACCCAAATAATGGAAGTTTAAATTGCTATGATCGGCCAATAGACAAGTATTAAGAAACTAGATATGTATTGATTTGAATACTCATTAATTCCAAGAATCAGCCCTACTGTACTAGTTTTAACTTGGGGAATACAGTTGTGTTTTATTTCTATAGCTCCAGTAGCTGATCGATTTGTAGGGTCAAAGTCATGGTTTGAAGTGCTAGCAAAATTTGCAGGTATTACTTGACAGAGGTCATGACATGAACACTTCTGCTATGGCCAGCAGGACAGAATGATTAACACAAACTGAAGATGTGAGACACCTGCTTTATGACCATCCTATAGCACACAAAAGTCTAAAGTCATGCAGGAGCTTCCTCACCTGCACCCATCCACTCAATGCCACTCCCAAGGAGACATGACTACAAATGTAGAACAAGAGGCTAAAGAAAATACCAGACAGCAAAGCAGTGGGCGTTCTAATGACCAAGTCCTTGACACCAGGGACTGACAAACATGGCAAAGGAGGTGATGTCTCAACTGCCTACATAATGGAGTTAGATGTTCCAAGGAACTAATGAAGAAGTGGGCCTATACCAGGGGCTGGCAATTATTTCAGGTGGAGGGCTGCTTACCAAGTTGTGGCAAGCTGTTGAGGACCACATAGGTAGCCCCACCCTATGACAGATGCCCTGCCCCTTGACAGGTGCCCTGCCTCTGGTCACCATCTTAGGACCAATATCTCAATATCTTGGGACCAATGTCCCAGGGCCAGCACTGGTGAGGCCCAGAGCAGGGCGCAGGCTGGCAGGGGTCTGCAGAGCCTGGCTGGGCTGCACCAGCAGAGACAGGGCGGAGCTGGGCCAGCTCCATAGAGCTCCTGCCAGCCAGGACACTGTACCCCTGCCACCCTGTTCTGGGTCCTACTTACTCTGGTCCCGGGACATGGGTGCAGGCCCTGCTCCCACACCTGCTCACTCCCAGTGGCCCCCCCCGTCCCATGGCACAGGCGGTGGGGGGGAGGGGCAACCCACAGCCCTGACCCCCTGCTCACAGACAGGGAAGGAGCTGGTGTGGAGTGCGGGGAAAAGCGGCCCCTCGCCCGCCCTGTGGCCAGCGCCTCATGCTGCAGCCGCTTGCAACCCGTGTGGAGCTGTCTGTGCCTGCTCAGGACAGCCCTGCATGGGCTGCGAACAGCTGCAGCAGGGAGCGCCAGGCATGGGGCAGACGAGGGGCTGCTTTTCCCTGCACTCCACACCAGCTCCTTCCCTGCCTTCCACCCCCTGCCCTGAGGTTCTGGTCCCGGGGCAGTCACATGGTCCCAGACCATGGGGGGAGGGCCCAGTGGGCTCTGCTGTTGTGGGAGCTCTCCAGGGCTTCCCCTGGGTCCTACTGCCCTTGGTTCCTAACATCTTTGACAGGAACCAAAGACAGATATATTTTAAATTTTTCAAATTTTTTTAGGGGCCTTACAGTCCGGTTAGAATGGCCTTGTGGGTTGAATCTGGCCTGCAGGCCGTATTTTGCCCATCCCTGGCCTATACCATCAATTCAACTACTGGTGACTGTGGTACAGAGCCTCAGATTATGCAATACCTGCTGCAAAGTTTGCAGTAAACATATACAATAAAAGATCTTGTAAGGTATAATAAATGAGCACAATCATATGTAACAAAATGGTTAAATGCGTGTAGAATCATGAGAAGAAAAAGCAGCAGCTCCAGTAGTCAAATCCGATACAAAGTTATGTTTTCCCCCCTCTAAAAGTACTAAAAATATTTTTAAAAATGCATGCTGACAAATTTCATAAGGGACCATTAAGACAACCTGTCCCACTGAACTGCGGGGTCAGACACTGATTCTATGGAATAATAATGAAATTCAAATATATTTTATTTATACATTCATAAATGTAAAAAAATTACACACATAATTTATTGAGCAACAATGCAATTGTATATTTTAGATTGTCAAGACTTTTGACCCCAAATACTACATCTAAGGCTTACACCTAAGCTTTGGAGTCCTACTGACAGCATGAACAGTGTCATGTGCTGAATCGTTAATACCATTTCCAGCACACTCCACTTTAACTTACATCCACTTAGATGCATTTAGGTCAGAATCTCACAGGCAGTTCTATACAAATGGAATTCTGTGCTCAGCATGCATTCTTTGCAAAGCTAAGACTTTAGTTTTCAAATTTCTTGGTAGAGAACTGTGTTCTCACTCATGTGTATAGATACCACATTATGTATTCCAAGTACTCTAAAACTACAACATGAATTACAGTATTAGCTAGCTAAATGCTCAATTAGTCAGATTCAGCTTGATCATATGAAATCACACAGAATCTCAACACATCTTCATTTAAATGTTACTACTTTTAAAGTTAGCTTATATTTGCTATTGAAATACTAACTGTAAAGTAAAGCATTAAAATGTATTACATTTTTTTTCCATTCTATTTTTTTTGAGCTTCTGCTGCGACATTCATGGAAGACAGAATGATGTCATTTTATTAACCTCATAACTGTCTTCCACCAGAGAAATAAAAACATTGGAATGACCATCTGGCATTATGTCTCTATTTCCCCTTCTTAAAATTGTAAGTATGTAACTTCAGTTTTTCAAGCAGCTTTGAAGAAAAAAAAATCTGCTTTTCAACAAATTCTGTAACACCAATAAGGTTAACATGCACATGATAAGGTTTTTGCACATGAATATATTGTAATCTGCTACCAACCTAGGTACTTGTAGAGCTCCCATCAGCACAATGTTTGCTAGCTAAGTACTTGATCTACTTATATGAGAAGAAACCATTAAAGCCTTAAAATACTTATGGTTAACAAAACAATACCATATCCACCCCATGAAAGCCACAGTGCAAACTAAGGCAAAAAAGTGTGGAAAAAACTACAGTTTGCTGTTCACAGTAGAAAGTGTAAGCTAACTTTAAAGGTAGAACTTGAAGAACTGACGTTCAGCACATTCCACATTGTGCAGTCATTCTATACTTAACAGCATATTAAGCAGGATATAGATGGCTCAGTACTTAGCAAGGAAATATTGCTATTATTTATTTCTATTCTTGAACACTTGGACTTAGTTAGACTTCTTGTGCTCTTTCTCAAAGCGCCAAGCTCCTTCATGCCATTTCCAATTAATGAGGGGAGAAAGGGGAAGCAAACTTGGTGGCACCCACCAATCTATTATTATTGGGAATCAGGGGAGCATGCTGCACACATAGCAAGACAATCCACATCCCCAAAAGTCTATGAACTAACAAGTTACATAGTAGAAAAATAGTTAAGGGCATTTTAGTTGGCCCTTAGGGTTAAAATGTGCAGACTTATTGTGATTATCCTTGTCAACATCAGATTTTCAGTATAATGAATTATTTAATTTTATTAATGCATTTTAAACCATGGTACTTGAGTTAAATATACAGAAGCCTGCAAACTGCATTAAATTATTCAGCATCAGGTAGCAAAAGCATCAGAAGAATTGGAATCAGATCCAAGGAGTACCGTACTCCTATTCTACAATCAAAGCAATTTCTATGGACTTTTGTAGCACGTTACACAAAATGATGGCACTGCAGGTACAATTATTGTGTGTCCCATTTTACAGCAAAAAACCAAAACCAAACAAACGTTATATACAGTGATGTTGTGATAAATAACCTACTGAAGTGAAGTTTGGTAGTATTTATTTAGGATTTCTTTGCTGCAGGCATTTGAGATTTAAATGTAGGGTTATTTCAGTTTAATAGTTCTGTTGTGCTGAATTTTACATTTCTAACTGTAAGTTTAGCCAAAGCTATTATAACAGAAGAGATGACCTCATACTAAAGAGGATACTCCCTTTCAAAAAAAATGTCAAAACAGCTGCTTGATTTCAGCATCTCTGGTCTCCCGTGAACTTCTGATAATAAAAAGTATGCTCTTTGTAAGGACTAACAAAAAAATATAGCAATATAATGCGGGACAAGAGTTTTTGATTTTTTTCCCCAGTTTAATTTATTTTGCAAGCATTATGGGCACTGACTGCCCGCTCCAAAACGAACAAACAAACAAAAAAAAAACTGTACTTGACTGGAAGAGGAAAAGCATTAAGTTTGACCCGACTACCCAGCATCTGTATAGACTGGGTGCTTCAGCAGGGCTTTTTGACATTTATCTAATAGCTGATTCAATCACCTATTAGATAACAGCACCAAAAAGCCCCACTGAAGTGTGTGAGCTATATAGACATTGAGTGAGCCAGGACAAACTAATGCAATACCTCTTCCGGGCATGTGCGATGCTCTGTGCAGCAGTGTGCAGAACTGAAAGTAAAGTGTTTTTTTTTCCATGTCTGTAAACAGCCTATATATTGTTAAATGGTAGGAAGATTTATGAGGATAACTAGGTATTGACAAAAGCCCCTCTTTTCAATTCAATTAATTCAAATCTCAGGTGAGAAATAGTGTTTTAAATCCACTTTACTAGAAATGAAATTGAAAAATAAAATCCACATTAGATAAGTCTGGCTCAGGAGAAGTATGAAGAATATCCTAGCCTGTCATAGAAAAGCCAGTAGGTTAGAGGCATATTTAACTTGCTAGCCAACAGAAATGGTGCTAAGAATACAATGTTTTCAGTTCTTAAAATGTCACTGATTTTAAGCCAAAATTTCATGCCAAACTACCTTTTTCTAAATGTTGCTCTAAATCTGAAATATAGCAAAACATTTTTTTTAAATCTTTCTAGACCATATACCTTCTTCACAGAAATTGTTCTATGTTACTCTAGAGAAAGATTCTACCAAACTTAAACTGAATAATCCTGAGCTCTCTGTTGATCCACTAAAATACCTGGGAATGCTCATATACTATGTAGCATGGATCATGTACTAACAGTACTACGTAGCATGAATCCGGGTGGTCGATCCTGGACACTAATGCGTGTTTTAGAACAGTCATCAGCAGAATGACAGAAGGGCACTGTCCATAAAAAAGGATGGAGCTAGATGGTCTTTTCAGAGATGTGACTAGGCTAGTAGTTTGCAGCAGGCCTGGACGAGTTATGCCACCCATTTTACTCTATTTGCTGCTGGTGCTGGTGGGTATTTTTATGTTGAAATTACAGACAGAATTTCCTGTTCCTGAAAGTGTGTTTTAAAAAAACCAACAAGCTAAATGTCACCTATTTCTGTCTGAATCCCTCACTGTGCACATTGTCTTTAAGCTCTGTCAAGTGCTCTTCCTCTGTGTTTTGCATTTCATTTGCCTCTTCTACTTAATACTGTAGAAAATAATTATAAAGAAAATGAGGAATATGTCTGAACCCAGAATAAAGTTGGGATAGACAATATTTTCTTCCTCTTTCCCCCATATCTCCCTTAATTCCAAACCTTAACCTAAAGAGAAAGAAAGTAACAGAGGGGGAGTCATAGGCATCTCCATGGAAGTGCTTCACATTACCTCTCACCCAACTTACCAGCCTTATGAGAGGATTGGAAAGAGAACTCGTATAGAAGGGGACTGTCTTTACTTTGCTTCTAAGATATGGTTTCAATTCCCAGTACTTACAATTCCTAGCACATACATATGTATAGCTATTCAAACCTGATTGAGGAACTACCTGCAGTAAAAGCAGCACAAGAAGGAGGGGGTGGGGGAAAGTCCCCCTGACACAGCGTCAGTAGTTATAAACTGTGATGTCACAGGCATATTGTCGTTCTCGTTATAGTGCATTGCTATGGCAACACAATGAGCAAAAATAACAGTGCTGCCAGCATGGTGCAGTATGGGCTGTTCCTGCACCATCATTAAGTACTTTCAAAAGAAAGAACTGTGACAGTGCAGTGTACTAAATGACAGTGCAGTACACTATAGGGGCACATGTAGATACACCCAGTATGCTTTACCTTGATTTGACCCAGAAGCTTCATCTTTTTTCTCCATAAGAAATCCCATCAGACCCTGATTCTATTCTTTTAAGAAAACCAGCTTTCAAAACAACAGGGGCTAAATTCATCCCTGGAATAAGCATAGCACTGCCTCAACTTTGTAGAGATTAAGAATTTACACCAAAGATGAGGTTGGCCTATGAAGACATAAGTACATGCCTAACCAAAAATACTGGAAACCTAAACATATCATTTAAGCATTTTAATCCTTAAAAATAGGCTGCCTCTTCTCAGCATTTCTTAGAACAAAAGAATTTGCAACAAGAAGTGATGACAATGAGGAATATAACTGGAGGAAGAGATTAATAAATAAAATAGATGATCTTGTATAATGTTGTATGCCAGAAAAATGGTTTTCTGAAAAGCATGAAATGCTGAACAGATAACCAGTGAGACTAGTCACACAGATTCAATTAAGAGGTACCTTCCAGCAGTCCATAAATTATTCCTTATAGGAATCTGAAGATACGAACATTATTTGGTTCTTAAGCTATCTTCTTTGGTATCAGCTGAAGGATCTGGCACATACTGACCCATGAAAAATCTAGAGACAATTTGTAGGTCACAGCTAATTTATATTTTTCCATAATGCCATGTACAAATAACCTGTCTTTTTATACACCCACTGATATATCCCTATTTCTATTGATGGAACACTGGCTCAATTTTAAATTTTAGGAACCAATATCAACTGTACAGGCCTAAGGCTGACAACTCTATCAGGTGAATTTCTGAATAGCCCAGTCCTTAGAAAAGGCTATGGCATCAACTCTTAAGCAGGACTGTTGTGTACAGCATTGTGCGTCAACTATACTGCATATTTACATTTTCAAACTCATAGAACCATAGAAAATTAGGATTGAAGGGTCCCCAGGAGGTCATCTAGTCTAACCCCCTTTTCAAAATAAGACCAGCTCAAATATATCATCCCAGCCAAGGCTTTGTGTAGCCTGGCCTTAAAACCTCCAAGGATGGAGATTCCACTACCTCTCTGGGTAACCTGTTACAGTGCTTTACCACCCTCCTCTTGAGCAAGTTGTCCTAATATCCAAGTTAAACTTCCCTTGGTGCATCTTGAGATCATTGGTCCTTATTCTATTATCTGCCACCACTGAAAACAGACTAGCTCCATTTCCTTTAAAACCCCCCTTCAGGTACTTGAAGATTGCTATTAAATCCCCCCTCAGTCTTCTCTTCTGCAGGCTAAATAAATGCAGTTCCCTCAACCTCTCTTCAGAAGTGATGTGCCCTAGCCCCCTCATAATTTTCACTGCCCTCCATTGGGATCGCTCCAATATCTGAACATCCTTTCTGTAGTGTAGGGCCCAAAACTGAACACAGTACTCCAGATGTGGCCTCACCAGTGTGGAATAGATGGGAATAATTACTTCTTTCAATCTGCTGGTAACACTCCTACTAATGCAGCTCAGTATGCTGTTAAGCCATCTCTGTAACAAGGGTACACTGTTGGCTCATATTCAGCTCATTGTCCATTGTAACCCTCAGGTCCTTTTCTGCAGAGATGCTGCTTAGCAAGTCAACCCCCAGACTGCACTGGTACACGGCATTGCTCTATCCTAAGTGCAGGACTTTGCACTTGTCCTTATTGAACCTCATGGGATTTACTTTGGACTAATCCTCTAATTTGTGTAGGTCTCTCTGAATCTTAGCCCTACTCTCCAGTGTATCAACTACTTCCCTGAGCTTGGTGTCATCTGCAAACTTGCTGAAGTTGCACTCCATCCCATCTTCCAGGCTGTTGATGAAGATACTAAACAAAACTGACCCCAGGACCAACCCCTGGGGCACTCCACTTGATACTTCGTGCCAGCTAGACATCAAGCCATTGATTACTACCCTTTGAGCTTCGCGATCCAGCCGTTTCTCTAACCAGAAAATGATGTGCATGTTAAAAAAAAATTATAATAGTACCCCTGAAGTTTTCTGGCTCTCCTCGGAGCTCTTTTCCAAAAAGTCCTTGTCAACAGACAGGAGGACAATCCATGTAGTCCACAAAGATAACTACATTTAGTCTCCCTCTCTCTCCAGAATAATGCAGATATATTATGGATCGCATAATTCAAAATAATTATTGTCTGAACTACAGAAAATGAATACATGCTTAAAACAGAACTTAGAGCCAAGGGCAAGAAAGTCTGGTTTGGCTGAATTGTTTATCTTATGATGCACTGAAGATAGTGGGTATATTCAAAAATGGTTATGACAGCATTTGTTATACATTTCTTTTGTATGTAGCATGTATTTTAAAAGTGTTTATGTCCTTAACTGTTTTTTTGATCCTGCTGAAAGAGATTGCCTAAAAAAGCTATATTGCTCTATATAAACATATGCTAAGATGCTAAGCTTGCATCTTTATTTTAGTTCTTAAACCTTACTGTTTTTAAGGTGCTGCTTAGCAAATTTCAGAATGGAATTATATGACATGGTTGTCAAACAGCAGGAGACTGGATTGAATGACAGAGGAGCTCTCTTCCAGTTATATGTTCTATGCTCATAGATTAAAAAGTGAAGATGTAGGATAGTCTCAATTATACTTTATTCAAGACAAGTACTTTATAGGATTATATTTAGTATTAAATACTTCAAGAGCACAATTAATGTTGTATTCAAATGTTAAGAAAAGTGAATGGTTTGATAAGGTGTTATCATGCACTTGTAAATTAAATTTTGGATTTATACTGTTTAGGATATATTTAACATTTGTTGACTGTAATGCAATGGCAATCTACATGAACTGGCACTTTCAGAAAAAAGAAACTGGACAAAAAGTCTTCATTGCCAAAAACGTGTTGTTCCTCCCTCCTCCTCTTTTTTGGTTTTTGTATGTAGAAACAAAACAGGAGCTACTTGAGGTTGAAAATATCTTGCCTTCCTTGTCAAGGGCTGCTCTTGCTGAGCTACATCACGGTTACAATTTCAGGATGTCTCCACTGGATCTTACAGTGAGATAGTTATCTTTAAGAATATGAGTTAGCTAACAGTCTTTCTTGGTGTCCCAAGGCACATTGTGACAACTTCAATTGATGCTGAATAGGATATACAGACTTAATGAAGTTTGTAGTTTTAGCTAAATCCTGCTTACAAGCTAAGCTGGATAGAGCCTCCTCAATGTATCACCTGTTTTTAATTTTCATAACAAAAATTCAAAGATAGTATAATTTGTGATTTAAACTACATGTTGGCAAGAGGGTGACAACTAGCAGCAGCTGGAAGCTGGAAGATGTTGTGGGTGTATGGATAACAGCAGCTGGTCAATCTCTTGTATAGTATTTTTGCTTCCTAACACCCCATCTATTCATCAAATTGCCCAAGCTTACATTCACATAAAAAGATGTCATTTATCTCTGGAAGTCACTACTGAATTAGATTTTTCCATGATCAACAAAAAGCAATTAATATCAATTGTAAAACTCAGTGATACTAATTTGTATTCTACCTAAAAATATGTTAACACAGGGGCTTTCAACCTTTTTTAAGAAGTGTACCCCTTCCCTGCCCAGGCCTTGCTCCTGGGAAGCAATGGCACAGGGTGGTAGGTGGCGGCACTTTGTCCTCACCCACCCGTATCCCCTTTCCAAGTACAATCCCTGTGTTAACGTCTTGCAGTTTGCTATGCATATAATACTCCACACCCAATTCAGATAACTGGTTGCATCTTTTCTCAAATGTTCAATTTACTGTGCATAAAATTATTATCTAAAAAAAAGTTTGGGATATGTTATTAAAAGTTAATTATACAAAAGTGATAAAAAGCTTTAAAACTACCTATCTTACGACAGCATTCTTAATTTGATATAAAGTTAAATAGGTTAATTCAATAGCATACCTGCAAAAGTAACCTTTCAAAAGCTAGGAAGTTGTCCCATTTGGCATTCTTGGGATGTTTTAAAGTCTGGATTGTGGCTAGCACAAGCTGTAGAAGTCCACAATTGTTCTCAAGAGCTTTGAAATTATTTTTGAAAAGCTGGATGTAGGAGCTAAGCTGTTCTGGGGTGACTCGGCCTGTAAAAACAAACAAACAAACAGGACATATTACCAAATATTCCATGACCAGGAACAGTCAGGTTATTAGGCCTGATCCTGTCACAATCAATAGGAGCTTGAAGTTGCATTATGGTAGTATGTTTGGACTCCAACAGAAATCACTTCATTCTTGACCAAAGACTTCAGAGATAGAATATGAATAGTAAACAGGATACAGAGGGGGTCCTTACTCCCCAGCTTGTAGGCCAGATCAGCCTGTTGTGCCATGATATCCAGCCCATAGGTTTGATAGAAACTTGGCAGTAGGGGAGTGCTGGCAGCACTAATGGCTGCTATCAGGCTGTCATATTTCCAAACTCATGCAAAGCCCCTGTGCACTGGACAGCATGGCCATACATGCTAAATGGGGCATTCAGGGCTGAGTGGAGGTGGTGTGAGATCCAATCCAGGCATGTAGAACTGCGGTTGTATGGGACCTGGTCTGGGCACACCAGAGCTGTGACTGCATGGGACCTGGTCCAAGTGCACAGGGCTGGGGGGAGGCCGTGCAGGGTCAGTTCTGGGTAAACAGGGGCTTGTCAAGGCTTTCCAGAGCCAATCTGGGTGTGCAGGAGCTGCCCAAGGAAGCATGTGGCTAATCATCAGCAGCAGTTCAGCAGTAGGGGAAGTGGCATTTGGGTCAAAAGCTTGTCTGCTACAATTCAGCAGCAGGATAACTAGCAGCAGCCAGATCATAAGCACTAATTTGGCCCGCCACTCCTAAAAGTGCTTTATAGCAATTGCCAACAAGAAGTTTAAACTCATATTCTGTCATTTGGACCTGCAGGTAAGCTACTATACCATGTGTCTCTCAGATACTATGTTTGTGAAAAGCAGAATGGAAACTTTAGTGACCACAAGTGGTTAGCTACTGAGCCATACATCATACCCATGACACTGCACCCTCTAGCTGCACAGTCCTTCCCCCATGCACCAGCACCCTACTAGGACAGAGAGAAAAATGCAACATACTGAGTGCATTTACATGTGCACTTTACTGCACAGTTGACTAATTAGGTCTGCAATAAAGCATTAGCATCTACATGCGAGTCCCTATTCCTGCCAGCCAGGGCTGTTTCACCCCAGTTCAACATGCAGCAGTCCCAGGTGCATCTGTAAATGCTACACACAGGCACAACAAACTCCACTGCAAACTGCACCAGAGTTTATTGCTTATTGCACATGTAGATACACCCACTGGGCGCATCCACACATGTGGGCATGTGCACTTGCAGCAGCTCAAACCATAGTGGCACAGATCTGTGCCAGAGATTTGTACCTTGGTATACATGCCTAAACATGTGCTTTGGTGTGGGGCAAATTGTACCACTTGGGGCAAACTGACCCTGCTAAGCTCCTCCTGGATCTTCAGCTAGAGGGAGCTACAGCCTGTATAAAAAGCTGCCCTAGCGAGCAGTTCAGGGCTACTTGCCCTCAAGAGCTTCTGAGGCCCAGTCAGTTGGCATCTGGGAACACTAGCCCCTTGTGCCAGCTGGACTTTGAGATGCTGCAACAGGCATGTGTGAGCTCATCTGGGCACACTCACTGAGTCATCAATGCAAGAAGTAAGAGTGGGATTTTTGAGACATGCCCAAAAGCTTGTCTAACAATTTTCCCAGCTATTCAGTTGGTCCAATAAAAGATATTACCAAAAACTTTGCATTTCATATATTTCCTAGACAATCACAGCTACAGCAACAGTCAAACTCTGAATCACTTATGTCATTTCTCAAAATATTTCTCATAAGGAAATCCCCCTGGCTTTTCTCAGTTGGTGAATGCTAAAAAGATCACTGCAGAGCACCATGTGATACCCAGTAGTATATAAGTTTCTGCCCAGAAAGAGCAGAGTGAGATTCATCAAGCTGATCTAGCTACTAAATGTATATATGAAGAATTTTAATTATATACTTAATCCTAAAACAAATAATCATTTCATAAAGTATTAACCATATAAACCATGTCACTCGGTAAGTCTGTTTAAAGAATACCCAACCTTGCAAATAGGTGCAAGGCAGGGGTGTCAAACACTTCGCCTGCAGGCCAGATCTGGCCCAGAGAGCCTTGCCATCTGGCCCTTGGTGAAGCCCCTGGGTCTGATTGGTCACAAATGGGGCATGGGGCATGCCTGGAGCACAGGGTCAGTCTTCAGGCCAGGTCCCACACAACTCATTTGGCCCCTGGTACAAGAGATACTGAAGGACCTAGTACCCAGGGCTCATTGTTATACTCTTAACTTTTGTTTTTCTCTTTGCATTTTATGAGGAAGGGCTATGATACCTGGTTTACACTAGGAAAATTACTTTGCTGAAAACAGGTGTCACCAAAGCTCAAAACTGAATTATGCTGAAAACTACATGTTGAACTGGGTCTATGGACCAAGAAAACCACGTGTGGAACAATTTAATGAACTTTTCTTCAGCAAAGAGTAATCTTTCTAGCATAAGTCAGGCCAAAAAGTGGCTTTGCCTGGGAAGATTTTATAAATAGGTCTATTTTATCATTACTATTTTCTTCATTTAAAAAGAAAAAAAGCTTTCTGCCTGCTACCACATTTCTTATTTTTTCATGTCACTAGTTTATGGGGCTATGCACTTCTTTTCTCCTCTTCAAAATAACATGAAACAATGTCATACTAACTTAACTGATTCTGGAGATACATTAGGAGAGTGGTATCTTTAAAATATGGAAAGGCACTAAAGAAAATAAAGAAATACAAACTTTTTATAGGAAATTTATCTGAAAGCATCAAAGAAAGAAGTCAGCAAATTAACACATAAATCAAGCTGACAATGCTTTAGAGGGACTAAGCTGACAAAAGGCTTCTACATTTCATCCACATAGGCTAAAATAGCAACCACAGCCAGATGTGTTTTTAGACTAAACATTGGAGCATTTAGTCATGTTTTATTTCCTTGAAAGCTGTGTCAGGCAGATTTACATGGTGATTTGAAAATATCAGCCTATCATGCTTTACCCCATACCTTTGATAATAAATGCACTTTTACCTGTTAGCCTTCATGATATATAGTAGCATATTCCAAATCTGATAACTTATTATAGGTGAGAAAATGAAACTGCAAGTTCTTACCTCTCAACAAAAATGGTCAAATGAAGAGCTTATCAAGATCTCTGATTTTAAATTTAGAAAAAGAACTGCATTTAATTCTCCAGTATTCCTTACACAAGTGAATCCAAATGTATTACTGGTCTGTCCCTTCAAGATCCATTCAACATTATTTTTGATAAACAAAGAATATCTCAGCAAGTATATTAAAAACAAAGTTGTACAGCACATTACAGTCTAAGATGAGACTGATAAGTATCCATTGACTTAAACTACACCAGGTTTCACCTTCAATAGTTACCACTATCATCATTTTGCTAGGCTGCTTTAATCTTCCTGATCTAACAACTGGGATGAAGAGTAGAACTCAAAACAAAAAAGTCTATACAGAAATCCCTTTTCCCAATCATCCAATGATCCAGCTAATGATATTGTGAAATGGGAAGGAAAGGAGAGAGGATGGCTAAACCCAGCAATCAAGCTCTCTTCACTACATCCAAAGTCTTTGGTGTACTCACTGCAGGAGAAACTCAGTATGAAAAGGTCCAGCACAAGACCTGTGGAGTAAACCCCATTTCTCAAACTGGGGTACACAAAGCTCTCGAGGGAACACAACAGGAAAAAAATAATTAAATCCTTAAGCATACACTTTTCTCTATAAAGAAAGTCAGGAGAAAGATATCTAAGGCTAAGTACAGACATTCAAAAAGCCCAAAGCTGAATCAATTCAATCTTCGCCGGTTATTCTAAGCTGCGTAGATTGAACAGATAAGCAAGTGAACAGACATTCACTTTTGATTCTGGAAATGCAGCCACATGTCTGCAGTAGACCAGAAGAGAGGTGGGGGGATTGCTAGGGCACACCTCCTTGCTTGGCTAGAGCAGACAGCTTGGGTCAAAGCCAGCCCATGTACCCTGGGGGAAGGGGGTCTTGCAGGGGAGGTGCAAAATCCTGGGATGCTGGAGGACTGTGAGTTAACTTGAATCTGGATGGGACCTGGGACAGAAGTTCAATAAACCAATTTAACTTAAATCAGTTAAATTCAATATTATATCCATCCAGGTTTATGTTAAACCATTTTGGTCATTTTGAAAGAAGTTTATGTGCACCGAACTTCTGTTGTGTTACAGATTTGAACCAGCTTCTGAACACTTATACCAGTTTGTGTGTCTCTAGCCTAAATGTTGAGTTTAAGGCTTTATAAACATAGTATAACAGTTCATGTACTGTATTATAGGCTTGGACAAGAAGGAATCTGCAAAAGACTGGCAAAGTCAGTCTAAAAACTAAAAAAAACTAGTACCTGGTTTCCAAAAACAGGAAATCCAATTATGTATTTCATAAGATTAAATTCCAATTACCATCCTAATTCAGCATCTTGATGCAGAACAGGAGCACAACATATGTAACAAATAAGCAATATATTTACCATTTTCTACCACACTAAAACTGTAAAATTGGAAAGAATCTGAAAATACTAAGCTAAAGAATTGCTTAAATATACCTAAGTTATAGCGTACCCTGCTAGAATGGAAAACAACATGTTTCAAAGGCAGGTTAAAGGGTCAACCTTACTGCACAGTGACATGTTGTAATAGTTGCAACCGCCAATGAAAATGGACACCTCTTAAAAAAACCCTGAAGTACAAGTAAAAAAATGTATTAAAAAAGACTGTTCCTCACTACTGTAAGTTATTTCTGATGAAAATTAATAATTAGATTACATCCCAATCCAGCAGTAAAAATACTCTATGAAATTTAAGATTTCTTCAGAAAATACAAAATAATAAAGAAAGCTCAGCCTCAATCTATCTGCCTTCTAAATCTCTTTGAATGAAAAAATAGTCATGCAATGTGCCCCAAAAGTTAAACAATAGAGGTTCTATCAGAGCTCTGGGGAAATGCAAATCCAATGAGAGAACCCTTTTTGGCAACCGTTTCTGCTGTTTGAAGTGAAGAAACACCAGACTGATAACTTCCACATCCAGCCATTTCACAAACAATACATGAAAAAGTAAGAAGCTGGTTAGCAAAAGCAAAAGCAAAAGCATTGAGAAATGGGGGTTTTGCTGCAGTAGAGAATGAGTGGAAGAAAGGGACAGAAAGAAAAAATGGTAGCAAGCTAGGAGAGAATAGCAGCTATGCCCTGAAAAAAAGAGAAGTTGACGATGGAGATAGCTAGGTACTGGTACCTGATAAAAGAACAAGGAAGTGGTGAAAAAATAAATTCAGGATCATCTGCGTGCAGAAGTTGAAATGGGACCAAAAAATAATAAAGAAGGTTTTAGTGGAAGTCTATAGTAGTTGAATATGGACCAAAATCTATGTACTCTTATTAAATAAATACTCCCAGGAATTCTATCATTATGGGAAACTAACCTCCCATACAAATTTCTTCATCAAAGAGCCTCTGGACTAATAAACAGAGATGCTATTAGATTTGGTTTTGGTAAGAACTGAGGGTATTATAGAAAGCTGGCCCTACTAGCCTTGTAGGGAGTGCATTCAACTTAAATTAAAACGGAAGGATAAATAAAAATAGGTCTGCAAGTAAGACTTTCCATTTCAAAATTGCAGACTTTGAGAAATTAAGGGATCTAGTCAGTTGAATGCAACAGCTCAGTGACTTGAACGTATAAGAAGCCTGGAATTTCTTTGAGCTTAAAATATAAAAATGACCTAGAACTTGTGGGGACAGAGAAACGCTGGTGGAATGGGGCCGCTGATGGAGCAGAATTGAGGTGCTAGAGACACAGGTTGTTGGAAGCCAAAAAAAACCTTTACTTACAGTCCTTAGGCTGTAGGCATGTTCCTTGAAGTTACAGAACTCAAACAGGAACACAGGCACACAGAAGCTCACACTCACGCAGGGTATGGGGTGTCGGATGATTCTAGAGGGGAGTCATTGTTGGTTGATCAAGCCTCCTTCGTGGCTTGGAACCGCACGTGGGGATCTCTCCTCATGCGTGTCCAAGCTCTCCTCCGGTTTGGGTGGGCATCGCCCAAGCCTTTTATCAGTCAGCGAGCCAATTGCTGACCGACATGTTTGCACAATTTACTGTGAGCCAATCATAAGCATGCACTTGGTGGTGCAGCTGCAAGGTTTTGGCGGGCTCTGACCGTGCACCGAAACTTTTTCTGCGCTACAGGGGAAAATCCCTGCATCCGTGCTTGCAATGTGTTCAACACAGCTGTGCCGAAGCATCTCGTTAACTGTTTTGCACAGACATGCCCCCTTGTCGAAGGCACAGTTGTGTCCGCAGCACATTCGGACCGGTTACATCGCACTCACACTGTTGACATTGCAAATGATCGTAAACAAGAGCGGACAACGAACCAAGTTCGTTCTCCAAAGATCTAATCAAACAATAGCCTAACAAAACACAGCTACACATCAATAAGTTTGTGATGAACAGTTCAAACATCAAAACTTCATTGGGTGTCATCGCGTCCCGGTCTCTCGAGGTTCTCCCTCTCTCAGAATGCTCTCTCTGGTCTGGTCTGTACACACTTCTCAATGGACCTGCAGAGATAACTTGCTCTTCTCAAAAACTCTTTTCTCTCTCTGATCCAGTCTGTACATGCTCCAGCGGACCTGCAGAGAAAGAAATTCTCAGGAAAAATTAATTAGTTTATTCACAGAAAAATGAATCATTCTCGCAAGATGATTTATCTCCTGGTTCATCTCGGCATTGGAACCCCATCTCATAGGCCAGGTTCCATTGACCCTCATTGCCCAGCACTCTCAACTGCTGCTTGGTGAGCCTGGAGTACCGCATCAGGAACCTAAACATTTCGCGTTCCTCTGGCATTCTCTGCGTCGGTTGGAATCATTGCAGGGTTGACTCATGTGCTCGATGTTGCTCTGGGTCACTGAATTCTCTTTGACCTGGCTTTACCAGACCTTGCAGTCACGGTAGTTGCCTCAAGAAATCACTTACAGGCTGTCCGGCTAAGGGATTCAACAGAATTCAGAGGATAACCACAGCTCTCCCTCCGTACACCTCAACACAAGCATCGATACTTGTTAGCGTGATTGGAACAGCTCCAGGATCTTGCAGGTAATGGTGAGGCCACAACTCCTGCTGCTGGGATGGTGACAGTCCCAGTGCATGTCGTCTCGGATTCCACGTGCAATACGAAATCCCGACGATCGCTTGCAAGATCTGTTCCACGCTAACTCTCGATGGTTCTCCTCCATGTCATGCATAGGCTCTCTGACTGGCTTGACCTGCAACAAGTGCTGGAAGCAATACTGGAGATTAAACATTGTACTTCACCATGCTGACATCAGCAGCATGTCCTCCGCTCCACGAGGCTCGTCTAACTAAAGAGCTTGCCTCATTCTGATCCACAAGGTCAGATCCGAACTCCATAACCAGGCATCTGATCCACACAGCTAAGGTCTCCGCTGTTCTTATTTTAGACCTTTTACACAAGGCCTGTATCTCAGTCCAAGTCCTGGCTTGATAGGTGCTGGCAGTAGCGCAGGCCGCATTCATCACTTGACTCTCCATTGCCACAGGGTGCGTGGCTGCTGGAGCTGTCACTGCATCTGACGAAAGAGACAGTTGCAGAATGCTCTCCACGTTGCCTCCTGGTTATGGCCCAGGGGTGGGCCCATGGGAATGTTCTGGGGTGGAGTCGCTACTTCCGCCCTGCCGTTAGCTACACCTTTTTCTTTTTCCCTTCTGTGGCAGTATTTCTGGGGTGAGTCGCTACTTTCGCCCCGCCATGGGTAACTCCGCCCTCCTTCTCAACTCTTCCATGGAGGCCCCCTTCTGTTTTGCCACCATCTTGCAATGAAGGGGAACTCCAGCTCTCCTCTATAACTGCAACCTACTTGACCACATGTATGGTGCACAATTGGGCTTTCAACTTAGTCCTTTCCCGAATAAGGGTTGTGACCGTGCTGAACATTACTCGCAGCATTCTCTCCTTTCCTAATAGCGTGCCTGTCCCTTCAGATACAAAGTGGCTGTCCTCTGCTTCTCCGTGGAGCTCCAAAAGCTCCAGCTGTCCCAATTCCAGCAACAGTGTGTCTAGATCAATCAACGCTGGTCCTTTACTCTCCCACACACAGCGCATACAGCGAGCGAACTCCCGACTGAGAGCCGCATCTTCCTCGCTCAGCTTCTGTCTGTGGCGGGCCAGTAGGGGGCGCTCCCGTTTTGAGCCGCCCACCTCCCTGCGCCCGACCACCTTCCAGGCTCCGAGTGCCTCCCTTGGGGT
>JAGPOW010001338.1:51318862-51348340 GCA_030014935.1 Caiman crocodilus
GGTTGAAATGCCTGCCCTGAGGGGTTTACCAGCAGCCCCTCAGGCTGGCACAGGGAGAGGTTTCTGGAGAGGGGCACCCAAGGTGGCTTTTCTGCCACACTGTCCAGTTGAGGACTTGCTGCCCCCTTGCTCCCGGGGTTTAAACCAAACCCGCTCACTCCGCATTACACATCCAAAGGCTCTCGAGTGGAGGCTCACTTCCTACTCTTTCGCAGGCTCCCCTTCTCCCTCAAGCGAAAGGCAACCAACTCACAACTCTTCCACCCGTTCCACCTGCTTGATGGTAAGCGATGTGCGCTTCCAACTCCGCGGCGTCTAGCACGTGGCGTTTTCATCCGTGCCAGGGGCAACCCTCAACTAATTCCAGCTCCACTGCATCTTCCCGGCGTACTAATCCTGTTCATGACGCCATGTGGGGGCCAAGAAATGCTGGTGGAATGGGGCCGCTGATGGAGCGGAATTGAGGTGCTAGAGACGCAGGTTGTTGGAAGCCAAAAAAACCTTTACTTACAGTCCTTAGGCTGTAGGCACGTTTCTTGAAGTTACAGAACTCAAACAGGAACATGGGCACACAGAAGCTCACATTCACGCAGGGTATGGGGCGTTGGATGATTCCGGGGGGGAGTCGTTGTTGGTTGATCAGGCCTCCTTTGTGGCTTGGAAACGCACGTGGGGATCTCTCCTCGTGCATGTCCGAGCTCTCCTCCGGTTTGGGCAGACATCGCCCAAACCTTTTATTCGGTCAGCGAGCCAATTGCCGACCAACACATTTGCATAATTTACCATGAGCCAATCATAAGCATGCATTTGGTGGTGCAGCTGCAAGGTTTTGGTGGGCTCTGACCATGCATACTTTTTCTGCGCTACAGGGGAAATCCCTGCATCCGTGCTCAACACAGCTGTGCCGAGGCATCTCGTTAGCTGTTTTGCACAGAAAGAACTTGTGACTCAATGCAATTTGAAGTAAAGGGAGACAGAACTTGTAGGGAAAGACATCAAGACCTACCTCTATGAATGAACTACCTCCAAAAGGATATTGATAGTAAACAGAGAACCAAATGATGGGTAAAAGGACAGATCATCCAAGAAAGCGACATGTAAGGATAAAGTAAGAATTCCCAGAAGCAGCTAGACTTTACACTGGAAATTAAAACAAATATCAAGAAGTTCTATACATTAAAAAACATACCAAGAAGTGGAGCTACCATGTAGTGAGAGGAGGTAAAGAATAAAGACAATCTAGGTATGGCCTCAACCCTAACAGATTATTTTGCCTCAGTTTTCAATAAAGATGCTGATGTTGAACATAGGGACAAAGGCTGACTAACAGAAACAAGGGTAAGCAAATGGAAATGACCACATGCACAGTGGAAGCAAAATTCAGAATCTCAGTGGACTCAAGTGGTACCAAATAACCTGTACCACAGAATTTTGAAAGAACTTGTACAAGAAATTACAGGTGTAGTAGAAAGATGTTAATAACTCTATCCAGAATAGCAAATATAGTGCCTATATTTAAGAAAAGGGAGAAAAGCTGATCTAGGTAAACAATGAGCCATTAGTATTCAAGGCTTTATTACAAGTTTTAAAGGTAAAAGAAAAATGGAATTAAGTGCAACATAGGTTCATCAAAGGTAGATCATGTTACATACATCTGATATATTTGGTAAGATAACCTATTTTTGAAGCAAAGGAAACAAAGTAGAGATAATCTATCCATACTGTAGTGAGCTGCAAACTAATATCACCAGGGTATCAAACTCATCTGAACCTGTGAGCTAGATGAGGGGCAGAGGGCCAGCCCATAGGCCAGATCAGGCCCACAGACTGCCCCTCCCCATGCCAGAGCCAATGCACAGGGCCTGTTTGGCACGGGTGCTGCAAACGGCATGCACTCCAGACTGGCCCCATTTGTGTGCTGGTTGAGGGGCATGGAGCTGGTCTGTAGGCCCAGTGCAGGTACTGTATGCAGTGCTGAACCTGGACAAGTCACATGTGCAGCATGAATGCTGCCTGCAGTGGTGCAAGATTGGCCCTGGCCCTACATGCTGTATGAAGTGCCAGAACCAATCTGAAATCTGATCAGTGTCCACTCATTCTTACCAGCTGTAGTGATTGGTTGGTTTTCAGTACAATGTGGTAGTAATGTGACTGTTGCTAAACTTCATAGTGGTGTCCAAAAATGAATATGCTGGGAGAATCTTCAAGAGTCAGTTTGATGAAGGGTGGAAGTTGTTAAAATCCTGATGGAATTTCTTTAAAGATTCTTACTGTATGTCCGATGAAGTTCTCATTGATGTACCTTAGCCTTACTAGGGGGGATGAGAGGGCACCTGTGGAGGAAGGGAACTTCAAGGTCTGTCACAAAGATATATGCATATATTTGGGGAGCTATGTATGTGCTGATGGTAGTGCTATTCATACAGGGAGCCTCCAGATCAGAAATAGTCATGTAAGGACAAAACAGGAGAATCCAATGGAAACAGAAGCAGTGTCATGTTGGTGTACAGATGTGCGACATCACTGGTAGCTAATAGTGTTTGCTGGAAAACTGCCAATGGAACCTAGTTTCTTCAGGAAACCTGTGGTATCCTTCAGATAGCTGACAGCATTTGACTGTGAGCATTTGTCCACCTGGAAAGGTCAGAGAAGGTATTGTTACTTTCAGTGCCCTGATTTTTGCCTTTTCATAAGAGGTAGAGCAGTCATTACCCTTGGAGCAATTGCTTTTATTGTTGGAATACTTGCATGCATTTCTGATGATCCATATAAACAACTTCATCCTCAACTGTGAAGCTACAGTTTTGCTCATACCCCTCTGCAAAAAAATTATGTAAGCCTCAAGGTGGCTGGAATGAAAATGAACAACTTCAAACCAACTGTTCCGCCTTATCCTCAGTGAAGGTGGTATTGCAGACCCTTCACTTGGAGGTACTGATGAAACCATGTCTTGTGGATGAGACAGTCAGTAAAGACATTTTTACTCATTACACAGTTCCTTCTCCATTTTTCACTAAGCTGAACAAATGTGCACTGCATTCAGAAACAGTGCATGTAGTACTTAATTTCTGTGTTTTTATCATACATACAACACTGTCAGAAACAAAAGCAGAAATCTTATAAAAAAGAGCCCCATGTTTCTGAACTTTTCCTTCAACTGCCTGACACACTAAGTTTACAGGGTTTGTTTGTTTGTTTTTTTAAATGTAGTTGATTATAAGAGCCATAAGTTCCTAGATAGTCTTTCCCAGAGGCTGTGAAACAGTCTGTAAAAGAATAAACACGGCAGTGCTACAATATTCAACACACAGCAACTTTGAGCATCTGTCGTCTTGTCTGCAAGACTGAACCCAAGAAAATCTTTCCAAAGTGTTAAGGTCATGTATATACCTTTGAAAATGTTTTCATATGTATATTTTTCATGACTGATCTCAAACAGAAACAGCACCATTGTTTTCCAAAGAGCTTTCCAACATCTTTCATAGCATGGTTGTCTCAGACAAAGTAGAACATTTGCAGCGCAGAAAGCCCCTGTACAATAGCAAACTTTTCTACCATGCACTTGTCCTTCAGTTGGCTGCATTTTGTACTTTATCCATCTTTTCTACTGCAGATCTAACTGTTTGAAGCTACCATTTATATAAAACACTCTTAAAATATCGGTCACTAACTCCCTTCATATAAAATCCCCAAAGATACTGTATCAAGCCACCGCTCACATTAAATAGACCCTCCCTTCTCCTGAACATGTATATTTCTGACTTTGCTCACTCTTGCTGCAGTCATTTTATGCTTTGTTTTCACTCCACAGGGCTTACCCACCTCCCTTCTTTAGTACAAATATCACTGCCTGAGTTACACTGCTACATACATGTACAAGCTTCCTGCAAGCTTCCAACAGCAAAACAATAATGAGATGGAGAGACCCAATGATTTCATTTGACTTCAAACATGACATGACCTAGCATTTTATATAAAATAAATAGGGACCTACTTAATTTGTAGCCAGACAAAGGAATTTTCATTGCTTGGTTGTAGCATGAAGAGCTGATTTCACAGGCATTTCCCAGTGGCTCTGTCCTTCTGATGATTGGCAGAGACCCAAGGGAGGAGATAAGGGGGCAGTCACCGTTTTGGCTGCTGGCTGCCTTTGGTGTTGCTGCACAAGCCAGTGCCTCCCAGGCAGTCTGCAAGGCAGGAAAGACTGCTGGCTCACACTATTTTTTCTTTAGTTGATTTTGCAGACAATCATGGATTTTGCAATTTCTGTAAAATCTGCAAAATCACAAATTAAGTCTGTCCCTAGATATAAAGGATCCACCAAACTACATGCATGTTTAACCTATTTGCAAAATCTCACAGTTCATTCAATTTCCAGGAATCACCTGACTGCCACAAATGGGCTTACTCGACTAGCTATTAGCCCACTACAGATTCACTTGTAGTGGTGACCTGACTACCTTTCCTTACTATGAAGATCAGTCCTTGATGCAAAGGCCTGAGGCACACAGATAGGAAAAATGGGAGAAATTTGGAACTTTTCAAATTAAAAAAAAGAATCTAGAGATATTGGTTACATGCAAGAATATGAAGAAACTGACAACGTAGAAATGGACGACAGATGCACAGTTTTAAATTTGAATCTGGAATTGAAGCATCTTCAATCACATCAAAATGCATAATTGACTTGTATAACAGAAATCCAGTTCGTATCTTGAAAGATGAACTAAAAACCTTGTGTGAAAAGTAGATCATGTTCCACAGGTTGATTTTTTCTGCCTAAGACAAGACTTAGGTAATGTCTTTTCTGATATACATATAGGCATAATTTCAAGAAGGTGATTATTTTCCAAGATTGATTTAGTGCTAAAAGTGACATGTTTTTTAAATTCAGGATCCCAAAGGAGCAAGTTTTCCTTTGCACTGGGATTTATGGATAAATGAGGTGTCTGAAGAGCAAAGGTCAAAAATTTCAGTGAAAATACATATAATCCTTATTCTTGATATTCACACCTTGTTAATTGCCTCTATAGGGACAAAAAAACAAGTGAAGAGGGGAGTAAGTGTTGCAAGAAATAAAGTACTTAAGTGGACTCTTTCATAGGGGCTCAGATCTTGCCAAATACACACATCTTTGAACTTTGTTCAATTTTACAGAAGACATCTGAACTTTATTGGCCAAGTGCTGGTGTACATTTACAGAGGTCCATGTTCAAGGCAGGACAGAGCTGTGGATCATCAAATGAAATGTTCTCTCCACTCATTCTCTTATGAATACATAAGTACCTTGTCCAGTAGCTTGTCTCCAACAGTGTCTAGTGCCAGATACACTCTAGGAAGGTATAAACCTCATCTAGGAGAGGGATTATTTTTTGTAAAATTAATGAGGAGACCAATTTAGGTCAAGTATTTTCTTGTAGGCAATGCAATTTCCAGATGTTCCTATTCAGGAATACATAAGCATGCTTTTGCATTTCCTAGGAAGCTTCAATTATGTCCTTTAACAACATGCATTGGTGGAAAAAAAAAAAATTAGCATTTTGTGTTAATTTCAGAAGCCATCCTGCTCTTAGGTTGTTGAAGAAAGAAGAGTGCAAACTACCTTGCAATTATTTTAAGAGAGAAAGGTAGTCCAGGGCTGGGCTTTTGTTAGACCTTTGTTGAACAACCTCAACCTTTGCAGAAGTTTATCTCTGGCTCTGAACGGTCCTGAATAATTTTGATAAAGCTTTTACAGTCTCATTTCTGGTAGAGTATGACTCAGCACTCCTCTGGACTCATGGGCAAACTATCAAATCCTTGATCAGGTGTAAAGTTTTTTTATTTGACTGTCATCTCCTTCAGATGGGGGATACAGCCAGAGATAAATCACTGCGAGACAATAAAAAGTACAGTAGTTCTAAGCCAATCCTACCTTCCTACTGGGAAACTCAGGTCAGAAGCAGTCTCTCAAATATGTCACAGGAAAGACATTAGAACAATAGTCTTGCGGTAAACCTACCTTCCTTCAGAGAGGTTCTACTGGCAGCAGTGTCCAGGGAGTTTTTGCCTCAGCCTGCTCTATCCCCAAAGGGCCCAGAAAGATAACATGTTTTTATCCAGTATCATTTGCATTACATCTGTGTGAAAACACCCCTACACAGGATAATTTCACACCAATCCAGTGGAAAAATTACTTTCAGAATAATCACCAGTTCAGGTGCAGTTTAGCTGCATCCATCCCATGGCAGTCATTTGCAAAATGAAAGTGTAATAATGGCTACCATGCAAGTTACCACAGGAGAGCTGTACCACAGTCCATTTCTGGCCCGGGTGGAGTTTACACTGGATTACAAAAAACTGATGTAAACTATACCAGGGTATATATACATCTGTCTTTGCCCTTGGTAGGAGGGCATATATGCTCTTCTTCCTGCCCAGACCTCAGTCAAACTGTACTTTCCATTCTAAATGCAAGGCACAGGTGTCTGACAGGGCTGTGTGAAGCTTCAGTAGCCGATTTGATTTGGAGGAGATTTGGCCCAATCCAGGCTGAATCAGAAGCCTCCAAATCAATTCACAGATTTGGGTGGTCCTTGCTCACCACCACAGAGAGCTGGACCTAGGCTCCATGCAAGTAAGTATGGAGCGGGAGGGCGTGGGGAGCTGGAAGAGGGGGCTGTACCAATGTACTACCTGCTGCCTCCCCTGCCCCCAGTTATTTTCTTCTTTTCTGGAAACTTACTATATCTGTTGTTTGATTTTTGTGATAACGAGATCAGAAATTACCAGATTAATCAAAGTGGATGCATATAGTTAAAATTCATATGACAAAACGATGGTCAAGATTTTCAAATTCAAGTGCCTAAATCTAGTGTCTGTGAACTTTGAATATTAAAGTGGCCTGGTCAGCAACATTTCTGGGCCCACTACCACTTCCTTTTTGACTGCCAAATCATATGAGTGTGAGAAGAGGCATTTATAAGGTCAGACCACATGCCCATCAATCCAGCATCCTGTCTAATGGTGGCAGACTGTTGACGCTGAGGGGGAGGGTGAACAGAGCACATCCAAAATTTTCCACCCCCTGCTCCCCTCCCATGGCAGTTTCCACATTCAGAGACTTAGGGATTTCTGATTCAGACATTTCACCTTTTGTACCATATTAAGCACCTACTGATGGATCTTTCCTCCATCAATGTCCAATCACTTCTTTAACTGGGTTAAACTATCAAGCCTTCACAAAACATCTTGTGGCAACAAGTTCTACAACTTAATTATACACAGTGTGAAAATGAACTTCCTTTGGTTTTTTGTTTTAAATCTACTACCTAATTTATTTTTATCTCACATTTCTAGTTCAAGTATTCTAATATAATAAAGGGCTTAGTTCATCCGTCTATCTGTCCATAACGCTCTTGGAGCACTGATTGGTTACTGAAACAACCTCCCCACCAGCCCTGCTCCTTGGAGGTGGCATCAGCATAGGGTGCTGGTAGAGGGGGACAAAGGAGAAAGCAGGGCAAGCTTCCCTCCCCCAGCTCCTAGGAGGTGGTGGCATGGCAGGGGGGTGGTTAGGGTTAGGAAGTTTCCCCCCTTCTGTCCTTGCCCCCCGTGTTCTTGACAGGCAATTCGCTAGTTTTGAAATGTGTTGGTAAACCTTCATCATCCTCTCTCAAGTATCTCTTTTTTTAAGCTTGAAACCATATTCTGTTAAGCCTCTCCTCACATGGAAGCTCCTTCATAAGCCTGATTATCCTTGTTGCCCTTCTCTGTACATGTTCTTCTATACCCTTTGCGAGGTGGGGAAAACCAAAACTGCCCATGGGTTCAAGATACAGATGCACCATAGCTTTATAAAGGAGACAATGGCACTTTTGATTTTGTTTACGATTTCCTTCTTTGTAATTCCTAACATTTTATTTGTCTTTTGACTGCTGCTGTCAGAGATGCCAAGTGGGAGCCTCAATGCTGTGGCCTCCCTCAGGAAGAGGGCTATCTCTTGAAATATGTAAAACTTTCCACATGTCCATCATCTTAGGCCACCTTTCGCAAAAATAAAAAAACAGCACCTGTGGCTGCTGAACTCTGACACGTGGACATGTGGCTTTTGGAATTCTTGTAGACAGTTTGCCAAGATCTCTTTTCTGTGTGGTAACAGTTAATGTAGAGATCATCAAAGG
The DNA here is from genome assembly GCA_030014935.1 of Caiman crocodilus. Lineage (NCBI taxonomy): Eukaryota > Metazoa > Chordata > Crocodylia > Alligatoridae > Caiman > Caiman crocodilus. The sequence continues at coordinate 51,327,025 of JAGPOW010001338.1, forward strand.
GGAATGTAGATTTTGGGCTATTTCTCCTCACGTGCATCACTTCCCACTAATCAATACTGAATTTCATCTGCATTTTCTTTCACTTTCATTCAATTTGCAAGTTGTTTTTGTCGTTCTTTAGAGTTCCACTTTGGTGTTTGCCATGTTGAGTAGCAGCACAATTTCAGATTTGAACATCTTCAGGATTCCAGGGTGAATGTCATCAGGTCTTGGAGATTTGTTACTCCTTACATTACCAATTTCCTCTAAAATATCCTCTACTGACTTCAGTTGGGGTCAATTTGTCCTCTTAGCAGGTGGATTTGTCCTCTTAGCAGGTCCATTCTTCCCAGGTCAAGAATCAATAGAATCTACTCAGATTTCTCCAGTCAGTAGCTTCAATAATGCCCTGAACTAATTCCTGATGGTTCACAATTATTTCAGAATCTTGCAATAAATAGCTGAAATAGTACTTCCTAGTATGGATCCACTATAAGCAATTAACTCCATTAAAACTTGCATCTGCTGACATAGCAAAGTGAATTAAGTGGATATAAAATATTTCCAGAGATTCTCAAAAAAGATGCCAGAGAATTGATGGTGACAAACTTTGGTGATAGGCTGGTTTTATGCTGTATATGCTTATTTGTGAATAGGTCTTGAGAGGAGGATTACAAGTCAGGGTTACAAGTCTCTCAGAAAAAGTTATCTTTCCACAGATAGCATGGGATATGCAAGTATTTTCTCACTTACAACTACCAGTGGTCTTGCTCTACTGCTTATGTATATTGAATATATATATATCTGCAACTGGAAGAAGCCATTATTTTGGGGCATGTGGAACAGACAATTTCAGTCCTCTATTACATAGTAAAATCTCCACTGTAGCAATTTATTTTTTTCAGAGCCAGTCTTGATCATTATCTGCATAAACATCAAACTATTACTTTTTGCCTATCTCATCATTTAGAACAATGATTCTCAATATGTAGTCCATAGCTACCTATAGATGGGGCCTGACCATGATGTCAGTGGGAAACAATGAAAGATATTGGTGGAAGGTTGGTTTCCCCCAGAATCTGGAAGCATTGCACTGAGATGGCACACTGCTTCCCGTATGCTGTTTCCCAAAGAGGAAGCAGTATAACTGGTGGACTAATCGGGTTAGGCATAGTGTTTCTTTAACAAAACTATACTACTGCTGCTTCAGGAAGTAGTATGTATAGAGTTTACCTATATTAATTAGCTACTCTGTATAGTGCTATGTCAGTACAAAATGGCACCATCCAGAATTTACTTGAGTAAAGTAGCTAGATGAGTTCCTGTTTTGGCTAGATTACTTCTAGTTCCTGAAGTTGTGCGTATCATTTTGCAGATGTTAAGATAGGCAAAAGGATTAAAAAGCTTGTGAGCCACTGATATATAACATGGAATTTTTAACTTAATTATAAATTGGAGAACCCTCAGAGTCTGAACATTTAGCTGTTAATTCAACTTTGGGTAGCTTTGTAGATCTGTCAAAAATAGCCTTCTAAATTGGGGTGCATGTCTTAAGAGGGAAAGCTGATTTTTTGCTGCAAACAGAAGCAAGGGGTGATATAAGACTTGTTACTGTTTCTTTCCTCTACCCAGCACACAGACAGAAGGGTAGACTCCAGCAGGGGCAGATTCAGGTAGGTGTACTGCTACAGTCACAACCCACTTTGATTCTTACTGCATCCAAAGTTTAAAATCAACTGCCTGACAGAAGTAGTAACATTTCTATTCAGGCATCACTGAGGGAGCCAACTGACTTCATGAATCACTATAAATCTACCTGTTACCTGTTAACTGCTCTTCACTTTACAGGTGTTAACAATCCTCTCATTTTTAATGCATTTGATATTCTATTAATAAAGCTATCCTTTGTTTGGGAATTCTCCTCTGTTAGCTACTCCAGGTCTTGTTCTTTCTATATGAAATCCTACAGACTGTTTTTATTTCTTTTTCAAAATCTTTTGTTTGTTCATGGGGTCCAGGCTTCAGCAACAGTTTCAGTTTTTGGCTTAGCACCCAGAGCGGCTTACAATCCAGCTGTGAAAGGGTTAAAACAGTATTCTCTGCCTGCATAGGAAAGAGAAGGTGAGTGAGTGGAAGATTAGTATCAGTCCGTGTTCTGTTCAGGCAACAGTGGGAAAAAAATCTCCTTTTCTTAATTCTGCCCTTGCAAAAAACAGGCATATCTTAGTTGAGGGGGTGTGTGGTACGTGAGAAAATACGGCGTCTTCCATGTGTCAGCCACATGGTAGAAACACTCCATGAGCATACACTTGATTAGTCTGTTTGCACTTTCTGACATATTATTTATCTCATATACTTTTAAATTTACAATACAGATTAGTAAACTGTTCTTTAATCATTATGACTATTGTCAGTGTTTATACATACTATTTAAACCACAAATTAGCTCCATTTGGTGCACTAGCAAAATACAGATATCAGCTTCGTCATACTGTCCATTTGTTACATAGCAAGTTTTTTTTATGTTACAAACAAGGTTAAAATAAAAGCAATGTTCATAAGGATTTAACTTACTTTTGATGAACAAGAAAGGGAAAAGAAAATTTTACTTTGTGTTTCTAGTGTTGTTGCATCTCTTTCAGCACAGACCAGCACTTCTCTTCTGAATGCTGCACAACTACGTCCTAATCATTAAGCCCAGTGTCATCAACAGGTTTTGTTTAGAGGTATGCGTACTTTGTTTCCATGTAGCACCACATTTTGTTTTCTGTTCTGTTGTTCACATATTTTGTTTTCTGTTTGAAGTTGGCTAGTGAGTAATCAAATTCTGGAAGAGGTCTCTGAGTCTTGAAATAATTCATTTTGTCTCATGATTATATGATTTATTTGAATACAAGCTACAGTTACTGCAATACAACAAAGATTCCAGTCACTTAAAAATTAGTGTTTTGGGTCCCTTCTGTAGCAAACCAATGGTAGTTATGTGAAAGCGTGTAGATAACAGTGCTTTTTAAAGTTAATTGTTCTTTCTGTTAGATTCATTTTAGTTTTATTTAGCTAGGGGAATTTTTAAAAATACTTTTGGCAGCAGTCAAGAAGTGTATAATTGGGTAATTATGCCAGCATAATCCATATTCTGAATTACTTTTATATAAATATTTAGTATACATATTTGAACTTTGTATTTTTCTCACAGGAGGTGGCTTGGTCACGTTTTGCCTCTCTAATGTCTGAAAATGAACATCTGAGATTACCTCAATAAGTCATATGATGACCTAAATAGTTATTACCCTTTCATAAACACTGAAAAGTATAATTTTAACATTAATATGTTGAAACTGCACACTTCTGATAATCTGTAATCATACCTGTCATTATTATTATTAGTAAGCAATTTATGTAAGTGTTCATGTACACAACCCACCAAACCATTTTCTTCTCATTTTAATTCATTCAAAGAAAATGGTCTTAATGCATTTTAAAAACATTAAAGCATATGAAATCATGCTGAAATATCATGGATGTTCCCTGGTATATTAAATTTTCCTTTAAAAAACAATTTTAAACAGTACATAAATGATGCAAAATAAGGGAAACTTACTGAAGGTCTACAGAATTTTATTTTATGAGTAGGCAAAGAGACTAAGATGAAGTTGATATGCAATGCAAATAGTGCATTATCAAAGGACAAGAATTAAAACACAATATTTTTGTAGTATTCCTGCAAGATCAACACACTCCTGTTTTCTTTTAAATTTTCAGAATTATCTTTAAACTATAATCAGAACCAGACATACAAAAGGGACTTAGCCGTGAGTTCAAATTTAAGTGTTTGGGTTTTCTGTCTACAGCAAAAATTGAGATAAAAAATGTGTTGTATCCAAAAGTTGCAGACACACAAAAAGACTATTGTCAGCAAACTCTCTTGTTAAAAGTAACAGTAAGGGTAGCCAAATATTACTGTATCCATGTGCCAACTATAATTTAATCAAAGATAACATACTACCAGCACATTACTCTGGTTTACATCACTGCATGGGATTCTGTCCCCCACATCCATCTGCTAACGTTTTTATAGCAGTAAAGTGCAAGACAAATGAGCTATGAGACGCGCTGCAACATGCCTTACAATTTCATTAGGACTTGAACTATTACCCACCTTATACCACTGAGAAAATACAGCATGGACTATACTGTTGAATGAAAAGGTAAGACTTAGCTATGGAGCAGAGAGCTTAATTCCCTCTGAAATAGTTTCCTCTACGATCTATTATTTCTGCAAAAATGCTAAGCTGCAGAATAAAACTACCATGTCACATTACATGTAGGTTATAATGCAAATTGCATATCTAGAAACTTGTGGAAAAATACATTTTCACAGGTCATCTGAATATATGAAAATAGACCATATTAATATCTCCACTTCCAAGGAAAATGAACATAGAGAAATGACTATGAGAAAGCTCAAGAACAACTGAATGATGATTGGTCCTCTAGATATGATTGCCAAAGACAGTACCAATATCAATCTACAATTATAATAACTTTTAAAATATGAGGGGCCACATTTTGCTTTTACTTTTGCTTCTAAAATGACATTCAGCCTATGTTGCTTTATAGAACCTCTAATTTTCAAAATTCATACCTTCCTAAAAAAATTAAACTGAATCATCTTAGCCTCTGATTCATTACCTCTGTTGAAGTGTTGTTGCTAAAAACCCATTTTGGTTCATATAATTTCACTTACAAATAAAATTCACATTACCCACCTAAACCTCCTTTGCTAAACTGGGCAACCCCTCTTTAATCACCTCCAGTGACCGACATCGGTTTCCCCATCAACAGAACTCAATGGCATGGCTCATGGCTCTCTAAGGACTGGTTCAGGTGAAAGATGAACATTTTAAGGAACTTTTCAAATAGGAAAAGTAATTATACAAGTATTCTGATCGACGTTCAAGCTACGTACAAACATTCAAGAAGTCCAAGGCAGAATCAATCTAAGTTATGTGGTTTTCTGTAAATGGCATAGTTTAGATTGGCTGTTAACAGAACACACATTTGCCCTTTTGGGGGGAAGGAGAGGAGGCAAACCTTATACTAGGTTCTGCCATTTTTAAACCAGTCTATTTATACCAAACTTCTGTTCTATTGCAAGTTAAAACTGGTTTCTATTCACTTACATGGGTAAAAGATTAATGTCTGCACCTGGCCTCACTGTCTCAATGGAAAAGGTTTTCAGATCCAATGCTGTATGTCAGCTATTGCTGACTTCAACGTAAGGTTTCCATGAAAAAAGGTCTGCAAAGTACAGGCCAAAACTGGTGCTCTGCCTTCAAACAACATCCAATACTAGAATAAAAGAATCATAGAAAATTAGGGTTGGAAGGGACCTTAGGAGGTCATCTAGTCCAACCCTCTGCTCAAGGCAGAACCGTCCCCAAGTAGATCATCCCACCAAAGATTTGCCTAGTCAGGTCTTAAAAACCTCCAATGATGGAGATTCCACCAGCTCTCTAGGTAACGTGTTCCAGTGTTTTACTACTCTGCTACTGAGAAAATTATTTTTAATAACTAACCTAAAAACTTCCCTTGCTGCAACTTGACACTGTTGCTCCTTGTTCTGTCATCTGCCACCATAGAGAACAGTTTAGCTCCATCCTCTTTGGAACTCCCCTTAAAGTAATTAAAGCCTGCTATTAAATCCTGATTCAGTCTTTTTTTTTTCTAGATTAACTAGAGCCCAGTACCCTCAGCCTCTCCTCCTAAATCATGTACCCAAACCTCCTAACTATTTTTGTTGCCCTCCACTGGACTCCCTCCAATCTGACCACTTCCTTTCTGTACTGCAGTGCCTGAAACTGAACACAATAGTTTAGATGTGGCCTCACCAGTGCTTAATAGAGGGGAATAATCACTTCCTTTGATCTGCTGGCAAAACTCCTACCTGTGGCTCATATTCATCTTATTATCCACTGTAACCCCCAGGATCCTTTTCTGCAGACCTGCTGCCCAGCCAGTCAACCTCCAATCTGTATCAGTGCACGGGATTGTTTCATCTTAAGTGCAGGACTCTGCACTTGTCCTTGTTGAACCTCATGAGATTTCTTTTGGCCCAATCCTCCACTTTGCCTAGGTCACTCTGAATCCTAGCCCTATCCTCCAGCATATCTACTACTCCCCACAGCTCGGTGTTATCTGCAAACATGCTGAGGATGCACTCTATATCATCTTCCAGGATGTTGATGAAGTCATTGAACAAAACCAGCTCCAGGACCAACCTCTGGGGCACTCCATTTGATACTGGCTGCCAACTAGACATTGAACCATTGGGTACTACCTTCCGAGCCTAATGTTCCAGCCAATATTCTATCCACCTTACAGTCCATTCATCTAGCCCATACTTTCTTATCTTGCCAGAGAGAATGCTGCGGGAGACCATATCAAAAGCCTTTCTAAAATCAAGGTACATCACATCCACTGGTCTCCCCGTATCCACAAAGCCAGTCATCTCATCATAGAGGGCAATCAGGTTGGTCAGGCATGACTTACCCTTGGTGAATTCATGCTGACTGTTACTAATCACCTTCTTCTACTCCAAGTACTTAGAAATGAATTTCTTAAGGATTTTTCCATCTTTCCAGGGCCTGAGGCGAGGCTTACTGATCTGTAGTTCCCTGGATCCTCCTATTTCCCTGTCTTAAATATGGGCACTATGTTTGCATTTTTCCAATCATCTGGGACCTCTCCTGATCGCCAGGAGTTTTCAAAGATGATGGTCAGTAGCTTTGCAATCTCATCAGCCAAATCCCTCAGCACCCTCAGATGTATCCTATCCTGCTCCATATGTCCAGCTTTTCTAAATAGTCCCTGACCCATTCCTCCACCACTGTTGGCTGTTCACCTCTTCCCCAAACTGTGCTGCCCGGTGCAGTAGTCTGGGAGCTGACCTTGCCTGTGTAGACTATGTATACAAGTTTGCTTCCCCTGTTCAGTAAGGGATGCATTGCTTCCTGTGATCTTCCTCTTGTTACCAACATACTTATAGAAACCCTTCTTGCTACCCTTCACATCTCTTGCTAGCTGCAACTCCAGTTGCACTTTGGCCTTCCTGACGTCATCTCTGCTTGCCCAAGCAATACTCTTATACTCCTACCTATACATTTGTCCAAGTTTCTACTTCCTATAATCTTCCTTTTTGTGATTTAGTTTACTGAAGAGTTCTCTGCTAAGCCAAACTGGTCTGCGGCCACACTTGCTAGTCTTTCTGCACATCAGCTTGGTTTGTTCCTGCAACTCTCATTAAGGCTTCTTTAAAGTACAGCCAGCTCTCCTGGACTCCTCTCCACTTTAGTCTGGCTTCCCTAGGGATTCTGTCCATGAGTTCCCTGAGCAAGTAAAAATCTGATTTTCTGAAGTCCATGGTCCTTACTTTGCTACTCTCCATCCTTCCTTTCCTCAGGATCCAAAACTCAATCATCTTGTGGTCACTGCTGCTCAAGTGCCATCTGCTACTAATACTCCCCACCAATTCATCCCTGTTTGTGAGCAGTAGGTCAAGAAGAGCATGGCCTCTAGTTGGATGCTTCAGCAGGCTGCACCAGGAAGTTGTCCCCAACATGCTCCAAAAACTTCCTGCATTGCTGTCCCAGCAGATGTCAGGATGATTGAAGTCCCCCATAAGACCCAGGGTTTTTAGCTGGGAAACTTCTGCTAGCTGTCTGATGAAAGCCTCATCCACCATTTCCTCCTGATATGGTGGTCTGTAGTAGACACTCACCACTACATCACCTTTGGTGCTCTCCCCTCTAACCTTAACCCACAGACTTACTGCAGGCCTGTCTCCTGTTTCATACTGGAGCTCTGAGCAATCGTATGGCTCTTTTACATAAAGCACAACTCCTCCTCCACTTTTTCCCTGCGTGTCCTTCCTGTACAGTTTATAGCCATCCATGACAGTGCCCCAGTCATGTGAGTTATACCACCAAGTCTCTGTTGTTCCAACCACATCATAGTTCCATGACTGTACAAGGACTTCCAGTTCTTCCTGCTTGTTTCTCAGGCTCCATGCATTTGTGTACAGGCACCTGAGGTAACCAGTTGATTACCCTGATTTCTCAGGAATATAAGAACACCTTCTCTGTTGCTCCCTCTTGCTTGCTCTTCCTCCAGGTCTCTCGATTACCTCAGGGCTTAGGTCTCCATCCCTCTGCAAATCTAGTTTAAAGTCCTCCTCACCAGGTTTGTGAGCCTGTCTGCAAAGATGCTCTTCCCTCTCTTCATTAGGTAGATCCATCTCTTCCCATCAATCCTTCTTGGAACAATATCCCATAGTCAAAGGAGCCAAATCCCTGCTGGTGGCACCACCTGCACAGCCAGGTATTCATCTGTAGGATGCACCTGTTCCTGCCCGAGGTCTTTCCCTTGACCAGAAGGTTCGAAGAGAACATGACCTAGTAGTGTTGTGTTTTTCCCTAGCCTAAAGAGAGCAAAGCCTACTGGACAAACATTTAGAGGAACAAAACAAATCCAAAATTAATTAAATGAAAATGAAAGACTTTGCATCAGCACTTGCTTTTTCCCCCAACCAGCCATGACACTGAGCCATGACGCTATACAATTATTTTTTGATGTCTACAATTTGTTTTATAATCATTAGCAGAGACGACCACGGCAGGGTGTAGGGCCCAGGCAAATCAGCCTCTGTGGAGCCCAGATGTGGTGGCGGCCGGAGGGGTGTGGGCCTGGGGCAGTTGCCCTGACTAATCAGTCCATTTCCCCTGACAGGGACAGCCTTGATCATTAGACATTACTACTTCCTTGTGACAAAGGTTGTGGACACAATTAACAATTGATCTGTTCCCACATGTCACTGATTGGGAACTAGTTCACGATTGTGTGAAGTGCTGTGCCTCTGACACCACCCAAGTTCAATATATGTCAATAGCCAGCAAATAACCAAAGCCTGCAGTGTGCTTACCTGATTTTCAGAAAAAAGTTGGAAAGGAGGAAGTGCTAGGACCCACTCTTTTTGGTTCCCCGGAGCTGGGGGAAGGAGCATAATGGGGCTACAATCAAATAGGCAATGAGGACCTGCCTGGTTATTAGAAAAATACCTTTTATTTAACAAGCCATGCAAGCGTCAACAAAAAAAACAAAAGGGGGTCAAGTAGAGTTCTGGTTGCATACCAGAGCAGCCAACTGCAGAACTATGTATATTGTGGGTGAGTAGCAATGCAGCATAAGACAGTTGGAGGACCAACCTCACCAACGTCACAGAACACTTGGAAAAAAGAAAAGAAAATTAAATTAAAGAATTAAAGAATTTTTTTGGCAAATATCTTGTTGGTCTAATAAAACATATCATTTCTACTATGAGTCCTGATTGCCTTTTCCTTTAGACCAATACAGCTACAACCTGGATACCTGACAGACTCCTGTCATGTCATATGATACCTGACTTGATGTTCATATATAATGCTATTTCAGAGTGGACCAGTTCAAAATAGTACCTGATATTCCAGGTACATTTCTGAACCATTGCAAGCAGATTTAAATTAGTTTAACAGAATTCTAGCCAAAGGGAATGACCTGGTGAGAGATCTAAGAATTGAGGATAATCTGGGAGATGGTGATCACAATATGATAGAATTCACTATCTGTCATAGGGCTGGGAAGTCATCCAGTAGGGCAGAGGTGCTTGACTTCAGGAAGGCGGACTTCATTGAGTTTAGAAAAATAATGGAAGAGAACTTATGGCAGGGGCGGAAAATTATTTCCAGCAGAGGACCACTTACTGAGTTTTGGCAAGCTGTTGACGGCCACATGGATATCCCTGCCCCTTGACAGGTGCCATGCCCCCTGGTTGCCACCTTGTGACCAGAAGCCTGGCCCCCTAACCCTTGCCACCAGAAGTCCCTCCTCTTGCACCCAGGAAGTACTCCTTTCAGCAAGGGGTAATGCCATCTCAAAACCAGAAAAATAACAAATTATATTCTAAAAAATATTTTTGTTCTGATTTACATGAGTTTGTGTAGTGTACATAGAGGTGACTACACAACAGCTTAAAATGAAGTCTTATTCTTGTATATTGTGGGGGTGTGAGAGGTGGGTATGTGGGGTATGGGGGAGGGTGTAGGTGCGTCTGTGCACATGGATAGGTGTGGTTATGGGGTGAAGGAGCATGTGGGTGTGTATGTGGATATGTGGCGTGTGGGTGGGTATGGGGTTTGTGGGGATCTGCATGTATGGCAGTGCAATGGGGGTGCAGATGCATGTGTATGGTGAGGTGAGTGCGAGGGACTCGCACTCTGTCCATTCCTCACTGTGCGCACATACGCGCACGCACGCGTGCACACGCACGCACACACACACACACACACACACACACACACACACACACACACACGGGAGATGGCAGCTAAAGGTGGGGGGGAGTGGCAGCATTTTGCCTGGCCTGACCCTATGAGTAGAGGGACTGGAGGGGAAGGAAGTTCAGGAGGGGTGGTCATTCCTCAAAGGAGCAATCCTCAGAGCACAGGTCTATTCCTGTAAGCAGGAAAGGTGGTAAAGGGGCCAGAAAGCCCTCTTGGCTTACCAGAGTCAAAGGAGTGTTTAAAAAAAGAACAGGGAGGCTTACAGACAGTGGAAAGAAGGGGTAGTCACCAAGGAAGAATACACAAGTATAGTCCATATTGGGGGGAGAGGATAAGGCAGGCAGGGGCGGCAACCAAGATCAAGTTGGTGACCAAAATCAAGGACAATAAGAAGTCCTTTTTTAGGTATATACGGAGCAGGAGGAAGACCAAGGGAAATGTGGGGCCCTTGCAGAATGGGATGGGACAATTAATAAAAGACAGTCAGGAGAAAGTTGAACACTTTAACGAATACTTTGCATCAGGGTTCCTGCATATAAACGGTGGTTACCCACCTAGTCAGCTAGTTGGATAATGGATGGATGCAGGGTGGGGGAGGCAGAGGGGAAGACAATTGCCAAACAATGATCAGTGTCGAACTGATGAGGGAGCACTTAGAACGGCTGAATGTCTTCAAGTCAGAAGGACTGGATGGACTACAACTGACAGCACAGAGGGAATTTGCTGGAGTTATTGTGGGACTGCTGGCAAAGGTATTTGAAGACTCGTGGTGCTCAGGAAGGGTTCTGAAAGACTGGAAAAGGGCCAATCTTTAAGAAAGGGAGGAGGGAGTATTCATGAAACCATAGAGTGGTCAGTTTGATACCAGGTAAAATTTTGGAAAAAATTATCAAGAAGTCCATTTGTGAGAGACTGGCAGAAGGCATGATGCCAAAGGATAGCCAACACAGTTTCACTGCAGGCAGGTCATATCCAACCAATGTCATCTCCTTCTATGATCATGTAATGAACCATTTAGATGTGGGAGATGCAGTTGATGCCATATACTTGGATTTTAAAAAGGCTTTCAATATAATCTCCCATGATGCTCTTATAAAAACATTTGGGGATTGTGGGCTGGCAGAATCCATGGTCAGGTGGGTTGGAAACTGGCTAACGGGTTGAATCCAGACAGTGCTAGTAAATGGGTCTGTATCATCTTGGCGGGAGGTGGCTAGTGGTGTCCTGAACTGGCTAGGGTTCAGTTCTTGGCCCCATGCTATTCAACATCTTTATCAATGATTTAGATGATGATGTGGAAAGCAGGCTGGCCAAGTCTGCAGAGGATACTGAGTTATGGGGAAAAGAAGTCACACTAGGGGATAGGATGCAGATCCAAGCAGACCTGGACAAGCTGGAAAGGTGGGTGGGGTAGAACCACATGTAGTTCAATAAGGATAAATGCAGAGTGCTTCACCTGGGGAGAAGTAATCAGCAACATAAATATTGGTTAGGAGGAGATGCCCTGGTTGATCACAGGATGAATATGAGCTCCCAGGGCCACACTGTAGTCAACAAAGCTAATAGCATACTGGGATACATTAGCCAATGTGTAGCAAGCAGGGCTAAGGAAGTGATGCACTCTTTACTCAGTGCTGGTGAGACCCCAGCTGGAGTACTGTGCCCAATTCTGGGTGCTGCACTTTAAAAAAGATGTGGAGAATCTTGAAAGGGCCATAGGAATGATTAAGGGCCTGGAGGACAAACCTTATGAAGAAAGACTAAGGGATTTGGGACCGTTCAGCCTGGGGAAGAGAAGACTGAGAGAGAACTTGGTGGCCATCTAGAAGTATGTAAGGGGTGAATATTAGGATCTGGGAGAAAAACTGTTCACTAGGGCGCCCCAGGAAACAAGAGAAATGGTTATAAACTGTTAGAGGATGGTTTCAGGTTGGATGTAAGGAATTACATCTTTAGGGTAAAGGTGACCAGAACTGGAATAGATTGTACCACCTGCAAAGAGGTGGTACAGTCCCCAACCTTGGAAGTCTTCAACAGGAGATTAGACAGACACCTTGTTGGGATAAATTTGATCTCAACAGTATTCCTGTCCAGAGCACGGGGGTTAGACTCAATGATCTTCTGAGGTCCCTTCCAGCCCTTAATTTCTATGATTCTATGAACAGGCTTGTCTAGCTATATGCTTCAGGTTCAAACCACATTTAAACTGTTCTAAGTGTTATGTGTGTCCACATCAACTCCTACATTAAAAGTTAACTGAACCGTAGATTCTTCAGCCTATGAGACTACTATCCTGTATTTGTATGGTTAGTCTTATTTTTCCTTAGATGCCACCATAGTGAAATAAATGCAATTAATTAACTTTAACATAACTGCAGAGTCCTCTTATCTTTCTTCCTTAATATTGTTGTCTGAGTAAATGGAAAGCCCCCATGATACTTTTTTCTGCAATTGGGGAGCATCTTGAGCATTTAGGACACATTATTCTTCAGTCTTCTGTAGAAGTGATATCAATCAGACATTTTTTTCCTTTCCTGGATGTGTGTACCTGTCTTCAGGTTATTTCTCAGACCTTGCAATAATCAGAATGTTGATTCTTTAAATCTTTTAATTTTCCCCGTGTTTTTTTCATTATGGAATCTCATAGTTCATTCATGATGAAACAATTTAATCAATTTAATCAATTTGCTAAAACTAACCATTGTGTACTAAACATACAATTTGTGCTATCATAACAAAGCAGCATGTTTCCCCACCATGAAAGTTTCTACCTTTCATTTATTTTATGGTATAATCACTTGTAAATCTTGGCTTCCCAGTCCTAAATCACAATGTCATTGATCATAAAATATAAAATGGAAAAAACCTGAGACTACAATCTCCAGATAACTTACCATTACATATTTTTATGGAACAAAAGAAAAAGAGATATTACTACTTGAACTTTTTCAAGCAGTTCACTAAAACAAATAAAAATCAATAGCTTGAATCTGGATGAAGCTGATGGAGAAGCCCGAGATAAACCATTTCTAAAATGGTTTCTACCTTACTTAAAAAGTGATTTTATTAAAATACCTCATATGTCAAAGTGAAAGTGATAATAATTCTTCATGCTCCAGTCATTTGAACCTTATTTTAATCCTGGATTTATTAAAGCAATGAATGATCCTGTCTAAAATTCCTGAAGTTATTGGGCTTTTATGTTATTGTTTTTTCAGATTTCCATGCACAGATTTTGAACTCCAAGTGCAATTTATTTTCATCAACATATGCAAAAAAGGGCCTTTTAGCTTTTACACTCCTCTAGAGGGCATTCATTACTTATCAACATGCAGCACTGACTCACAGGCATATATAACAACTAGACACACATACACACACACAGAAAGAAATACAAAAATAAATAATATTTCTGCATTACAGAAGAAGCAAGAATTCTTGTGGATTCTTTTATTGGATCAACTGTATGGTTGGTATAGACAGAGGCAAGCTTTCAGATATCAGAGTACCCTTCCTAGGCCTCTGAGACAGAAACAGACACAGCTGAGATATATTTTGAAACTAACCTCACTTATGAGAAAGGACAGCGCTAAGAAGTTGTTTACCTTAATGGAGTCCTTTGAGAGGTGTTATCCTCTGCGTATACATTCCACCGTACATGAGTATGTCTCAAGCATTCAAAGCTTGAAGATTTTTGGCTGACAGTATGCATAAAGGGTGGTGAACAGCTCCTGTACATCAGGTTTCTCTCAATCAGACTACAAGTAAAGAGTTGGGGTTGGAAGGCAGGCCATGGTACATGCTTATAGGCAAACGCATCTCAGAAATTCTATTATTTTAAGATATGTAACAATGTTCTCTTTTGAATAATCACGTCTGCATGAACTTTCCATATTCCAGCATGTAACCTTCATGCTGTGACCAGTCCTTCTCCAGTAATCTCCAGTCTTAGGAAAATGGAAATTAAAGAACTGCCTTTCCTGAACGTAGCAGCTGATCTGGAGGCTTCAGACATGGCGTATTTAGTGAAGATTTACCTAGAAATAGCTAGATTACAGGTGTCAATGACAGAGGTGTTTCTGAACCATACTGAAGATGCTGCAGATTGCAGGTGTCTATGTAGAATGCCCCTAATCACTGTTGTTTTGTAGCTTATCTTAACAGAGAACAGGCTCTCTCCACTTGGAGAGTTTCAGGGTGGGGATTGCCATATCTTTCATCCATTTTGCTGGAACTAAGATGACTTGATAGTTTTAGCTCTTCAGCTCCAAAAGACAGTCCAAGATTACATGTACAGATGCCTAAAAATGTGATGAGGGATGTTGTATGACACCAGCTGAAAATTCAGACAAATTGGTAGGTCTGCCTTGTAGAACCTTTCCTTAAATTGACTGAAGTATCTATAACTGATAAATAGCAGGACTTCCCTATTCTTACACATACTCCACATCCAAGGCAAGAGGTGCAGTACCCTCTCTGCCCTCGGATTCCAGGTCTGAGAACACAGACAAACTCTTGGGGCCTTGAGAAGATGAGGACAAATGGCATATCTCAGTCAGGGCTCTTAGGACTACACTGCCTGGAGCGCATGAGAGATATGCCATGGGGATCAGAATGGACAGGAACTGTGTTATTCTAACCATAGTATTAGGAAGGCATGTTATGAATTATTCTGGGCTACGGCCTCTTCAGAACGGAAGATTTAATATTTGCCAGTTTGAAAGGCAAACCGACTTATCTCAGGATTAATCAAAATGATATCCTGAAGGATGGAATCTGATCTGGCACTCATAGGCACTCATGGGTGGAAAGAGTTGCTTGCTTCATTGTTCACCAGACTGTTCTGGAGGCCAGAACAGACAGTGGTGAGAGAACCGATATGGACTACACCAGTTAGTTCCACAGCTCAGAATCCTCTGTGCATGATGGGAGAGAGTTGGCTTTGCTCTCTCTGTAGGTGTAAAACAAAGCTGTGATATTGACCATCATAATCTGCGTAAATTCCCTGCGAATGTGGCCCCCCAAAAGGATTCACAAGCTCGGAGAACACTAAACTCTGGAATAGTGATATGCATCCTCATCTCTCAATGAAACCAGGAGCCTTGAACCTCTGTTCACCCAAATAAACTCTGCAACTTACTACATCCATCATAGCAACTCTGAAGAATAGGAGAAATCAGCTGGGTCCAAGACAATATGACAACTTTCCTTTTTCTCTGGGATTAAGAAGAAATTTCAGTAAATGCTCTTCCCCAAGGCTGATGTAGAACTACTTCTATCCACCCCAGTGAAAGGAGCGAGGAGATTTCCTGTTGCAACAAAATCCTATGTGAGCAAGAACTACAGAAATTGAAATGCTGTCTAGACCCTGCCTCTCTGCAGCAACATAGGTCCATATCTGCATGAAGTGATCTCCAAATGGGGTGTTCATGCTCTGGAATCTCTAAAGATGGTGCAAACCTACTGAAGCTCTGTCAAAATGCCCATTTGTGGGAAAAGACAACTAAGTAGCCCAGGGTAGTTGACACAGTCTGTAGATACACTTTGTCCCTTCCTAAGAGAAAGTGGGAGCTATAAGAAAGCTGTCTGTGCTCTGTTTAAAGGTACTTAGGTGGACAACCTGGGAATAAAGCAGTGCTCTCAACTTTTTAGTGCCACATCTTGGGACTATACAACTCCATGCCCTGAAATGGCAGGTCTTCCACAACATTCTGGATTACAGAGCCTATAGTCACCAAATGGTAGGTTCTTGTGGAAACAACCAACTCATCCAGGTGAGAGGATGAAGAAATTGGAAAACTGTCTCTGACTTCCATAAACTGGGTCATGGGTTTTGGCAGATCCTTCTTTTCTATCCTTTGTCTCTCAATGGCAACAGGGAAGTATACAAAGCAAGTGAACAGCTTCCATAATAAAAAGACCTGTCTCTGTATTTGCATCAATCCTATGGAGCCCACTGTCAACAGGGCTACACTATCCTTGGCAGGATAAAGATTTTAGAATCACAGGGGTTAGGATAAGTGACTCTTGAGGAGGATCTCTCACAGTCCAATATGTGATGATTGCCTGCATTTCCTCTGAGATACTGAAGAGTACTGGAGGGATATCCTAGAGGACTAATAATGGGGTTGGCTCTAAACCACAGTTATCTTCAGAGTCCGATTAGGAGGCTGAGGAGATTGGCCACTGCCCCAAAGGATGGAAAAAATATATTTGTAATCTGAAAAAAATATTATTGTAATCTGGGTTAAACAAGGACAAGTGCAAAGTCCTGCACTTAGGACGGAACAATCCCATGTTTGGGGGCTGACTGGCTGGGCAGCAGCTATACAGAAAAGGACCTGGGGTTTACAGTGTACAGTGTTTACAGTGTACAATCAGCTGAATATGAGCCAACAGTGTGCTCTTGTTGCCAAGAAGGCTAACAGCATACTGGGATGCATTGGTAGGGGTGCTGCCAGCAGGTCAAGGGAAGTGATTATTCCCTCTAATTTAGTATTGGTGAGGTGTACTGTGTTCAGTTTTGGGCCCCTACTTTAGAAAGGATGTCGACAAGAGATGTTTAAGTTAGACATTAGGAAGAATTTTCTCACAAGGAGGGTAGCAAAACTGTGGAACCCAAAAGAAGTTGTGAACTCTTCATCCTTGGAGGTTAAGATCCAGCAAGACAAAGCCTTGGGGATGAGCAAGGAGTTGGGGCAGGGGGTTGGACTACATGACCTCCTGAGGTCCCTTCCAACACTAATTTTCTATGATTTTCTATGACTCCATAAATTGTACCAAATAACCTAGTGCCAGGACACAGCAAAAAGATCCTGGTACAAATGAATCTGATGCATCCAGCACAGACAAAGACAAGGAGGAGTGGAAAGATGCACCGAGTCTTGTAATTCCAGCACATCCACTAGTATCATAAAGCTAGATAATGCCAAGGAATGTGCTCAGGCGAAGGCACACACTGCCCCTTTTTGTCTAATGCCTAGGCAACTTTTCTGAAGTAGCTCTAGTTTGGGCAGTAGAAGTGTTGCTGCTGACAGATTTACAGATGTTTGCAGTGCTGTGGTCACCTGAGACTGGGTTGATACCAATAAACCAGAGAACAGGGCAGGTTCTGGGTGCCATGGACACTGACTCCTTCAGCTGATGCTTCATTGCAGAGTTAGTGGTTGTGTAGTGCATCTGATTTATTTATTTTTTTAAATCAGACAGCATGCTGCTGCTAGTATGGGGAACCAGCAGAGAAACCATCTGTTCCTAGAGGGGCCTTTAGTCAGGGTAATCTGTGATTATACCCTTGGGCTTTACCTCTCTGGTAACCTTCCTTCCTGATACAGCTGACAAAGATGACCTTAAAAAGAACTCATTGGCATTTTTAATCTTCCTTTCACTGTGCAGAAGCCCTAAAAACAAAGAAGGACCACAGATTTTTTCCAGAAGGTAAACCTGCAGACTTGTAGGTGTGGAAGGTAAAGAGCACTTCCCTGGAATATGGAATTCACCTAGGCAGACTTTTAACTTGGAGTGTCTACAACCTTATAAGAAAGAGGAAGTATTTAAAGCTGTGTGATATCAAGGAGGCCATACCAAAGGAAGTAAAGGCATATTCTCTCTCAAGAGATTTCTCTCTTCTCTTCTCCCTCTCTTTCTCTTATTAGGAGAGTGGGGCGGGGAAGGGAATTTAATGAAAGCCACAAAGGAAACATTATTAACAACTAACTACAAGAAACAATAACAACTAAGCTAGCAGGAAGACTGTGGTTAAGCAGACAGTGGAAATTCCATCTTGAGCCAAGAGGAGTGGAGGCATGAGAAATGCACACCACCCTCCATACCTTCAAACACAAGGAAAGGCAGGGGCACAACTGCCCAATAGCCTCTGAACTCCAAACACACGAGGCACATGTGTGCTCACAGAGGAATGTGCATATGGGTAACACATCTTAGAGGAGAAAGCTATGTTACTAGAGAGGGGCCAGTGGGACAGGAAGGACACAGTGGATCTGGAAAGGCAGGCTTTACAGATTCTTGCTGGCTGTGTGTACAAGTACATTTGCCTTTTGTTTAACAAAAAAACAAACAGAATAAAGCATCTGCTCCTCTAGTGTCAGCAAACAAAAAAAGAGGCTTTTTTTTTTTTTTTTTTATACGGGACCACAAAATGCTGGGGCGGGCTGGGAGGGGAAGAAGGGAAGGAAGGTTCAAGATTATTATTTTAAGCACAAATCAGCCTCATAAATGATGCACTTGGAGCCAGAAAGCACAATATTCTTGTGAAAAAACATACAGTTTGCTTGATTACTTTGCTTTTCTCACACTTACATACTTTAGTTCTCTACTCACCATTTAAGGAAGTGCGTCATCTTTAAATTACCTTTCATAAATAAACAACATGTTATTTACCATGAGCTACCAGATGGAACTATATACTTATGGGTATACAGAGGTATATATAAAGTAGAATCTATACACATTTAGCAATACAACAAAACCATAAGAAGAAACAA
Source organism: Caiman crocodilus (assembly GCA_030014935.1). Lineage (NCBI taxonomy): Eukaryota > Metazoa > Chordata > Crocodylia > Alligatoridae > Caiman > Caiman crocodilus. Next base: position 51,345,884 of record JAGPOW010001338.1, read on the forward strand.
GCCTGAAATCTAATGCATGTGGAGAATCATTTCCAGCTGAGATAGGAAAGTATATTTATGAAAAGTACTGGCAAGATCACATTGGAATATGGTGTACATTTTCTGGTCACCTTTGCTCAAGAAAGATGAACTCAAAAATGGAACAGCTGCAGAGAAAGAATATGAATGAAATTAAACAAGGAATGAAAACAAGAGTACCGGAGAAGAGATTAGAAGAGCTTAGGACAGTTTAGGCTAGTAAAATGAAGGCTGAATGGATAGGAATGCTCTGTATAAATACATCAAGGCAGGTAAACACCAGATGCTGAAAAGCACTAAAGTATACTTTTGGTACAAAAACAAATCGGTATAAATTGGTCTTAAATACATGTAGGCTAGAAATAAAAATAAAGATCATAACCATCATAATTTGTGTTTCAGTGAGATTCTGGAACAGCTTAATACAAAAAGTGGAGGACTAAAAACCCCAATGATTTTAAGGTACCACTTAATCAGTTCTTGAAAAGAAATCTGTTTTGGTGCCTGTAGTGGCAGAGTAGTAGACCTGATGACCCAGGAAGTTCTTTCCAGTCCCATGCTCCCATGCACATAAGTACATAATTGAAGGAAAAAATAAATCATTTGAAAATAAACAGTTTTAATCGAAAGACCTCTAAAGATGTAATACTGAATTGCAACAGGCAAAAATCTATCAGTAATCAGGGATATGAACTATTAAGACAGTCAAGAAGGAAGAAGTTATTTTCAAATCATCATCTCCTTCAGATAAAAGGTGATTATGAATAACTTCCAATATATACACTGACATTCTCAAAAAATGTCTTATCACCAATGTCGTCTTGTGGAATTTTGGAAAGGGGGGTCTTGTGGCGATTACTTCCCCAAAATTCCCTGGCATGGGGGTTAACAGAGGAGGGAATGATTTTCATAGATTTTAGAGCCAAAAGGGCTCAGTGAGCCTTGTAGTCTGACTCCCTGCCCCTGGCACGCAAGAAAAGGGTCACCAAACCTGGGGTCATGTGACCCCAGCCAGGTGCCTGTCCAGTCTCCTCTTGAACACCCACAAGGATGGAGCAAGCACCACCTCCCTTGGAAGCCCATTCCAGATCCTGGCAACCCTGATCGTGAAGAATTTTTTTCTAATGTCTAGTCTAAACCTTCTCTCCAGTAGCTTATGGCCACTGTTCCTTGTTGTTCCAGGGTGTGCCCTGGTAAACAGATCATCATCTATTTCATGTTGCTCTCCCCTTATGAATTTGTACACTGCCACAAGGTCCACTCTCAGCCTTCTCTTGGAGAGGCTGAAGAGGTTAAGATCCCATAGCCTTTTCTCATAGGGCCTTCCCTGTAGGCCTCTAATCAGATGACTGGCTATCTCCAGGTTGCCTGTATCCTGCTTGAACTGCGGCATCCAGAACTGGACACAGTACTCCAGCTGCGGCTTGACCAGTGCTGCATAGACAGGGAGAATCACCTCCCTGGAAATGTTTGTGAAGCACCCACAGATGCACGACAAGGTGCGATTGGCTCTGCCAACTACTTCATCACATTGACGACTCATGTTCATCCTGGAGTCAACAGTGACTCCAAGATCTTTCTGCCTCAGTGGTGCTGAGAAGGTCACTCCCCAGTCTATAGGTATGATGGCAGTTCTTTCTCCCTAGATGCAGCATTTTGCACTTGTCCTTATTGAATTGCATCCTGTTGCTTTCTGCCCATTTCCCCAACCTGTCTAGGTTAGCCTGGATCTGGCTCCTCCTCTCCAGGGTGTTAGTTTCACCCCATATTTTTGTGTCATCTGCAAATTTGTACCGGGTGCTTCCCACCCCCTCCTCCAGATCACTGATGAAGATGTTGAACAGCACCGACCCCAGAACTGAGACCTGGGGGACTCCAACGCGCACATCTTTCCAGGTTCACACCGACCCATTCACTACCACTCTCTCTGAGTGTGACCCTTGAACCAGGTTGATACCTAGTCTACCATATAATCATCCAAGCCAAATCTCCTAAGTTTATTTATAAGGATGGTATGGAATACTGTGTCAAAGGCCTTCCTGAAGTCCAGATAGATAACATCCACCTCAACTCCTGCATCTAAACATTTGATGGCTTTGTTGTAAAAAGAAACTAGGTTAGTCAGCCAGGACCTGCCAGCTATAAACCCACGTTGGTTACCCCCCTGCATCACATTAGCCAGCCGGCTCCATTGGATATGTTCCTTGATAATTTTTTCTATAGAGGTAAGGCTGACTGCCCTCTCATAGTATCAAGGGTCAGAAGGGGCCTAGAGCAGGCCATCTAGTCTGACCCCACGCCAATGGCAGGAACGACTGCCAGGGTCACAGGACCCCAGCTAAGTACCTATCTAATCTACTCTTGAAGATGCCCAAGGTAGAAGCAAGAACAACTTCCCTAGGAAGCTGGTTCCACATCCTAGCCACCCTAACTGTGAAG
>JAGPOW010001338.1:51348440-51363081 GCA_030014935.1 Caiman crocodilus
TATTTCCTGCTGATCTCCCCTCAACAGTTTATAGGCTGCCACCAGGTCCCCCCTCAGCCTCCGTTTACTGAGGCTGAACAGGTTCAGGTCCCTCAGACGTTCCTCGTAAGGCCTATCCTGCTTCCCGTGTATCATTCTAGTGGCCCTCCTCTGAACCCTCTCGAGGCCATCCACATCCCTCTTGAAGTGCAGCACCCAGAGCTGAACACAGTACTCCACCTGAGGCTTGACCAATGCTGCATAAAGCAGAAGAATCACCGCCTTGGACCGGCTCGAAATGCATCGATGGATGCACGATGGGGTTCGGCTGGCCTTCCCAACCACCGTCTGACATTGGCGGCTCATGTTCATCTTGGCGTCAACAATGACGCCAAGATTCCGTTCCACCTCTGTGCTAGCTGGGAAGCTCCCCTCTTGCCAGTATGTATGCTGGGGGTTGCTTCTCCCCAGATGCATCACCCTGCACTTGTCCACATTGTCCCTATAATTCCCCGGATCCTCCTTCCTCCCCTTCTTAAAGACTGGGGTGACATTGGCCCTCTTCCAATCCTCGGGGACCTGATCCAAGCACCATGAGTGCTCATATATCCTTGCCAGATGTTCAGCTATGACACTCGTTAATCCCCTCATTACCCGTGGGTGGAGTCCCTCCAGTCCCACTGATTTGAACATGTCCAGTCCCCCCAAGTGTCTTTTTACTATATCAGCACTGACTGCTGGTCACCTGATGCTCCCCTTGTTGGTGTCCGTGATGCATATTGAGGGTTCATCTAGATTTTTATTTAAGAAGACAGAGGCAAAAAACTCATTGAAGAGCTCTGCCTTGTCCCTGCTATCTGTCACTAAGCTCCACTGCTCATCCTGTAGGGGGTTATGCCAGGTCATCCCCGGTGGCCAACACCACGTTGAGCAAGACATTATCCCTGGTGGAACTCCTTTCCTCCTGTGTTGGGTGGAGGTCCTGGATACAAGTTAAGAACCTGTGTGAGTGGTTAGATCTAGCTGACTGTTCCTCCCAGCATATGTCTGGGTTGTTAAGGTCCCTCATGAGTACCATATCTCTAGACCATGGTTTTGCACCATTTATGATTATCTTTCTGCCACCTGAAAGGAGACAGGGAAGATCAGCCACATGCATCATCTATCACGCAAGAGCAGCGAGTGTCATACGTATGACCCATAGGCTGGATATTGCCAATCAATGTGAGTTGCCTGGCCCATCTTCTCCCAGAACCAGCATGAAGGACCAGAAGGCCTGAAAGCAAAAAGCTTAGCACAAGCGCAAGCAATACTGTTTTGTGCCTTGATGTAACTAACTAAATGCCACTAACAGCAGCAAAATGGTTAGGACACCTGGCCAGCTGAATTCCCTGAATCCATCAGGTTTGCATAACAATATCTATATTGACTGTTGGGGTCTGCTTAGAGAAGAAGTGTTGCATTTAAACTCTTGTTAAAATACTGGTATTGCTTGTGTGTCCAGTAAATTAGGATTTCAGACTGGAAGAGTCTCAGTGATCAATTCATTTCCATTCACCCCACCCCGTAACTAAATTTAATACAACAGACCAGGCGCAGGAAAACACTGACTTGTAGGGTTCACACCCCCTTGTCAACTTCACACTGCTGTGCAGGAGTTATCAGTATGAATTTACAGTTTCTCGTTACCAGAGGCCATGGCTACTATGTGAGCCAAAAGCAGTAGAACTGCATGGTGGGCCAGTAGCGGGTGCTCCTATATTGAGCCACCCACCTTACTGCTTCTGGTCACCTTCCAGGCTCCGAGTGCCTCCTTGGGGGCGCCTCACATCTGGCTGATTCCCTTTGTGGAGCACACCCACTAACCTGCGGATAATGCTGCCACCACCCAGGGTCTGGACTGATCCTGGCCCTGTGCCCCCTGGGAAACACAGGCTTAGTAGTCCTTGAGGGTACTCAACCCACTCCAAGAACTTGGGGTGCTTCCCTCAGTCTGAAGCACAAATAGTGGTCTCCCTTAGTTAGCCGAACCAAGAGGGACCCCCAAGGCATAGTCTAAACCCACTCCCAATAAGTCTCCCATGCTAGGTACAAAGGAGAACTTTATTGGTTCCAAGGAGTAGGTCTGGAAAAAGGTACATGGTAGAGTAATATCAAAGAAATCCCATAGACCAAACAGGGTGGCTGGGTAGCCTTTGATCACACATCTGAGTTACTGCAAGTTATATATCTAGTTAGATCTCAGGTAGCTTATTCACAAGTATCATCCAGCAGCAGGTAAGATTGCCTCTGGAGGCAGACAGTTCATTGATCATGAGCTTCAAGAGAGAGAGCAAGTTTCAGATGGTCTAGCTTCTGAGGTTTACTCATGGCTACTGCCACTCCTCCTGGGCAGTCCTTAACTTATATAGCCCTTATGACCTCTTTTACCTGGTCCAATGAAGCCCAGCACCTGTTGGCTGCCAGCCAACCAATTTGAAATTCATTACTGGTTGCCAGGTAGACTAGCATTGCTTAGAACAATAGGGAGCCTAAACCCCTGCCCAGGTGTGTGATGCCAGTCATGTAGGCAGAGGGAGCCGTTTTCCCCATTCCCTCAGGAATGTATCCGACTCAGGGTTACCTAAAGGGACGGGATGTCTGCTCTCTTCTGTGATCATGTTAACCAAATTGTCACATAACACAGTTTTTGGGGAGAGACAGAGGTGGCATTCTGCCACACGCTGTACCCTGATGGTGCCAAAGGCTGGCCAATAAGCACTGCTGATGAAGAGTACCAGTTAGGATGGCCATCAGTCAGAACTCGTTTAGCGGGTATGATTTGCAACAGAGTTGTAACAGTATAAAGTAGCAATCTGGAAATGTTTTAAAGCAGGAATACAGACTTTCCTGAAGTTTATCTGACAGTACTGAGTCTCTGACAGTTTTGGCCTAATGTTGTTTCTAAAAGTAACGTTTTAATATTTATTTATCATACCATTCAAGTATTATTTTTTTTCTAAATGCCTTTGTCCTATTCTTTCTATGCATCAATTTCTAGCTATGGTTATTCTCTAACATTCTCCATCCCATTCCAAATTACCTCACTGGCTATTCCCTTCATATCACCAAAATTCAGGCTAGAACTTGTAACCAAAGTCAGTAAGTTTATTAGTTCAGTTCAGCCCTTAGTCTGGGGATTACAAACTACTCAGAGAGAGTTGCCTGTCATCTTTCCCAAAGTCTGATGCTTGACTAAACTGTTTAGGTTAGGTCACTCTTGCACTCTTTAAAAAATGAAAGCCTTAGCATTGAAAGTTGCATTCTGTACAGTTTAATAGCAAGAAACTGAGAAGGTTTCTGTCTCAATAATTAAAGTTTAGGTAACAGAAGACGGCCTTTGCTTCTGTTATTGTACTGGTTTTTCAACTTCTGTCAGTCACCTTGTCAGTAAAAGGACACAATAAAGGAATCCAGACTCGGTCTAGATTTACTGTCCTCTGTTAACATTGTCCAGCAAGGCTGCTTTTGACATCATAGAACATTTGCAGCAAGGTTTTTCTTACTGCCAGATGAAATCATGAAATGTCACAGTTAGACGATGACCACAACATGCATCAAACCAGCAACAGTGAAAGACGGGAAATCAAAATTAAAGAAAAAAAAAAAAAGTATCTTCTATCCTGGAAGTTGGACTCTAAACCCTAAAACAGAATTTATAAAAGCTAGCCAAATCTGAAAAGTGGTTTGTAATTTCAAACAAGCACTGAACCTCGCTAACCTCATCACCAGGAGCCAACTTCCTACAGCCCAAAACGCACCAAATGGATCCAGGTCATGCCATGACAAGACATGTAAAACCTGCCAACAATATATCCAGTATGGAGGTATCTTCACAATACAATATGCATCTCCATCAGGGCACCAAGTACATGGAGACACCAAGCAACAACTGTGCACCAGAATGAGCACATACCAAAAATCTATCAAAGACAAGAACAGAATACCACATGTCTCCAATCTCTGAGGCCTGATCCTTAAAGGGAATTTACAAACCAATTTTCACAGACGAGCCTATGAACTGCATTTCATGAACCTCCTAGGTACAGAAAGTCATGGACTCAATACAGACATTGGAATTCTGACACACATAGACCTGCTAGCCATCTGATTCCCCAGGTACCTTGCCACTTCTACATGCACTGTTACATCCCCCTCCCCCATCCCCACTGCAGCCTGTCCCTCACCCCCTGATGCCTCCATTTCCATTTTCACTGACTGGCTTTCTTGCCTTCATTGCATGCTAGCCTCTGGCTTATTTACTATTCCTTCCATCCAGGAACAGCACACACACTAACTGCAGGTGCTTCCTCAGTTTGATGAAGGGTTTTTCAACCTGAAATCTGGTATCCCAGGTAGATAAGCTGAGCTCATCTGAAGCCTCAAAACTCCAATGCAACCAGCAAGCCTCAGGCCTGTCCAAAACATGACGAGTCTGGGCTTTCTCCAGCCAGGACTGTGTGCATGCGTGTGGTGGATGGAGGTTATGGTGCCTCCTACCCGTCTTTCACCAGCGGGATCCTCGGTCCTGGCATTTCCTGTGGCTGCTGCTTCGCCGGCAGTCCCATTAGACCCCCCAACCCTGGCATAGTGCAGTCTTAGTGATCATGCCTAGGATCTCCTCCTTCCCCACAGCCTCAGCTCACACCTCGAAGTCTGTCCTGGCATGGGAGCTCCGCAGGGATATGTTCTTCCCCTGCTGGCTGGTGATGCAGTGAGTGCCACCTCCAGCTCTGAGAGTGGGGCATTAAATGTTTTTTAAAAAATGAAAAAAGGAAATGGTATGGATGGAATGAAGAGGGTGGCATTCGATCTTTCTATACCTGGAGCTTGGGGGACCCCAGCAGCAGGAGGTTCACCTTGAGGAACACCAGCTGCTCTATCAAACCAGGATCCAGGCAAGTGTGGTTACATGACCAGAAATGCTGAATACCCTTTCGCTTGGAACACTGTTCAGTGGACAGGACAGGTGATCCCGGACAACCATGGCCACACCTGGCTGCAGCTTGTCCCAGGAGACCAAGGGGTTGCACAGCAGCAGCTCCATGTCCTCAGTGAGATAGGTAGCCACCAAGGCCCAGGCACTACTTGCCTGATGATGGGGTCTGGTGCCTCTGGACCCTAGAATAGAAGCCATGCCCTTGGTCCACATTAGCAGCACCTGTGATGGAGGAGGAGACTGGCTGGTGGATAGCATGCTAGCATGGGACAGTAGGTCCCCCTCATCCACGTCTCCCTACCCCCACCCTTCTGCCTCCCTGACTCTCTTAACCAGCACCTCTGTCCACTGATCCAGAGTTTTGCTGCCACATACACTCATGCTTCCCTTTACCCTCAGGTCACACATGGCAGCCAGCATGTGGACCGTATTGGATGGAAGGGATCAAGCCATCTCTTGATGCCCTCACCAGTACCTGCATGTCTGACGACAGCGGCTTGCCCCAGCCAGGAACACTGATCCCCTGGAAGCTCTCCATTTGGCTCTGAAGTTCCCTCACTACAGGGATCACCTGGCTAAGGTGTCATCAGCAGTGCTGAGGCTCTTGGGGGCCTCGAGAAAGGGCTTGAGGACCACCAAGATCTGGGAGATAGTATCCCACTCAGCTCTGTTCAGGGGGCTGCTGATCCCAATCTCCCTGAGCAAGGCCATCTTATGGATGGCCTTCAGTTGCTCCACTAGCTTCTCGAGCATCAGGTATGTGGAACTGCACCAAGTCTCCACATCATGCATGATTTTGTGCTGTGGGATGTTCAGCTCTGCCTGTCTGTCCCACAGCATCTTGATCACCTTGATGCTCCGATGGAAGCAGCCTGCCACCTTCCTGCATTTTTAAATGAGCTTGCTGGTGGTGCTGGTGCTGTCACCGGCAGCTCTACCAACACCCCACCTCCCCCAGGCATGCCTGACAATGAAGTGGAACTTGTGTGACACACAGTGGATGCCAACAAGGTTGGCATCATGGACTACCTTGACCATATTGGCCCCATTGTTGATGACTATGAACCCCTGGGTAAGCTTGCCCTGGTGAACAAGCCACCCCTGCACCAAGCGGTTCATGATCTCTGTTGCTATGTGGGACTCATCCATCACCTCAGCTTGAAGGAGAGCCCATTGACAGCCTTACTGGTCACAACAGTGCCCTGTGAGGGAGGCATGCATAATCTCCACCCCAGCTACTCCAGATGTCCAAGGTGAAGTATAAGGCCACCTGTGGACCTGCCTTGTGCAGCTCCTCCCTCAAGTACTCCCCTGCATGCCTCATACAGGGAAGGCACCACTCTCCAGCTGAAGATGGTGTGCATGGGCACTTGGCATGATGGGGCTGCAAGCACTATGAGCCACCTGAACCCTGGCCACTCAACTAAGGAGAAGGGCTGGCCATCCACAGCAAGCATCTCCCCAGTTGTCTGGGTGATCTCGTTCTCCTTTGCAATGTACTCCCCTTTCTGTCTGCCTTTCTTTCCCACACTGTTCCACAGTGGCCTGCCTCTGCTTTGGGGTGACGGAAGCTTTGGAGTGTGAGGGAGACTTCCCTTTGGGCATGCTCCCACTGGTTCCAGGCTGAGGAACAAGGGCAAGGGGGTGGTGCCTGAGGAGATTCATCAGCATCCCCATGATGCTCATGTTTTGTTCCCTTGCCCCAGCTGGTTTTGGCTCAGCAGTGCAGGCAGATAGCATATGTGGGATCATCTGCCAGCTCAGAATGATCCCAGACCACACTACCCACTTGTTCTGGGATGTGGGTGCATGTGTAGATGCTGCCTTTCTCCCCTTGGGGGGAGAGGCACAGCAACAGGAGGAGCAGACTCAGCTGAACCACTTGCCTCCACAACCTCTACCTCAGTCTCCTCTGAAGTGCCTTCTAGGGAAGGAGACCTGGCTTTAGGGGAAACTTGCAGGGCATGGAGCATAAAGTTAGTTGATTCCCCCTCCTTCCCCAGAATTATCCTTGCTAGGGCACTCAGCTCCAGCTCCAGGTCTTCCTTTGGCGCTGGAAGGCTGAGCATGTGAAGAGAAATGCAGGTGGGGGAGACTTTCATGCTGGTGCTGCTGCTTGTTGTCATGGTGGTAGTGGAGAGGGGCGGGGTTATGGCTGGTGCTCTTGGGGGGATGCAGACTCAGGCACAGGCAGTGGCACTACTCTCCTCTCCTTGCTGCCTGTACAGCTAGGGGAACCCTCGTGTCTGTTTGTTGTAGCAAAGAGGCTGCATCTCAGTTGGGGGGGGGGGGAAAACATACAGGTCTCCCTCCTCTACCCCCTCTTCTGCCCCTCCCTGGAAGCTTGCCAGCTGCCTTTCAAGCATGCTTCATGGTGTGTTTCATAGTGTTTTGTCTTTGGTTTGGTGTGCTCAAAAATCTGTCTCGTCTTCTGTAATGCTATCTGATTTATGTAATATATATGGATAAAATAATTGTAAGTGTGTGTATTTATGTAATATATGTATGTATTTATGTAATAAATAAAAAGATATAAATGTATGTATGTGTTCTTATATAAATGATATATTATAATATGCAATATAATTATGCTGTGCTTCCCTGCATGGTGAATGGAATGCACACTGAGAGAAAGTACAGATTTGAAAATAATCAAAATAGACTAAAAAAACACAAAAAGAGGATTCTGGGGGAGGAATAAATTGAAAGGAATCAATTAATATAATTCTAATATTATAAATGCCTAAGTCTGTCGGTCTGTGACACTTTATTTGTGCTTTGATTGACTGACAGACAGGGAAGCGTTCTGACAAAAGGCAGCCCGCTTCCATGATGGTGGGGATACAGGTGACGGAACAGGGTGGTGAGTGCAGCTGGTCTCGCCCCACACCCCGCCTTGCTCCCTGCAGGTAATGCGGAGAGGGGTGGGGAGTGAGCCCAGGCCCAACACAGGGTGTGGTGCGGGAGGAGCGGGCTCGAGAGGTGAAGGAGAGAGAGCCTGAGCTGGGGAAAAAGCCACCCCGCCGCAGCAGTACATGGGGGACAGTGGGCCTTGCTCAGCCCAGCCCAACTCTATAGCTGCAGGGGGAAGGGAGGAGTGAGCCTTCTCCCCCCCGTCAGGCCCAGGCCCACTGCTCTCCCACCCGAACCCCCTCCTCCCATCCCCCCACCACCACTAGGTCGGTCTAGGCCCTCTGCTCCCCCGTCCTCTTGCCGCTGATGTCCGGCTTCTTCTCACCACCAGGCCTGGTCCTCCCTCACATCAGGCCTAGGCCCACTCCTCCCTTTTCCCCGCTGCTCTGGTGGGTAGGGGATCCGGACCCCAAGCAGCAGGAGGGAAGGGGGAGTAGGCCTGGATAAGTGAAGCCTGGGGCTCCATCCCTGCCCACTCCCTGCCCCCCCATCACTCTTGATGGACAATTGACTAGAAATAAAATAGAAGGGTAAAGAAAGCAAAAGATATTGATGAATCCCACTTGCTAGGCTAGCAAGTAGGAAATGAATGGTAGCCTTTGTTGTTTGATGCTGCTGAGCTAGAGCTGCTGGAAAATAGCTCACTAATTAACCCCCAGGCAGAAAGCAGCTCAGTTCAAACAATGCTGCTTTTATAATGTTTTTCCATCCCTCCCCCAGAGCACTGGGATTGGAAGGGACCTCAGGGAAGGATCACAGTCAGCTACACAGTCAATATCAGAGCAGTCCTTCTGCCCTCTCTTTACTTTCTGTCTCCTTGTAGGCAAGCCCAGCTCCAGCTTTAAAACTTGAAATATTTTGACTGCCCTCATTTCGTTTTAAGGCTGTTTCAAAGCCCTTTGTTTCATTTCAATTTCACTGTTTTGAGCTGAAACAGCATTGACATGAAACAGCCGGTGAAATTTTGCACAGCCCTAAAAGAAAGCTTACAAGAAATGGACACTTGGACAAAATACTGGGGAGAAGTATAAGAGTATTGCTTGGGTATGAAGAGATGAAATCAGGAAGGCCAAACCACAACTGGAGGTGCAGTTAGTAAGGGGCACGAAGGCTAACAAGAAGGGTTTCTGTTGGTCCTGGGGCCAGTTTTGTTCAATATCTTCATTAATGATGTGGAAGATGGGATGAGGTTCACTCTCAGTAAATTTGCCGATGACACCAGGCTGGGAAAGAGTAGTAGATATGCTAGAGGGCAGGGCTAGGATTCAGAGACCTAGGAAAATTGGAGGATTGGACCAAAAAAAATTCTCATGATCACTGGTGACGTGTAGGGGGTGCACGCAGGTGCACATGCACCCCTTCAGCTTGGCAACACAACCCCTGTAAAAAAGTGCTGCCGACAGTGCTAGCGGTGTCTGCAGATAGTTGCCATTAACCACCGCCCTGCTCCCTCACCACCAAGACTGCTGGCAGCATCTGCGGGTGGTCTCTGATCACCTCTGGCCACTGCTGACGCTGCCAGGAGCATCTGTGAGTGTCACTGACCACCAGTTGGAGTTCACCATCCTCCCTTCCCCACTGCTGACAGTGCTGCACTCACCTGTGGGAGCTTACCACCGCCATGCTCCCACTGCCAACAGTGCTGCTGGGTACTGATGGTGTGAACAACAGCTCTGCAGAAAAGGACCTGGGGGTTACAGTGGACAATAGGTTGAATGAGTCAACAGTATACCCTTGTAGCAAAGAAGGCTAACAGGATACTGTACTGCATTAGTAGGAGTGTTATCAGCGGATCAAGTGAAGTGATTATTTCCCTCTATTCAGTGAGGCCACGCCTGGAGTACTATATCCAGTTTTGGGTTCTCCACTACAGAAATGATTTGCATAAATTTGAGAATCCAGCAGAAGGCAATAAAAATGGTTAGGTGGTTAGGGAACCTGACTTCTGAAAAGAGGCTGAGGGAACTCGGCTTGTCTGGAGACAAGAGTTGCAAAGAGAATGGGGCTAGACTGTTCTCAGTGGTGGTAGATGACAGAACAAGGAGCAATGGTCTCAAGTTGCAGCAAGGGAAGTTTATGTTAGATATTAGGAAAAACATCCTCACTAGGAGGGTAGTAAAGCACTGGAACAGGTTACCCAGGGAGGTTTTGGAATCTCCATCCTTAGAGGTTTTTAAGCCATGGGTAGACAAAGCCTTGGCTGGGATAATATTGGTCCTGTTTTGAGCAGGGAGTTGGACTAGATGACCTCCTGAGGTCTCTTCCAACCGTAGTTGTCACAATTCTATGATTGTATGAGAAGCAAATAAGAAGCATTCCCTCTCCCTAATCCAATAGATCAAGAAAACATGTATTTTGGTTCCTAACAGAGGAGGAAGGCATAATTATTGATTTGGATTCTAGCTGGCCTTTTCAAGCCAATTCTTTGCCTAGTTCTCCACTGTGGTTCCCGAAGACCAACTTCTTCTTTGAACACAATTTATCTGAAAATCATCCAGATGCTATTTGAATTGCTTTTGATAAGCATGTATGAAGAATTTTCTAGCAAGTCAGCTGAAAACAAATCTTGTATAGAGATATATTAAATGATAGAATCATATACAACTTAGATCTTTGATGTGGTCAGCCTGTGGAGGAAGCTGCTGCATTTGGCAACTGAGTCCTGGGGATAAGGAATGGGAGTAAGATGCTGCTATGAGAGGTATCAGGTGTCAGCAGCAAGAACAAGGCTAATGCTTCTTCCCTGGTTCTTCAGCCACTGCCAAATGGCAGGGTTTTGGATCCTCATCCACCACATAAAACTATGGTGGCTGGAGGATCAGGGAAGAATAAACCTGGCTTTTGGAAGTATACCTCTTACAACAGTGACCTGCCCCTGATCCACTAAGGAGGCTTAAGCCCTCCACCTTCATTCCAGAACCCAGGGAATGAACTCCATCAGGTATGTCTCGAGAAAACAGAGATCAGAGCAGTACTTGGGAGGGGTTAACTTGTGTCACACTTGCCAAAGAAGTTGGTCACCACTGTTTTAAATACAACTGCTGTTATTAGAAGTTTAAAAACAGGCCAAAATCGTTTTTGACATTTAAAGATAGAAAAAGCTAAAGACACCACATAGTGCAAAGAACTCTTACCCTTAACCTGAAAGCACAGCACAAATTCCAACATTCAGAAGTCAAAACAACAAGCTATTAACAAATATTGGAGAGATACTGCCCTTAGGGACTGGAATGCTGACATGGCATAAACTTCAGTAGCAAGAAGTTCCCAGAAAATTCTGCTAGTGCTGCTCTCCCCATCCTGCTGTACTTTCCTTGGTATTTACACTTTAAGGCTAAGCACAGACAGTCAAAAAGCCTGAGGCTGAATCAATTCAATCTTCGCAGGTTAGTCTAAGCTGTGAAGAATGAACCTATAAGCAAGTAAACAGACATTCACTTTTTAGTACGGAAATGTAGCCACATGCCTGCAGTGGCTCAGGCCAGAAGCCAGAGAGCCCTAGAACACATCTCCCTGCTCGGCTCGGGCCAAGACTAGCCTACCCACTCTGCCAGGGGGATTTGCAGAGGAGGTGCAGCATCCCAGGATGCTGGGGGCCTGTGAGTTAACTTGAATCTGGGGGAGATCTGGGACAGAAGTTCAATAAACCAATTTAACTTAAAATCAGTTAAGTCTGAAACTAAATCCATTCAGGTTTATCTTAAACCAGTTTCAGCCACTTTGAAAGCAGTTTATGTATACTGAACTTTAGAGTTTCTGATCACTTATACCAGTTTATGTGTAGATTCTGACCCTAGCCTAAAAGACCGTCTCCAGGAGCTCCCCAAATCTGTTGACAGCTTTGCCAAGAATAATGGCATTACAAAGCAATAAGAAAGAGTCACACTCCACCAGCTGTCTCCCAAGCTCGCAACTAAATGGTCAATGTTGCCTAGTCTCTGTAAAACATTAATCTCCACAAATACTGAAGAGATGGAATAAGGGATATCAATCCACTCTTCTCTTTCCCTCCCTTCATCTGATTAGCCACTGCAGTTTGCTCAGCCTTAGACTGGGGGTAGTTTTTGCAGGCAACTTATATGTTCTCTAAAATTAAAAATTTGTAATGGAAATATAGTTAGGCTCCTAAATGAAAAACACGACTCATTTTGTTCAGTTCAGCCATCTGAGACAGCTAAAGCTTCTCATCAGAAATTCTTAAATGAAAGCTCCAAAAGGATCTCAAAGCCTTCTCTGGATAGCAAGCACCTCGCTGAAAAATAATGTTATTTGTGACACTGGTAGGGGAGGGTCCTTCCTGCAATAACTGAAAAGAAGTTTCCAAAGTGCATGAATACTTGCTTAACAAGCATTAAGGCATTAAGGTTCTTTGGGCAAATGTGTTATCTTTTATTAGACCAACTAAATAGTTGGAAAAATTGTTCTTTGCGAGCTTTTGAGCACAAACACCCTTCTTCAGGCATATTGAGTATCTGCTGGTGAATCGTTAGCTCTCCTGGGTAGAAGTAACAAGCATACTTTTAAAGAACCAAATTTCACCTTAAAAATTAAAATGAAACCAAAGAGTAATAGCTGTATACAAGTGAATGCTGACACCAGAGATGTCCCATGCCCAGGGGGTGGGTGCAAAGGCAGTGCTCAGGTGGGGAAAAGAGACTTCTCTCATAACATACAACCCCCTTCTTGGCTACTGGAAGGGTAGAGGAAATGAAGCACTCAACTGCCAGTAGATGGAAGGGAAACAGTTACAAAGACTCCCTTTCTTCTTCCACAGCTGGTTTCTTAAGCCCCCTCATTCTCCTTCTCTCCCAGAGAGGGAGGGCATGCAGCAAAAGGTATCAGAAAAAGAAAAAAAACTTTAACTGTGTTCCTCCAGTGGACACTCTGTGCTCCATAAAACCAGAAAAAGAGGGGAAAAACACGCATACACACACACGCACACCCGCACGCAGGCAGGAAAGTAATTTGGTTCATTAGGCTAGATAGGTATAGACATGTTAGAGCCCTAAACACAACAGCAGTTTTTCTTAACTTTTTCTGAAAATAAGAAAACAGTATAGAATATGGCTTAGTCGCCAAGACAGGACTCCCATGTTGCCAGCATCATATATGATGCAGTGTTTTCAGCCAGGTGGCCACTGCAGGAGGGCTCAAACACCACATGGCTTTTTTTCCCCACAAATGTAATTCATTCATCATTTCCAACAAAAATACAGGTTTTGCATTCTGACACAGCTGGTCTTAGTAAAAAGGGTAAGTTAACTTCATGATGCAAAACGATGCCTCTACAAAGTATGTTTGACAGAGCCTAAACATTTTTAAAGTGGCCCCTCTGAACATGGGGCATAACAGAGAATATTCCTAAGGAGCAGCAGACAATATGGAATCCATTAGAATTGATCACTATACACAGAGCCCAAACCATGTCCATGAAAACACAGACAAGGCACAGGATTTAGAGACTTAAAAGCTCCTTCATCTTCCTCTCAAACCTGTGTGGCCACACACTGGCCACTGGAGGCAGGCAGACGCTTGACTAAATAAAAGCATTTAACAGAGAAGAGCCTGATGAATTTGGCACTGCATACACCACAGACACAGTAGTTCTTTAAAGCTCCAGTGGACAGCAGGCAGGTATAATTGAACAATTTCAGGTCTTACTAATATATAGAGAAAATTTTACATAATGTCAAGTGAAAAAATATCATTTCAGTTAAAAAAAACAAGCAAAAAAAAGCTGTCCTTTCCTTTGCATCATTGCCAAAACTATCAGAAAACACATATTTCTTTGTAGTTATGAGCTGATAGAAGGAATAGAAACTGATAAATCTACAGGCAAGTAGTAAACTGCAAATATGCACAAAGACTTAGTCATCTAAAACCAATCTTCAAATCCTTTGGGAGCTGAAAGGATATCAAAGTTCCAAGCAATATGGCCTCCAGAGAAACGTATTCATCGCCAACTCTGATACAGTATGGGGAAAACTCCTTTGTCATTATGTTGGCTTCATCCTTCAGATGCTCGCACACAATAGCGAAATAGGGAAAGGGGCCAGGAGGCTTCCTTGGCTGACCAGAGAAATCCAGGGCAGCCTACGGGCCAAAAGGGAAGCACATAAAAAATGGAAACAGGGAGAGATCACCAAAGATGAATATACCTCCTCCGCTCACACTTGCAGGAAGGCAGTTAGACAGGCCAAAGCTACCATGGAGCTGAGGATGGCATCCCAAGTAAAGGACAACAAAAAATTGGTTTTTAGATATATAGGGAGTAAAAGGAAGGACCCCTGCTAAATGGGCAGAAGCAATTGGTGACGGACAGGGGGGGACAAGGCTGAACTCCTCAATGACTTCTTCGCCTCAGTGTTCCTAAGCAAGAGGCAGGACAAGGCTCTCACTGGGATTGTAGAGGCAGCAGCAGGGCACCAGACTTCACCATCTCAGGGTCTATGCATGGTAGAGTCACTGGGAAGAACTGGATGCCTTTAAGTCGGCAGGCCCGGATGAGCTCCATCCAAGGGTGCTGAAGGCACTGGCTGACATCATTGCACAGCCACTGGCAGGAATATTTGAACACTTGTCGTGCATGGGGCAAGTCCCGGAGGACTGGAAAAGGGCCAGTGTGGTCCCCATTTTCAGGAAGGAGAGGAAGGAGGACCTGGGCAACTATAGGCCAGTCAGTCTCACCTCCATCCTTGGCAAAGTCTTTGAAAAAATTATCAAGGCTCACATTTGCAAGAGCCTGGAAGGACAAATTATGCTGAGGGGAAA
>JAGPOW010001338.1:51363181-51382774 GCA_030014935.1 Caiman crocodilus
AAGAAATAATGGCCACAAGCTTGCAGAGAGCAGATTTAGACTGGACATTAGGAAGAACTTCTTCACAGTTCGAGTGGCCAAGGTCTGGAACGGGCTCCCAAGGGAGGTGATGTTCTCCCCTACCCTGGAGGTCTTCAAGAGGGGGTTGAATATGCATGTAGCTGGGGTCATCTAGACCCAGCACTCTTTCCTGCCTATGTATGGGGTCGGACTTGATGACCTATTGAGGTCCCTTCCAACCCTAACATCTATGAATCTATGAATAGAACTTTCAAGAAGTTTCCGCTTAAATAATTAAGAGTTCATACCACTAGACTGGGAAGAGAAAGTATTGATTTCTGTGCACCAGAAAGCAGTGAATGTGACTGATGGATTATGGGGTCTCAAGGTTTTTTTTTCTTGAGGGTAAAACTGAATTTCAACATTATAGAAGTTCAAGTCTTTATCACACCAGGGTGATAAAGAATATTTGTTTATATGTATTTCCTGTGATAAATCCCCCCCACACAAATACATCATTAAGCAACACATCAGCCAAGAAATCAGTAAAGAACATTCCTACTTATGCCCTTCTTTTCAGCTCTGATAACAGCCCTCACACAGAGATGTCATCTTCTCACTCTTCCAAAATATTTCAGCTTGCAGTATACTGTTCCATAGATGCAATATTTTTGGCTAATAGCCTAATAACTGTACATATATGTTCTTTACTGTATACCTAATATGTGAATTGACCTTGCATTTTCACAGTTTCTGGGTTAACAGTACTTCTGACTCCTTTGTCATTTCCTACTCATGCCTCAGGTCTTTTGCTAATGGGGGTTTTAGGTTTCAGTCCCTTGCAAAAACATGCAAAAACTGTGATATCAGGTGTAACTGACTCTCTCACCGGCAGAGAATGTAACACCTGCAACTTTGCTTATTTTCCTGGCTAATGACAGGTTTAAGCAATGACCAAACACTTTGCTGCCATAATAAAAGCTGCAATTTAAAACAAAAACATTGTGGGGTAAACTATCACAAAACATCAGCTCATATATGTCTCTTCCTAGACAGGCACCTAGTTTCAGCAGAGAGACTCTGAGGTGTTCGACATATGGCTTGTGAGCTGCATCCAACCTGCACGGCTTTGTTATCTGGCGTTGCTGCTCCTGGGTCTGAACTGACAAGGACTGGCCCTGCAAGCAGGGCCTGGGATGCATGCTACACCTGGTGCCTGTTCCAGCTGGCCTGGGACCAGCACTCCATGTGGTTCTCACAGGCACCTCAATGCAGTATGGATCCCAGAGTGGCTGGAATCGGTGCTGTGTTTGGTACTACACGCTGTGTCCACTCGGGAACCTGTACCACATAAAATGTGGATTCCAGACTGGCACCACAGGTGCTGGGCCCAGCATGCAGGGGGGAGGATTCCAAGGTCCATGGGCCCCTTGGCCCAATCCAGTCCAAGGACCAGTCCCACAACACTCATCTGACCCACAGGGCCAAATGATTTTGACAATCTCATCTAAAGCCTCCGACAGTTTTATAGAAACTTTTCTACCTGGGGCACAGTGCCAGATCAAGTACAAGTAACTACCTCCCTTAGTCAGGGCTGTCACTTTACATGGTCCACACTCTTTTGTGTTTTAAGTCTCCTAAACCAGGAAAGCGAATAAGATGCCATATTCACAGGAAATGAAGCTTTAAAAAAATTGATATCTGCATTAATCTAACACTGGGAGTTTGTATTACCTGCACCACCTGCTACCCAGTGATTTTATTCTCGATTAAATGGCTCAAGTAGAGGTTTACTTGAATCCCACAGGAACTACAGATGTGCACAAAACCATAAAGAAGTATGTAGCATTTATAACAGTGGTACAACAGTGTTGAGTATTCCAAATGGTCCCTACGTGTCACATATCAATATAACATACTCAAAATAGTCTAGAGTGTTTCATCCATTACAATATTTTTTTTAATGTCATAGCTTTATTTTTTATGTTCCAAATAAATTTTACATATTCACTACTTGCATTTTACTAGTTTGTCTGTGCAGTGAGCACACCACACTCAAAAACTGTTTAACTATAAAAACCTTTATATCCTACAGATACGATTTCCACATTCCAACTATACAGAGGTCCTAAACAATATTTTTAGTTTTATATAAAGCTTCACAGAAAACTCAGTATAAATAAAAGAGATTGAGAAGTTCTATCAGTTCTCTTACTGGCTAAACTAACTGTTTGTCAAGAACAGAAGCCCAGAAGACTATTCTTTCTAAATGCTCTTCAAATTCTCATGCTTTATGAATAATCCAATGACAAAAGGTAACACTAAGCTGTGTTTGTCTATGTTCATAATTTCCCTTGATGCAACTCTACAACTTTATAGGTTTCTGAATTCTTTTCAACTTTTCAAATTATTCCTGAACTGCAAAACAGGACATCATCATGCTTGAACAACAATCTCAGAGTTGTTAAAGAAACCTGACTACGGTAGGCTTAAAAGTTCAGGCCGTAGAGAATAAATCTAAGCATTTTAAAATGCCTGCAAGTGAAACAAGAGTGTAAGAAGCGGCAGGATGTGGGGCAGGTGATACCTAACAGGGTTAGAGATGCATGTTTTTTCATAGGTAACACCAGATTTTGTCAGATGCTGAGAGTGAAAATTCATCATCCACATTACAGCTACCTCGTAAAGGGTCTATACGGTAATGCTTACCCATACTCATCTTAATAAGCAAGTTTTCTCGGCTTGCAGCCTCCACTAGGTGTCTCCTAACTTCCATCACAGCTTCCTTGTGTTTGAGATTCATAAAGGATTCCCAGAGAGCTTTGGCAGCTGGATCACTTTACAGAAAAGAGAGAAGGAAAAAAGAAAAATCACAGGATTACAATAAGCATGTTTTAAAAAGAGAAATAACTTTAAGACAACATTTACATTTCAAGTTGCGTATCCATCCCAAGTAACATGCGAGGGGGGCAATACATATCCTGAAATAAAGGCTCAGTTTTATAGTTACCCCCACCAGCAAACTTTTATATTAAAACGGTAATTTTATATTAACAGCTCTGTAATTTGTAAGCAAATGATCTGTGCATTATAAATCATATACCGTCATATTCACAGATTATCAACATAACTTAAAGCAAACAATTCAGGCCAAAAATAATTACTTAAATTCATTAAGGAAAATGTTAGATATGCACGGAGTTTCTTTGAATAACACATGCTGTGTGAAACACTGCACTACAACAGGACCCAAGCTCCTGAGTTTGGGTCTGGACTTTGATGCAAACATTCCCAAAGTTTGGAATGGTTACTTTAAACCACTGTTGCTTTGGATATTATGAACTTCCCTTATATTTACATAATAAATGAAGAATTTGCAATAAAGTTCAACAGTCCTTACGGTTTTGGTATGCATGAAAGATTAAAATTATCTAGTCTTATTTATCATAATAAAGCTAAAATACACAGCCTTTTATCTAGCTTATCCATACTCATTTCCTCCACAGCATTCTTCTCATCCAGGGCACTGCACTTTTTATCATGAATGAATCCAGTGTTTTCTCTGGAACAAAGTTGCTTTAGGCTACATCCACACATCTGAATTCATGGGCAGGGGAGGTGGAAGGGGGAGAAAGCTGGAAGGGGAAAGGGGTTTGGTTTGTTTGTTGGTTTTGAAAAGCTTCTTTCTCTCCGGAGATTTTTTTTTCCCTTCTGAATTTCCTCTGAAACTTATTGTAAGTGTATTATTATGTCAGGAATAACCATCTTTTTCTATGAAAGAATACTTATATTTGATCTGTGTATTGTGAAATTTGTACTGTATGACAGTAAATCTGATATCTGTATTGTAAAGCATTTAAATCGGGTCTCCACTGAAATGGTCTGGCTACACTTAGTTCAGTGTATAACCCCCCAGTTTGTGGGAGGGAAAGTTCCAAGTGGCTTCTCCCCCATGGTAACCTAGGAGGTCCAACATCCTATGTATGGGATTGTATGGTAGAGTGATGGTGGAAATTAAACTGCACGCTTCTCAACCAACCAGGACTGGTATAGGGATGTAATTTATATATATGTAGATACAGAACATGTTTAATCCCTTTAGTATTCTCTAAAGAATCTTAGCTAAAGAATAGGGAAATTTTTTACATTAGAAGCAGTAACTATCCAGAGAAATAGTACGATGCATTATTTTAGATGTTTAAATATTAGACTTGATAAAGCACTAGAAAAATATTTTGTAAACCCTAATCCCACATCAGCAGAGGGATTGGCCAGATGACCCATTTATGTTTTGGCTTCTAATATTTAGCATACTATTACATCTCACAAAGTACTAAGTCTTTGGAAGCAGCTGCTTTCCAAGTTCACCAATACCAGCACTGAGCCAAGCAGCACAAGTCATTCCCCTCATTTGTGTACTACACAAGCACTGTCACAGTGGCATCCACAAGCAGGGGATCGACTATTGATCGTTTACAAGGGAACATGCAGAGGGTTTTTTTTATAACACTTCCACCAGAAATACAGGCAAAGTTATGCTGGGCTTCAAACACAACTTCCTTAAATCAAAGCACTGTTGTCTTGTTTTATTTGCAAATTAAGAATATCTGATTCTTCAGGCTTAGTGCTTACAATTTCTTGCTTATCAAATACAACTAAGCTGGCCATTACATTACCAGAATATAATAGTGCATATTTTATCATAATTTTTTACCATGTCCACATGTAACATAGGGCCCATGGCTCCTCTTACTTATAGGGAGGAAAATAGGGCCAAACCATGCTCAGGTAGTTAGGAGTGGAGCTAGCTGTAAAGGAACAGACAGCTAGAGTTCATAAAAGTGCTAGTTGCACAATAATAGTACAATAGCAGAGTATCCTGGGGGAGCAGCAAGAAGCCTACTGCAGTGCTACCAGATTCCTGGCACTAGTACAAGGCAGAGTCTTGTGTGGGAGACAAGGCAACACTACTGCTTGGTGTGCTGCTATAAGCTACCCTGAAGGTCAGTAAGCAAAGCTCAGTAGATGGCACCTGCAGACAGCCCAGGGAGTCATCTGACCAGAAAGGAGCAGAGCTCTGGTGGCATATAAGCCATGGCCAGAGCCTAAGCAGTCAGTCTAGTCCTGGAGGCTGAAGGGGAAGGAACTCTGCAGCAAGACGCTTGCTGATAACAGCTCGACAGAGAGCCCGTTATATATGTGAGGCATTGGCATGGTGATAGGCAGATTGGAGCCATGATTAGCCCATAAGGCAATGTGTGCCCTTGGGGGCATGTGCAGGCCAAGAGTCCCCCCCCCCCAGCAGGAAGAATTGATTGGGAACAGTGGGGTCCAAGATGGATCCATGGGTAAACAGGACAGGGTATGACTCACTAGGACCCTTAAGCAGCCTCTCTTTCCAAGTTTTATTAACAAGATCCAGGTACGGCAGGCAAGAGCAAAGTGAGGGTACCTCAGAGATTGAGCAGTGCAGGAGCCAACTCACCACCAGGGGGATGGAACAGCTGCCCCTGGTGCACTGGTCCCGTTGCACCACACTAGCACATTCCACAATGCAGATAAGACCTTAATCAATTTCCCACAACATTTACAGAAGATTTTGACATTACAAAATGAAACTGTGCTATGATCAAGTCTCCTGACATACTTTATGTGAGGGACAGAGTTAAATCCCAAAATCTTGAATAAATGACAATTTACAACTGTGTCAGAGAGAGGAATAGCCTTGTTTAGTTAAGCTTTCTGCTTTCAACCAAAAAAAGACAGCAGAAAGATATTGTGGTCCCCACTTGTCTCTTCAAACCCTCCACTACTTCTCCAATGTCCATCTCTTCCTTTTGCCTAAACTAATCTACAGCACACAGGATAAGATGGCTTTCTGCAGCTTTTGCTCCAACCATTCCTGCACCTCTCCTGATAGGCTATTTGCTCTAACCACATCCATCCTTTCCACTCAACTATCCCTGTCCTGTTTTCCTCCCTTTTCCTTTAGCAAATCCCTTCCTGATTCATTATTGCCAGTGCCAAGTATACAAACATCATGAGTCAGGCCCAAAGCAGCAGGAAATTGGCTTTAAAAAAATCCAAGCACTAACTGTTAAACAGATTTTAAGTCTCTGCCTTCTGGTTTTTGATCCTTTCGTAGTTCATGTCTCTGAAAGAAAGCAGGAAGACATAAAGTCCAGAAAAATTACTACTACTAAGCTAAGACTCATATAATCACATGATTCCAGGAGCAGGAGAGTCTCTGAGAAAACACTAAATATATTCAGACCAATAAAGGAAAAAATGTATGTCTTGGGCACCCTTCCACAGCTTATAACATTGAACATGATTCAGAAAACACAACCCTCCAAAAATACATGTTCATTTAAATCAACCAGTCATAGAATTCATGACGCATGCAACCCATTTTCCTATTTGCTCCACTTGGATGTTACAGCCTCTTCCATAACCCTAAGACGAGTTTTGTCTATTTGTGTTTAATGCTCTCCAGGATGGGTATACTGTGTTTATATTGTTCCTAGCACAATGCACTCCCAACAATACTTGGGCTTCTAGACACTATCCAAACAATAAAAAGATCTACAAGATTTCTTTAAAACAAACTAAAAATACAGACTAAAGCTACTGATGAACAAGGATGTTAAAACAAAGCTCTTCTTTTTTTAAAGCTTGTTCTCCTTCCTTTTGCCAGACTTTATTAATCCTACTGGCTTAAATGTGTAGGACTACTGAGGGTTGTTTTAATGTTCTGGAAATAGCAAAAGAACAAGCGTGGCACAGCCCCAGAGGTGGCTAGGGTCTGATACAATCCTATGTGCCTAGAGCTCTGCACAAGTTACAATGATATTTTTCCCCTACTACATACGTCCCTCCCTCCTCTGTTGTTATTATTTTGACATACATGTTTCCGATTGGTTGGTTGGTTGGCAAAATAGACCAGAATAGTTAACAGCATTGAAAAACACAAATATTTTATTATTATTTCTGAAGAGATCAAAAAGTGCATATCCAAGCTCTACATGTCATTATATAAATATTCAAAAGGGGGCACAGGGGTATGCAGGTCAGGAGTGAGGAGCTCCATCATGGTCTGGGGAGCAGGATCTGTGGGTTGGCAGTGAGGTGCAGCAGCAGGGCTAGGGGGCTGTGACGAGGCACGGGCATATCACCACCCTCCCACACAGTCATATATCCCCCTCCCATCTATCCCCCCACAGACGTCTTCTTTTTTTAAACTGAAAATATGGTAACCCCACTAAAATGCTGTTTTGGGGCGTTTTTAGTAACTGCACAGAGCTTCAGTTCTCCAAATCATATATAGCTTTACATGTTAAAAGCAACAGATAAAATTCCATTTACAAAGCTATTCTTGAGCTCATGAAGATTTTGGAGGAATAAAAAGTTTGATTTTCAAAGTTGCTAAAAGTACTGCATCTTTTCACACAGGACACACCCTCACACCTTGGTTTTGAAAGGCAGGATAAAGAGGGGGGGAAAAAAGGACCTAGGGAACCCAGCCTGGGAGCCTGCTGATTCTGCTCCCAGTGTATCACTGCAGATTTTACTTTCAGTTTCACCTGTAAGAGACAGAACCTGCTTTTACCATATTTCTTACACATGATGTGCACTGCAATGTTCAACAGCTTGTTTTTGGGAAAGTGTACTGTATGCAAGAAAATGTGGTATGTTTTCATGCATAACATAGTGAAGCTGTCCAGCTTCAGAATGATAAACATAGCAGTCTTTAAAACACTTACTGTATGAAAGAAAAACATGAAAGAAAAGTCTTTTCCATACCAACTGTCTAGGCTGCCAAAGTCCGTTTCCTGACCTGTCCCTATCCTGCCTAATAGGCCTGTGCAAAGCAGCTAGTATTCGCTTCAGATTTGGCCAATTCATGGGACAACGATTTGATCTGGTGATTCGAATCACAGTCTTGAATCGATTCAGGCTGAATCTGACATGGAGATTTGGCCACTGCTGAATTGGCTGAGTCACTGGCCCCAAATTGGCCCCATCTCCCACCCACTCTCCCAGCCCCACCTATGGTTGACCTGCCTGGCCCCAGGTCCCGGCTCTTTAAAAAAAAAAAAAAAAAAAAACCCCCACTGCCACAAGCCCCCAGAAGCCCCAAAGCTGCTATAGCAGCCGGTGAATGCAGGACTTAAAAAAAAAAAGCCCCCAACTCACTGGCTGCTGCCAGACTGGGGGGGGGGAGGGAGAAATTATCCACTGCTGTCCACTGCCTCATGCTGCATGGGGGGGGGCTCTGCCATGAGCTCCTCAACCCCTACCTGCTCTCTCAGCCCCACCCCAACATGGCTGTCCCACCCATTCCCAACTCCTGGCTCTTTAAAAAAAGAGCTGGGACCAGGCAAGGAAGCCATGGGGTGGAGGGGGGTGGAGGGGCTGGGAGAGTGGGCAGGGGTTGGGGGAGCACTTAAGGAGGCTGGGGGAGCAGGCAGGGGATGGGACCTGGCACAGGTCCCCCCATGGTCCTCTCCCCCCTCCTTCAGTCCCACCCCGTCTCCACTTACCAGCACAGAGTTTGGATCCAGCTCCATGTGGCAGCGAGTGGGGACTGCCCAAATCTTCAAAGCTCTCTGAATCTTTTCCATATTGTTTCAGAAAGGTTTGAATTGATTCAGGCCTTTTAAATTGGTCTCCTGATTTGATTCAGATTTGGCCGCCAAATCACATCAGCACCCAAAACTTTGCACAACCCCACTGCCTAACAGGACACCTAGAAACATTAAAAGCAGCTTGCCAAGTTGTTTTAAATAGATGCATCTGGTTTCTCCACCTGTTTTCAGTAGTCCCTACCTTTCTGGGAAACCTTGCAAATACCAAGGTGAAATTATTTGGCTATTAAAAAGTTAAAGTTAGTATACTTTACCCTCAAGTAAAGATTATTTTTATTAGGTGGTATTTTAATTGGCTTTGCTTCCAAATGTGGAGTCAAAGAAAAAACTAGCAGCAACAAGATCAAATATTAAAACCTTACTGTGAAAGAGGAAGAGATTAGGCAGAAGGAAGCTTTTACAAATAGAAATGTTATGCAACAAGAAAAAAGTATAACGGAAAAAGTAGAACATGTGCTAACATCTTCTTGACTAAAAGTTAATTTGTGCTATGTTTCATGGCTATAAAAATGAGACAATACTTGTAAAGGTGGCAGGTGTCCCGAAAGCTGGGAAATTCAAACATTCTAGCATTTAAATTAATTTCATGATTAACCGAAAAAACCTCACACACAGATCTCGTACATCCTTTCAGCCTCATAAAAAACAATAGAGGGGAAAATCTGTACAGAGAAGGAGACAACATTTTTAGAGTCTTCTCTCTAAATTGTGAAATTTACAGATATTCACAGGCAACTGACATCCTGCTGGGAAAGGGAGACTCCACCCAGATTCCACATAGCTTCAGCAATGAGCACCAAATGGCTCCTCAGGATTTTAAAAGAAGGTATTTGTAGATTAAAGGATGCACTGTCAGTTAACAGCTTGGCATGGAGACCATCTCCTGTATTTCTCCAGTGTTACTTCAATCTGAGAAAGCATTAGAAATCATAAAGTCAACTGGGACTTACTAGAAACTAACAGGAAATGCTACTCATGAGACAAAATGTGTCTGTTTTAATTTATCAGAAAGTTGTTAAATAGCGAATCATGGGAATGATTCAGTACAGCAAAACACTGAGTCGGGGGAAAAAAATATATCCCAAGAGTCACCAATACCTGATTTCTCAAACCAGAACTGCCATTATTCATGGTATAAGACCAACTGACTCACAGATGATTTATTATTAATCACTTTATTATGACCACACTAACAAAAATCCAGTTATAAAAACAAGTGTAACATAAGGAACAAGTCGGAATCACAGAAATCCTAAAATATTGGAAACCTGACATTTATGCACTGTACACCACAATGCAAAATGCCAGAACTGATTGATGTGAAGAGGAACAAAAACATTAAGAAACTCAGCACTCAGCAGTAGCTTCCTCCTCTTCCTCAAGCCTTCACTGCTGCTCCAAAGAATAGTTCAACAAGTCAGTTCCATTAGTTATCCAGAAAGTGTAAATGCAATGACTACTGTAGTAAGTAGGTTACATAAGATGTAGAGTACGGTTGTCCAACTGATAGCCCGTGAGCAGCAGGCTGTTGCTCCCCCTACCTCCAGTTTGTGCTGCCTGCCCCTGCCCTATGGGATGTGACCATGCAGAAAGGGGTGGAGAAGGGACATGGGTGGGGGAAGAGACACACAGTATGACATAGGATGGGGGAGAAGGGGCCTGTGACTTGCTCTTTGGTACTTCTAGCAGGTGTGCAAGCCCTTCCTGGCACAGGGCATTTGGGTCCCTTCCACTTATAAATCTGGACAACCCTGATATAGAAAATGGGCTCTTCATTGTTTGTCAAAAAAAAAAAGAAAAAGAAAAAGAAAAAAAGTTAACATGATATTTTTCACTTGATCCAGCATACCATATAAATACATGCTACAAGACCTCCACTGAATTCATAATTGTTAGAGCTTCTCTCTTAGTTAGGCATCCACTCTTGATTTAAAAACTGCCAGTAATGAAGATAACAAATAGATTAAGACTCAGACATGACATAGATAACACTCTTTTGGATCAAGTCTCAACTTCTGCATATCTGGATGCAATCATAAAGGATGGCAAAGGCACAAGTGAAGGATGACAAAGGCTAGGCAAACCTTATACAATGGCAAAAATGTTGAATGTCATGTGGACCAGTAGCCAGATTTCTAACAGAACAAAAACATGGTTGTTAAAAGAATCAACACATCTCATAGCAATATACAGCCCTGAAAGTTGGACATTTACAACAGAGTAAGAGAAGAAAAATTGCAAGCATTGGAAATTGTGTGCTATGGAAGGATACTGAAGGCTTCTGTGTGCAAAAAAGACACAACAGATGGATGCTCAATAATGTTAGAACTAAACCTGAATTGATGCAAATGAAGTAAAAACTGAGGTATTCTGAGCACATTTTTAGAAAAGAATTTTGGGTGTCAGGGAAGAAAAAGAATGGGTAACCAAGAAAGTGATGGGTACAAAACTGGACTGGATTACATGCACATATTTTTGGTCTATCTTTGTCCACTGAAGTAAAGAACCTTTGGCATCAAATTTCTTTTCCACAGGTGCATATCTGTGGACAGATCAAGTCACCTCCTTAATCTACTCTCTGTTAAACTGAATTTATAGAACTCTGCATGTCTTCATCATCAGGCATTTTTCCCTCAATACTTTAGTCATTCTGAACCATTTCCAGTTTCTCAACATTCTTCACACATGGGCATCAGAGCAAAACATGGCATTCCAGGAATGGTCACACCAGACAAAGAGATAATGCAACATCTGTGCTCCAAACTAATACTCCCCAGTTCATATACACTTTAGCCCTTCGAGACACTGTGTCATAGTGGGAACTAATGTTCAGATAATTATCTACTACAATCCCCAGATTTTTTTCAGACTGTCTGCTTCTAAGATCAAAGTTCTTTAACTTGCAAATATGACCTGTATTCTTTGTTCCTAGATGCACGACTTCGCATTTAAACATACTGCATGCAAGTTTCTTGCAAATGCTCCTTTTACTAAGCTTGCACGGTTATTGTGTGTCAGTTAGCCTGTCCTCTTCAATATTTGCCCTTCTTCTAATCCTTGTCATTTTATATGTTATTGATAACAATTTTAACTTTTCTTTCAAGTCACTGATAGAAATATCCAAATGGCATATGACCAAAAAACAACTCTAGTGGATCCCCACTTGGAAACAACCACTGAATGATGACTGGCCATTGACCAACAGATTTAAAAAACTGACAGAGAAGTCTCAATATCTGTTTAGTGTACACTGATGCAAACTCAACATATTCTGGATTATTAACATGTCATGCAGTGCCCTACATGTCAAGTGCTCTACTGAACATCATGTTGATTAGTGTTAATAATAAAAACATGAAGGGAAAGTAATACAAGTTCTTTATCATCCATTTCATGTTTTTTGTCTGGAATCAGTGTTAGGCTAACAGGACTCTATTTACCTAGATCACCCAGTCTCCTATGGAGGCACTGCCCTCCTCAGAAGCAATGAACAATTGGGATGTAGGAAGTGTGTCCGTGTGTGTGTGTGTGTGTATGTGTAAGGTTATTGCATGAAACATGTGAAAGACAGACCAGCAGGCAGACTGGCAGTCACGTGGGTTCTCCGAGTCTGAGTAAGGCAATCTGAAGGTAAAAATCTCAAGACAGATATTTGCATAAGTGAGAAGCATTTGTTCCACTGGAAGTTAGTAACTTGTTAACACTGGCCGAGGCATCTCCATTGCAGAATATATATAATTTAATCATTTATCACATTTAGGGTTACATTTTTTTCCACTTAGACATATCAGTAGACCTAGGACAAATCATATTCCACCCTGGTCAAGTCCCCTGGAAAAACTGTTAAATGCAACAGGTGGGCGGCTCCTCCTCCTGCTTGATACCATTTTGCGACTTTGAGTTATGGGTAAAATTATGGTGCATTACAAAAGTAGATGCATTCATGTATTTTTAGGGACTTGGAGGTGCAATAGACTCACACTTAGATATCTAAGGCTGCTTAGAAATAATTCATTAAGACTCCACTCAGCAAAACTCCACTAAATAGGTGGAAAAGAATCTGGCCCTTACTGCATAAAAGCAAAAAACCATAAGACGTTATAAAGATTCAGTGGTCACCAAGTTAGTAGAACTAATCTGCCTGATGTCTATATAGCTTTAACTCAGTTACATATACATTTACAACAAGAAAAAAGTTGCTACAGATTAAATCAGAGATTCATTAATTCTACAGAGCTGACAGGGACTAAGTGATTTCTAAGAAAGTGAACGTGTAGCCAATGATCCTTCACAGATGTGTTGCAATAACTCACAAGTTTGTTTAAAAAGAGGAAGCAACTTTCACATTAAATGCCAAGTAGCTCAAAAAATAATAAAGTGATTGTTAGATTTGTCTTTTACTGCAACTGTCTTCTATAACCAGCAACATGTCTTTTGAATAGTGATAAACTCTTATACTTCTAAGACTATGATGGGGCCTACAGTGTGGATGCTGTATAAAAGTGCTGAACAAAAGACATTGCATTGAGAGTCACAGTCCCCACCACTTTAAGGGGAGAGTAAGTTGTGCCAAATCTCTCTTTGCAATAGCATACATTCCCAGTTATGATGGCCAGCACATTTGTCAAGGATCTGATTACTCCCCACCTCAATCTGCAAGATCCCACACAACTGCACAGGTACAAATGAATCACCTCTGTGGAACCTGCTTCCCTGATCAAACAACTGCCCATGATATGGGTAAGTAAAGCCCCCCTTGCTAGAGTCAGTACAGCAGCCAAGCCACAAATTGGCCCCAAGTGACCAGGAGTCTGTTACCTCATTTTCATGAAAGGAAATGACCAACTGCTCTGATAGAACTGAATTTGGCTCCCAAGATGAACAATTTTAGTGCTGTCACTTTCTGTGCTTCTTTTAAAAACACCTCTTCAGCATATGAGTGCTGGAAAGAAACTGTACAACTTGTGCCAACTAGGCACAAAAAAATTCACTAGAATGTATCCATCACAGTACCTGGCTGAGTAATTAAAAAAAGGAGAAAAACGCAAACATATTCAGTTTCAGATGAATTATGACTTGGT
Source organism: Caiman crocodilus (assembly GCA_030014935.1). Taxonomy (NCBI): domain Eukaryota; kingdom Metazoa; phylum Chordata; order Crocodylia; family Alligatoridae; genus Caiman; species Caiman crocodilus. The sequence continues at coordinate 51,376,911 of JAGPOW010001338.1, forward strand.
GACCTCTCAAGGTCCCTTCCAGCACTGCTCCTCTATGATTGTAATACCAAGTCCAACCCCCAGCTTGAGGCACAATGCCACTTAGCAAAACTATGCTGTACAAATCTACTGTCTTACTTCTAAGCACAATTACACAGTCAACCCTGACAAAGCCAGACAATGTCTTAGTCTCCCTGCTTTACCTGTGGTAGACAACAGAGGCCGCTGAAAAGGTTGTTAAATGTACACTCAAGAGATCCCAGGAAGTGGGACATTCCCCATTCTATCCCTACAAGAGATCAATAAAAAACCCCTATAGTCTGTAGAAACCTGATTTCAAGGTAAAATTCCTTCTAGACCCTAATTATAATACTAGATATCCAAAGTAATTAACAAACATTTCTTGCTTATAAAATAATCAAAAGATAACTTTTAGCCATTAAAAAAGCTCTTATTATTTGAGCAAACTTCTAGTGTTGAACATTTTCTCACTGATGACAAACCCACTTATGCTGGTTAAAAACAGCCTGTAGATTGCAGAAAACTGAACCGTCTTTCACTCTCCACTATCATAAAATCAACATAAAAAAGTTAATGCAGTCTCAGTGTTGTGCTGGCAAAGTGCTGCAGATGGAACATCTGATAGTCCCACTCAGCTGGACTGTTAACTATAGTACAACATAGCAATGCATACAAGACTATTTTTAACAGCTTCCGCATCCCAATCATAAAATTATACAATATTATCCTCATCTGGATTAAGTGTGTTTAAATGTCCTCAACGCATGGATTTCTCCAAGATAATAAAATGCGAATTTAAATGCCAACATTAAAAGAATACAAATGTTTTCTTGAGTAGTTTAAGATTTCCCCAGTTTCTTTCAAAACCCTAAAGTCACTTGGTGTCTGTAATCTGCTATCGACTTAACTAGGGCTGTATACTTCGGCACTGATTCAAAATGTAGAAGTTATTGTTTCATTTATGTGCCAAGAGGCCCACAGATAAAGAACTAACTACAGGCTGATAACTATAGGCTTTACGTGGGCTATTTAGATGTATTTTTCTTGCCCCTCACCAACTTTCTGTGTCTACTCAAGGAAGACGGTGTCACATCAAGATGAAGTTATCTAATTAGCAAAACTTAGCATAATTCGATAGACAGGGCTATCAATTCATTTAATATTTTGAGATTTCTGTATACCTCAGTTAAAATGTACACATCTTTTCCATGTCTGAACCATGAGAAAAAATTTTGTTTAGCGATTTTTAATTTTTTTTACACAAGGAAATGAAATGTTTAAGCAATAACTACACAGTACAACATACAGATAAGAACTGGTAAAAGAAGTCATACAAAAATAATAGCCATATTGCAAAAAGCTGAAAATGTTTAAGCATTAGGCCAAGACAAAGCATGATTTTGGGCATTACAAATGAATTGTGAAATAGTAGCCTTTTCTAAAAAAATGGCTTGGATGAAAACAGAAGTCTGGTAGACCCAACATATGATAGGAAGAAATTAGAGAAGGAAAATTCAGCTAAATATCCAGAAAGATGAATATTCAGAAAAATTCCTCAGAGTGAGATCTACTAGACTGAAGAATCTCTCTTACAAAAAATACTGGAAGTGTACAAGTTTGGAACTTTTGAAACTAAACTCAGCAAAATTCCACTAAATCTATTATAAAAGGAACACCCTGAAATTCGTAGGGAGTGCATTAATGCAGATGACTGAAAACCTCCAAGGATGGAGATTCCACAACCTCTTTGGGTAACTTGTTCTAGTGCTTTACTACTCTCCCAGTGAGACAATTCTTCCTAATATCTAATCTAAACTTCCCTTGCTGCAACCTGAGTCCATTGCTCCTTGTTCTGTCAGCTGACACCACTGAGAACAGTCCATCTCCATCCTCTTTCAACCCCCACGTCAGACAGTTGAAGGTTGCTATTAAATACCCTCTCAGTCTTCTCTTCTCTAAACTAAATATGCCCAGTTCCCGCAGTCTTTCCCCACAAGTCATGTGCCTCAGCCCCCTCACCATTTTTCCTGCCCTCTACTGGACTCTCTCCAATTTGTCCACATCCTTTCTGTAGTGGGGGCCCCAAAACTGAACACACAACTGCAGATATGGCCTCACCAGTGTTGAATGGAAGGGAATAATCAATTCCCTTGACCCACTGGCAACAATCCTACTGATGCAGCTCAATGTACCATTAGCCTTCTTGGCAACAAAGGTGCACTACTGCTGGCTCATTCAGCTTATTGTTTACTTTAACCCCCAGGTCCTTTTCTGCAGAGGTGCTGCCCAGCCAGTGAGCCCCCAGCCTGTACTAGTGCATGAGATTCTTCCATACTAAATGAAAGACTTTGCCCTTGTCCTTGTTGAACCTTGTAAGATTTCTTTTAGCCCAATCCTCCAATTGCTCTAGGTCACTGAATCCCAGCCCTACCCTCCAGCATATCTACTACTTGCTCCAGCTTAGTATCATCAGCAAACTTGCTGAGGGTGCATACTATACTGTCTCCCAGGTCACTGATGAACATATTGGATAAATCTGGCTCCTGGACCTACCCCAGCACAGTCCACTTGATACTGGTTGCTAACTAGACATTGAACCATTGCTTGCTACTCTCTGATCACAATGCTTCAGCCAGTTTTCTATCCTCCGTACAGTTCATTCATCCACCCTGTACTTCCTTAGCTTCCCTTTGAAAATGTTGTAGGAGACTATCAACAACCTTGCTAAAAATCAAGGTATGCCACATCCACTGTTCTCCCCACATCCAGTCAGTCCCCTCATCACAGAGGGCAATCAGCTTGTTCTGGCATGATTTGACCTTGGTGAATCCATGCTGACTGTTCCTAATAATCTTCTTCTCCTCCAAGTGCTTAGAAATGGATTCTTTGAGGACCTGATCATGATTCTTTCAAGGACTGAGGTGAGGTTGACTGGTCTGTAGTTCCCTGGATCCTCATTTTTCCCTTTCTTAAATATGGACACTATGTTTGCCCTTTTCCAGTCACCTAGGACCTCTCCAAGTAGCCATGCGTTTTCAAAGATGATGACTAGTGGCTCTGCAATTACATCAGCCAACTCCCTCAGCACCCTCAGGATTTGCAGTCAAGATATTTTCATGCTTTTACATTATTAAGCAAAGTTGGAAACTGAAGACAGTAGTTATACACAAAGAACAAGCATTTACTCCAATGACACCCTTGCCTTTGTACAAAAGTACAATTTGGAAATCCAGCAAAGTTCCCCAAACAGAAACAGAATGGTCACGTCTATGCTACAGACATAACTGGCAGAAATAAGGCTAAAACTAGGCACATTTTGCTGTAATAAGTCTGTATCTCTCTCTTCCTATGCCAGTAAAGCTTGTCAACTGCAGATGTTACCCAAGGTGGTATATTATTCTACCAAGCCAGAGGATACAGAACTTTACTGCTACAATATGTGGTCAGAGCACTCTTTGGCACAGTGGTTTTCAACTGGGGTGCCACAACCATGGCCATAGCCACAGCTACCCCAGCCACATGAACTAACTTGTGTGCCACATGTGGAGTCAGACTGGGAAGTGATTGCATTAGGATTATCTGATACTTAATGCAAGTACTGTAGGTGCCCCTGCTCCTGCTGCAGCTCTTCCTGGTCCAATATCCAAGTGCTTCTCCTAGAACCAGAGGCATATGGGACAATTTCACACAGTGGCAGCACAGCAACCCAGAGAGTTATCTATATGTGTTGCTGTGTTTCCCCAAGCTACTGTGTTGCCATTGCCATCAAGTACAACCATCCCAGTTCATCCTAGTTGACAACCACTGAGGTAAACTGAGGCAGTACAATAATGGCTCTTAATTGAGGTGCCTTTAACCTAAAAAGATTGCGATTCACTGCCTTAACAAGATGATAGATCTATCTACCAACCTGTGTGATTGTAGATTTCTGTTCAACAACAAATGGAAAAACAGACACGGAGCTTAAGTGGTTGAGTCATAAGATGATTTTCTGTTCACTGACTTTAATAACATTCATAGAAAATAAAATCCAGAGATAAAGGTGATTAAGTTATAGGAGACTATGTCTGCCAGGACTTTCTTAAGACATTCGCAGTTGTAGACACAAGTTGGACGAGTTAGCTGCAATAGGACAAAAGCAGTGTTGTAACAAATACTGTTTATGGTGATTTAAAAAAATGAGTTTGCAGACAAGTTTGTATGGTAACTCTCCTTCAAAGAAAGTGAAATTATTACAAACATAAAATGGTAAAGATTTACCATACATTTGAAACATGACTACCTATAATAATGTATTTTAAATACATCTTCCTCTTTATTTATATCAAGAATGTAGTATGCAAATACACCAAACTGACTTCAGTCATTTGACTATAGAACTCTATTGTTATTTCAGCTCACCTGTTACTGTTATACTCCAGTGCACTTGAAGGATAAACTGCAAAGTCATCTGGTATCAGAAAACTTCAAATACTGTAATTCATAGTTTTCTTGAATATTAACTTCTTAACAAACTACTATGCACGCTATAAAATTAACCATTTAAAATGCAAGGACAATTCACCAATAATTTGTTGACCAATGTATATAGAAGCAAAGTTAAAGCATCTCATTTTAAAAAAATAAACAACTCTCTGGATTCCCCCCACTTTTTTAAGAACAAATATTTAAGGTTCACGATCATACCTTGAGATACCCTTACCAAGGATGAAGTACTGAACACATTCACCTCAATTAAAGTTTGCCACTGATTTTTATGGAATCTGTACTTCCCCTTGAATCATGTTGTAAAAGTAGTTTATGCCCAACTTGAAAACTCCCTTTCTACACATTACTACTGTATATAATACATTTAAATTTTAAGTATAGATCCAATCATACAGCTGCTGTCATAGTCAGACAGAAAGCCAAGATAAAGCCAAATATTTTATAGCCATTTTGTAGATTAGTTAAAACCACAGTAATCCAAATAGTGTTAAAAAATGTTTTTAAGTAGAAATGTCTTTAAGCATGTTTCCTAGATACTATGAAATATCTAAGGCCCCATCTTTACTACACAAGGTCTTTATACTGGAATGTTCTGTTACTTGTCTCAGAGTAAACTTAAATTCTTCAACTTTGAATCAGCAGACAAGGTTCTTTGGGTGAATCTGATATCTTTTATTAGACCAACTTAAATAGTTGGAAAACAATTATTAAGCAAGCTTTGAATCTTCTCTTTAGTTTCCCCAAATAATCTGCACAGCTACAGTAGGGTAGCAAAGACTTTTAAATGTCACTGAAAAAGAAAAAGGGGGATGTGAGGGGAATATATACTCACTGGATGGGGCCAATGACCTTTTCACAAGAACAGAAAAACCTTCCTGGTTGTTTTTACACACACACACTTTTTTTTTTTTTTTTTTTTTTTTTAGCAAGGAAGACACAGATTTACCTCATTATAAGCAAAGTAGCCAGAGGTCACTCATAAACATTAAGATATACTTTTCCATGACAAACTTTACATGATGCTGAAAATGCATGACACCACAATCTCATTTCAGTCAGATAACAAGTATGCAAAAAATTATAGGGTTTTATGTTATTTTGAGATCATTTTAAAAGTTACTACATTATTCTGGTTTGTGTAAAATATGGGGTTCAAATAAAACTGTGATCATTGTACTCCAAAATAAATTGTCACAAGTCACTGGAGAGCAGGTTTAGGTTGGACATTAGGAAACACTACTTCACAGTTAGGGTGGCTAGGACGTGGAACCGGCTTCCTAGGGAAGTTTTTCTTGCTCCTACCTTGGGCGTCTTTAAGAGTAGATTAGATAGGTACTTGGCTGGGGTCCTGTGACCCTGGCACTCGTTTCCTGCCA
>JAGPOW010001338.1:51382874-51398196 GCA_030014935.1 Caiman crocodilus
GCGTCTTTAAGAGTAGATTAGATAGGTACTTGGCTGGGGTCCTGTGACCCTGGCACTCGTTTCCTGCCATTGGCGGGGTGTCAGACTAGATGGCCTGCTTTAGGCCCCTTCTGACCCTAAATACTATGATACTATGAAATGTACTCTCAGTTATCTATGAAGCATGGGAGAATGTGATGACAAAGAAATCAAAAAAGTTCTTTTGAGGGCAACGAAGAAAGAGATCCTGAAATGTCCTGGTTACCCAATATCCCTTTAAAGAACATCCACATTTAGTTCTTACTCCACAGATAACTGATAATGAAATAAACGGTGCTCCATTTGAACTCCTTTCACCTTCTAGACTAAAACAACAACAGAAACCCTTGATGGCTTAAATTATAAAAAGAAGTTTAGGTTTGATTCTGCCCATATCAAAGGTGACCGCAGGGGGGAAAATAATACAACACAAAGGTTTTTGGTTTGTTTGTATTTTTTTTTGTTTCACCAAGTTCTTGACTTAAATCTACATTACAGATGGATGAATTTATGAGATGGAGTATATATCTAATCTGTCTGCTGTGGTCCACCAATATTCTAAGTGAGTTCACAACTTGCCAAACCCACCAGCAAAACCAGTATCTTTAGCTTTATCAAAGATTCCCTGCAACCCAGCATTCTGTAAACTTGCAAAGACAAACATCTCAACCACAATCCTACTTAACATTGATCTTAAATAAGTGAACTCAGATGTACAAACACAAGGACTTCCTAGGCTTCAGAATGCCAGAAAGTTTAGGATACATTTCAGGACTGGAAAAAAAAAAACAACTTAATTTCATAGGCTGCATGAGATATAACCCAGTTGTCTAAGGAATAATGTACCTGGAAAGAAAACATTTCAACTCAGCTTATGGCATTCTTCAGCTTCAATTAGGGGCACACTGATAAAGATTTTTTGGGCCGATACCAACAAGCCATATTAGCTGATACGGATCCAACTGCTGATATGTAGCCCGGCAGCTTGAAGAGCGGCATCCAGTTGGTAAGTCTGTTGGGGGGAACAGGGTGGGGAGAGGGAAGGGATGCAGGTGGACAAATCAAGATCCCCATGGTGAGGGAGGGGAAGCTGGGGTGGGATGGAGCTGCGAGAGGCTTGTCCAGGGGTTGCAGAGTGACTCCTGCCACCACGCACACCCCCCCGGAAAGACTTAGGCAGCGTGTGGGTGTCCCCACATAGCAGGGGCTATGGGTGTCCCTCTGTAACCTCCCTCCCAGTGCCACTACCATCCGCCCCAAGTGCAGCCCCAGCCCAGCCCACCCCCAGATGCCGCAAGGAGCACTGCACCACTCTTGCCCTGATGCAGCAGCCCATCCTCACCCTGCACACAGATCCAGGGGGCACATATCCTCTATGCCTACCCCAGAGCTGTGTGCAGCAGTGGGAGCCCCCCACTAGCCACTCACAACTCCATTCCACATCCCACACCAGCTGGGCAGTGTCTACCCTTGCTCCTACCCCACTCCCTCCCTCACTGTGTGGGGCCTCGATCTGCCCCCCCATTGTTATTTTCCTCCCCTCAGCTCCTTCACACCAACACCCTTACCATCCAGATACTGCTCTCCAAGATGCTGAGCTAGCTACATGCATTCTGTGGCTGTATTTGTGCATGCAGTATTTATTGGCAACGTTATCAGCCACATCAGCCAAAAAAGGCTGATTACTGATAATGTCAATTTTCCTTTTATCCATGCTGATACAAAAAAAGACTGATGTATCATTGCACCTCTAGCTTCAACAGTAACAATGACAGTCAATAGAGTTAGTGCGCACCAACTCAAGGCAATAAAAATAACCAGAAAACAATGGAAATAAAAATAACCTTCAGAAGATAATGCACATTATAGCGGCAGTCAGACACACATGACATGACAACATCAGCTTTTAGAATGAAAGCAGAAAGAACTCGTAATTTGTTATAAGTCTATGGTTCATACCTTCCCAAATAAAAATGGGTAAGCAAAAAAAAAAGCATTTATCTTCAAGCATAACACTTCAGTGTTCCAATCTGAGCCAAAAACATTAAAAGAGTTTACTTGGCAAAAAAGCATAAAAGTCAGTATATACTGCTTGTTAGAGTTCCCAGAGAACATTTAAGTTTTATTTGTGATACAATTTATTGGTTTTGCTCTTTAAAAAGAGATACAAACAAAATTAAACAATCCCTTAAATAAATGGCATAATGAGGTGAAAGACTAAAAAGTACAGTGTTTCATTAAGTTAAACAAAACTAAAGTTGAGCAGTCTAGTGAGTGTTTCTACAGTAATTTAGTGAATAAGGCAATCACCATCTTTCTGGACTGTTTAGTTTAGCAGTTCCCAAAACCATTAATATTCACTTGAACCTGTAAACTTCAAGGTCAACTAAAGGTAAAACATAAGGAAACCAGATGATGTAAAGCACTTGACTGGACTAAGTCGTGAGCCATTATGAAAGATTTTGTGGTCCTTTATTTTTTTCCCTTTCAGGAATATCAGAAGACCAGGAAGTTAATTATATACGCTAATAGTACAAGAATTCATAATTCAGTGCATCTGGAACACTGTTAGTGGTACCTTTTAATTTTGTATATTAAGAAAGCTAATAAGAGTTCAAAAATGTGTTGGCGTTCTCATGGAATTCTACCATCAGAACTACATGCAACTGGAACAAAAAATACAGATGAATAACAATAGCAAAAATATAAAATTAAGATGACAATGTCACTACCTTTTTTGCACATGTAAAACACAGTATGAATCTCTGGGGCTATGCAAACAACATAATAACCAGCATATGTCGAATGAGCAGTAGCTCCTTTTAAAAAGTAGTTAAATGTGATCCTTTACCTGGAAAGGATGCCAAGCTTAAAAAAAATAAACTGAACAGGGTGGCATGAGAATCTGTCTACTTAAAAGCTGAAGAAAAATTAAGTTACTAAAAAGAAGACCATAATCTTCTTAAGGAGGGGACTGTCATCTATGAAGCACTGGGACTCCCTTCTCTGTTAAGCCATTAATGTAACACCAATATAAATAAATACAAAAGTCAATTTAGTATGAAAAATATCAGTTACAAGAAACACCACACTTATCGTATTTCTAATTTCAGAGCATTTAAACTTTAGGCTCTTGGCTTGTATTCAGGGGAGATAAAGAAGGTGAAGTGCTTGCTTTGTTTACACATCTGAGGCCTCTTCTATCTGGAATGTAAGACCCATCTACTTTGCTCTCATTGAAGCAATTTGTAACTGCAGCACAACCTTATTATAACAATCCCTGTTTACAACAAACCTCTCCTTGTAACAATCACAGCAGCAGAAGCTGATTTTTTCATTACTGCAATGGACCAATCTGACTAAACTTATTAGTGCAAACATGCTCATTTAATGGAATTTTCTCCCAGCCATCTGCAAGGTTCAAATCTACCCTGCCTTCTGCCTAATTTGAGATTTACACCGCTAACTCTTTTCTCTCAATCCCATAGAGGACTATTAAAATGAGGCTGTACTACTTAAAGAACTGGCACATTCTTAACGCTTCAGCTCTAAGCAGCATAATTTTTTTGTAGTGCATTATACAAATACCCTCTGGCAGCTATAAAACTCCTCAATTAGTCTCTCTTTTGCAGTTGTCTTTGCACCTTCTGCAATACCATTTCAGTGCAGAGAACACTATCTTGAACTCACCCATTAAGCCACTATCTTCTCATACGTCAAACCCTATGCCCTAGGTTGGATCTGGACCATGGTGCTCCTCCATGAGCCACTGTCTCTTGTGTTTTTATAAACCCCCCAGGCTGTTTAGACTGCATACAGTACTCCATCAAGAAAAGAGGATAACTAGGCAGGTCTTTCTAATACAAGAAATCTGACCAATGTGGAGGAAAAAAATCCTAAAAACAAGTGTGAGGTCAACTTTAGTTGGTGGCAGCAAGAAATAAGATGCAAATAATAATTTGTACTTTGCATTTCTTCTTTAAAATGAGGTAACACAGAAAATACTATGCAAACTAGACCAATACTCCACAAGATTAGTTTCCTGTTCCTGGACAGTACAGCGTGTTTCAGAGTAACATGGAAAGACGATTATGGAAAACTTGGCTATATTTGTACTTTTGCCTTTGTCACACTGATGTCCTATACACCCCCCACTCAAAAGAGATTACCCCTTACACCTATGATGGAGGAGAAAGCAATGGCTTTATTCCTCTGATGTTGACCTTTTCTTGAAGTCAGTCTGAAGGATAAAGTTTGGTAAGTGTTAAGCAGCCTAGCTTAAATATTAAGGCTGTGCAAAGCTTCAGTAGCTGATTTGATTTGGCGGAGATTCAGCCTGATTCGGTGGCCGAATTGCCAAATCCAAATTCAATCAGGAGACTCTTTAATCTCTCCGAATCAAATCAAAACGCTCCAAATTGATTTGGAGAGATTCAATACTTTGGACACAGATACAGTTTTAAATGTTTTTTTATACATACCTCAAGGTACCAGGTGGCTTACGAACACTGAAATGCTGGGGCAGATAGAGCCTCTCATGGGAGAGCGGGAGATTCCTAGCAAGCTCGGCAGCAGATTCAGGAATGGATCAGAAACACCTCCAATAAAAAAAACCCTCCAAAAACATTGTCTCCTTTACTTAGGGGTATCACTTCAGTCCTGTCCAAGTTTCAACCAATTGCCTTTTATTCCAATGAAATGATTTTGTAAAGGTTTTTAGACATGCATGCTGCAAGACAATCTTGTATAGAATGCCAGACTGAGTTATTACAGGAGTCAAGTTAATTGAAAGCTTCTGAGTGAGATTTTGTACAATACAAGGTATATCAGAACCCTTGCCAAAAAACTCTTTAAAAAGTGCGTTAAAGGAGTTACTTGTCACAGATTTCAATGTAGTTTCTGGACAAGGTACATGAATTATGTTAAAAATAAATTCTGATCCTTATTCCTTTGTTACTTGGGAATTCTATGTGTAACTTAATAGGTTATTTTAGAGTATTCTATTCTATGTTTTAAAGCTATTGCAAAAGGTTAGTTTAAACATAACCAATTCCAGCGAAAGAGTAGTTAGTAATGAGGTGCTGACAACTGAATCTGCATTCAGAGGTTGTATAAAAGTGCCAAATCCAGTTTTACAGATACACTGGTAGTTATCCAATAGATGTCTTTGAGGCATGTAAAACCAATATATTTGGGCTCAATTTTTTTTTTTGCAGCAGCAGAAGTGAATAACTAGAAATGTTAATGAAGCAGTTTTAAATGTTATTTTATTCCATTTGTGTCAAATAAAGAACAGAAATTCTGATCCAGTGGAATGCCAGGAATTCCCTTTCCCATGACTGTTTTCCGTTTGCAAGGCTACCTTGCTGTACATGATCCTTTGATCTCTTTCTAGTCCTCTGGCCTTAAACCCAGACTTACCAAGTAACCTCCTAAGTAGGGATACATTCCATCAGAGACCAAGAAACTGCTTCAAGGATTTAATGTACAGGAATGGTTCTTCATCACACCAAAAAGGATAATCTTTTCACTATACAACTTAAGTACCACATTTTTGTGATACTAAACTGTTAATACAGTTAGATGTATTTTCTTTATTAAAGTAGGCATCCTCAGCATATAGATTTAAATACTGCCTACCCACCAAAAGGGAGAATTAATCTCAGTCAAGCTTCACATAAAGCAAGTTTTATTTTACTGAATTTAAAGTACATATGCAAAGATCCATAGTTGATGTAAATCAACCCATTTATGCCCTTCATCCCAGGTGAGGAGCTGACCCAGTGCACTTAAACTTTTTAATTTTCACAGTTCCTTTTTGTTCTTCTGCTTCTTACCCTCAACACCTGCCCACACACCCTGGGCATGGTGATGGCTTTAGACCACAGCTTTGCTTTGGCTCTGGACCACACTGTCAGCCTCAAGATCCCAGCCCTGGAGCAGCTCCCCCCTCCCAGCCACACACCCTGCCAGCACTGCTGAGGCTGATTTTCATGGAAACCCTGCCATGCACTGCACAGCACCACTGCTCCTGAGGTCTCCATGGAAACCAGAATAGCAACATGGCCAGGGGCTGCTGGAAACTGGAGTCCAATGCAGGCCTGATTCAGCCCAAAAACTTTGCCCACCTCTTGCATAAGGTCATTTACTGTTCTGGAAAATCTCTTATGATGAACCATCTGACTTACTTTCTACTACAAAATGAGTGAAACATGGAATTCTATCCTATCCCCAATATCTCTGGATTTTAAGCATAATTATTTAATACTGACAATTTATTTCAGGGATAATGAAATGAGCAATTTTGTTCTTATGCCACCTCAACACTATGCACAGTTAAGAAAAATAAAGAGACAGTAAAGGGCTTCTACAAGAGAAGGAGCAGAAATGGAGAGGATGCTGTATCATATCCACTGTCTCCTCACTACAACAAAAGTTTAACCCATTTTATCACCACTTCTGCCGATTTGCTATCCCACTCAACAAGGTGCTGGCTTTGAACTATCATGGCAAGCGTGGTCCCTGCTAAACAGGTTCAGAATAGGCCAAGGCCTTTGCGCAACCCACTTGCACCACTGGGGCCTCAGTGCTAACCCATTGTGCACCCATGGAGAGATGTAAACAATGCTGCGTGTCACTGAGGGGCACCCCCTCTACAAACTCAGAGGTGGATTAATAACTTTGAACTTGGCTAACAAGGAGGCTATTACTTGGTTTTGTGGATTTGCAGTCATTCAATAAATAAATAGATAAATAAATAAATAAATAAATAAATAACTGCTTATGGGATAAGTTTTTGAAGCGAAGACAGCCTCATGTCAGTAACACATCCTACAAGTTTCCTGTCAAGTTTCATCTCCTTTTCTTGAACTGGATACCTGGAGCTTGGGCTTAAAAAGCTGAGCAATAGGAGTGTTACATTCCATCATAATGTTGCTATTTTTCACAATTAAAAATAGTTTAACACTTTTTTGTTGTTAAAAACAGTTGAGGAACAACTTAAGCATGTCCTGAAAAGTCTGCCCTCTCACAGCAAAAAAAAAAAAAAAAATCTTTCCTGGTAAAATACCAAAGTTTTCCAGAGTTTATGCTTTCCTACCCAAAAGAAAAAAAAGGAAAAAAAAAAGAGCAAAGCAAAAAAAAAATCCAGACTTTACCCTTGCAATTAGGATTTTTCTAGCATGGACTAAGTGCTACCCAATGCAGTCCAGTCATCCAGTCTACATAAAAATGTCTCCTGTGCCTTTGCTGCTGCTGCTGCTACACAGAGCTTAATTTGAACTAGTTTACATTCTGCCTTACCTGTGCTGTTTTCGCAGTTTTTGCTGCTGCTAATAGGAACTGCTACTGAATGCAGCATAATAAAGAATGAGAATGATTTTGTATCATAGGGAAGAAGGGCTGGAAGGCAGTGGTGCAATGATGTTGATTGGCACCTGGGGCAGCTACCACACACACAGAGCAGTGGTGACTTCTGGCTGCTGCTGTTGGCTGTAGCCACAACTGAGCAATCATGCCATTTTTCCCTACCCTTCCTCCCATCCCCATCCCCACACACACAAAAGTCAGAACCCAGGCCAGCTATCACCCCCACTCCCCTAGTTATGCCACTGCTGGAAGGGACCTCCTAGAGGTCATCTAGTCCAGCCCAGTGCTTAAAGCAGGATCATCCCCAACTACACCATTCTAGACAAGTGTCTGTTCAACCTGTTCTTGAAAATTTCCAGGGTTGGAAATTCCACAACTTCTCTAGGTAGCCTATTCTAATAGTCAGAAAGTTCCTTCTAAATTTCCTCTGCTGCAGCTTGAGGTCATTGCTCCTCGTCATATCCCCTACAGCTAAAGAGAAAAGCCAAACCTCCCTATAAACTCTCCAACCTCTTCAGGTATTTAAGGACCATTTTCAAATCCCCACTTTAGTATTCTCTTCTCCAGATGAAATAATTCTCTCTCTTTCAGCCTTTCCTCCTAGCAGATGCTTCTCAGGACTCTAATCATCATTTTCTGTGAGGTGGGCTTCTTCCACTCTGTATACATCATTCTTGAAATATGAGATCCAGTACTGTAGTTGAAACTGGACACAGTACTCTAAATGAAGCCTCACCAGTACTGAATACAGCAGATGAATCACTTCCCTGGATTTTCAAGCAACACACCTGTGAACACAACCCAGTATGCTGTTGCCTCATTTTTTTGCAACAAGAGCACACTGTTAGCTCATATTCAGCTTTAACGCCCAGGTCTTGCTTTGTGGTATTACTATCTAGCCTAGGCTACCTATCCCCCAGTCTGTACTGTGCATGCAATTATTTCATCCTAAGTGCAGCATTTTGCACTGGCTGAATTTCACCCAACTGATTACAGACCATTTCTCCAATCTATCCAGGCTACTCTGGATCCTAATCCTGCCCTCCAGAGCATCTTAAATTCTACCCAACTTGGTGTGTCATCCAAAATTTCCTAAACATACTCAACCCACTTATCTAAATCATTAATGAACATGTTTAGCAATATCAGACTGCAGGTCAAACTCTGGAGACTTCCAGAAACAGCCTCCAAACTAGACATTGAGCCACCGAGGACAACTCACTCAGTATAATGATGCAACCAGTTATGTATCAACCTTACAGTATGTTCATCTCGTCTGCATTTCTTTAGCTTGTTAATAGCCTGTCTGGGAGACAGAGTCAAAAGCCTTGCTAAAGTCAAGGTATGCACCACATTCAATGTTCTCCACCCATCCATAGAGCCTTAATTGTAGAAAGAAATCAGGTTCATCAGGCATGACCTACTTTTGGTGAATCCCTGCTGAAATGTTCCTGTTCACCTTGGTCTATTCTAGGTACTTCACAATAGATTTATTGAGGACCCACTCCACAAATCTTCCCAGGCATCAAGGTCAAGACTGACTGGTCTGTAATACCACAGATCCTCCTTCTTCACTTTCCTAAAGATGGTCTCAATATTTGTCTTTTTCCAATCATCTGAGACCTACATAAATTTTCAAAGAGGATAGCCAATGGATCAGAAATTGGCTCAGCCAATTCCTTCAGTACCCCAGAGTGTATCCTATCCAGCTCTGCTGACTTGAAAGCATTTAGTTTCTCCAAACAATCACTAACCTGTTCTGCCACTACTCTAAGATACTCTACTCTAAGCTTGATTCCCTCCCTATCTGTGCTGTCAACTGTACTAGTCATCTGGTAGCTGTCTCTATCTGTGAAAACTTAAGTATAACAAGGCATTATATACTTCAGCCTTTTCTGCATTATTCATAACTAGGCTGCCTTCTGCATTCCATAAAGCACCTATAGCTTTTTTGGTCTTCCTCTTCTGACACACTTGGAGAATCCCTTTTTATTGCCTTTATGTCCCTTGATAGTTTCATCTCAAATCATGCCTTGACCTTCCTAAATTTTCTCCCTGCACTCTTATACTCTTCCCTAGTACTATGAACAAATGTGCACTTTTTGTAGCATTCCTTTTTGAGTTTTGACCTATTGAAAAGATTGCTGTCTAGTCAGGCTGGTATTGCGTTGCACTTCCCAGTCTTCTTTTGCATCAAGATAGCTTGCTCCTACACTATTAATACAGCCTCTTTAAAGCACAGCCAGATCTCCTGGATTCCTTTTCCCCTCAAAATATACCTTCCAGTATAAGCATCAGTCTGCTCTATTTTGGGAGAGCAGGAAAGGCAGACACTGAAGTTTTCAGTAGGAACATGAACCCCGCAGAGCAGAGGCTGGTGGAGGGTTGAAAGGAAGTCCCCTTCCTAGAATCACTAGAATTCTCACAGATTCCATGAAGACCAGGAGGCACATAGAATAGCAAGGAGGGGCATGGGAGGCCATGGGGTAGAACAATTAGAAATGTACCTTCTTCCTTCCAGCTGCTAGAAGGCTAGCAATTTCAATTTGAACAGAAGTTACAGAAGGTAGAACCCACCACATAGCCTAAGAAAGGTGGGGAAGTGCCCACATCTGGACATTGTCCCTGCCCAGGGGACCCCTTTATGTTATGATAAAAGATTAAATTAGAGGTTAGTGGTGGGGAGGGAGAAATAATATGCCTGTGTCTACACATCGCTGTACAGTGCCACTGCTATGGTGCCATGTTTCAGAACTTCCTTTTGGAAGTACAGTGCACAGTTAAATACCAGGGGAGCACACCACTATGGCAACATAGCTGGCAATCACATGTAGACGCACGTGATTGTTAAATCGCGCTAGCGCATTGGACAGCAATGTAGCACATGGTTGAAAAAAAGAGGACGAGTCTAATTACTAAATAGTATCCACATGTGCTAAGCACAGCACAGAACACAAGTATATCCCCATGAATACATTAGTTGAAATAGACTGAAATTCAATTTGTACTCGCACTCTGCTGTGGTACTTGAATATAAGAGCCAGCTAATAATTCCTGGTATAATGTGCATTATCATTGTATCACTACATTTTGAAATGGAAGGGTACTTAATAATCAGCCAGAAGTATTAACCAGATGGCCACACGTGGTAAAATATAAGAACCGGGGCAAGCTGGAGGGGTTTTTATGTCTATTAAGTGTTCCTGCTCTGCAAACTCAAGAACTCCTAAACATTTTCTAAAAGAAAATATAGTTACCTGACTTGGAAAATGACTATGGTCCAAGGAAAACATCCTAAACAATTCATATTAGAAACAGTTTTCACCCAGGGTTGCTACTAAGGAAAGAAGGAAAAGGGACTTTAAAGAGAGATTTTCCATAGTTTTCAAAAAGAGTTGGTATAGTCTAGTAATACTAATATCAATATATATAAAACATGTATCCTGTAAATAGATCCATTAGCTGTATATAATTTCTTCCTCTCCTTTTGAAATCAGAAATACATATCCATCATATATCCAAAAGTGAAAGCATTAAGAAAGGAACAAAAATACATTCCTAAACTTTTATTTCTTAACTTTTAAAAGTAAAATGAAGCATAAACAAAGATAAAGACTTATCAAAATCAGGCAGTGATTTTAAGTGCCTAATATGACATATTTTCAAGGAGTTCCAGTTTTTAGAAAGTGCTAAGAATATTTGCTTCAAGTATACAAACAAAAAAAAAAAATCAATCTCCTTTAGGCATCTCAATTTGAGCACCTAAAAAAATCACTCAAAATCAGTTTCCTACCTTCAAACAAGCTGAATAAGAAAGGGTAGGCAAACATTTCCTTATGAATCCAACACACTTAATTTTGAGCGGAATGAATTACAGCTTGCAAAGTGAGCAGGTTTTCAATGGTTAATTGAATGGCACAGTAATGGCAAGTTCTGACTAAATGAGGGAAACCAATTTACAGAAGAGAGAAAATTAAACGGCAACTTTCTCTACTGCTACTTGTAGCAAATAGCTAGAATTACAATGTATCCATCTCTGAGACAGCAATAATGTTAGACATTACCTATCTTGGAAAGACAAAGGAAGAAAGGCATAACCCACTACTGTTTATCCAAGAAAAAGAAACCAACACCCTCCAGGCTTCATGCCATTTTAAGTGCATTTGTAGGCCATCCATCTACTGGACAAATTACAAAAAAGGAACCTTTTCTGAGCAATCTGGATGAAAATCTTTTCAGATGTCTTTCACTCTTCTGCTTCTAGTTCACAGCAACAAGAGTGAACCTGTTGAGGTTTATTTTTAGGCTTCAATTTACCAAGAACAGAAGAAAACACTTCATTTCATTTCTGAGGCTCTTAATTTATTCCACTTTCAAGATTAATTATAGGGATTTTTCCCGTTGATTTTCATGTTCATGACTATATTGTAGAGGGAAATTTCTGGGATAGATTAAATATCATCTTAATTTAAGAAAAATAACATTGTTGCAACCCGCAGAATAACTATCTGTCCTGAACCATATTCCTTATGCTGAAACCAGTTTTGACCGAAGGGGGATGGGGGCAAGAGGGTAGTAGAAAGAAGTCACTCTCAAAAAAAAAAAAAAAAAAAATTATCCAACTGCATCCTATATATCCATCCATCAACATTATGAACTTAGCATAGCATTTTGGAGCCTTTAATGAAGATCTCTTCTCTAGGTGGATGCATCTTAAGCTACAGAGTTGCGGAAAAGACAGTAAAAGGAGCTGAGTGGTTATGTGGATTCATTATAAGATAATACAAATAAAATCCAACAGCCTGTTGTCTAGTTTATCTTGAAAAAACAAAAAGACTGCTACACTCAAATCATTCTGAAAAGTTTTTCCTCTTTTGCCTTGCCTTCTATGCAACTTGAAAGCATAAATGAAATGTTTGCTTTGCCTGACAGTCCACAGAAGCCGAAGATAATAGTTTTGCAAGTGGTTTGTTTCAGAGCTGAAAAAAGTGGCTGTAGATTTGAAGCTTTCTTTAAATAAGCTGAAAGCACAGACAGTGTGTGTAGGGAGTACAGGAGCCATACAGGAGTACGGCTTGCAGAAAAGGGAAAGGAAAGGGAAGAACTTCAACCCATAGATGGCTGTTCACTTTGCTAGTACTTTGATTACACAGGGTGCCAATCAACAGATGAGAGGGCAGGTCTTTAGTAAAGGCAAGAAATGAAGCTATAATCTGGGGATCTTCAATACCAAAAAGTTATTTAGACCATGAACAACATCATAAAGGTTCACATATGGACCTAAACTAACAATTTCTGTTCAGTATCCATGGGATGCAAGAAGATGACGTCCTGAAAAAATCATCAGGGACAGGAAAATAGTGAGCAGGCACTGGCTCTAAGGCCTACCTGGAGCCATTAGAAGCAAAATAAAAGTAAACCTGCCAATTTAGTAAATGGAAATAGTGATGGTGAGATACCACATTTCTAGCATTTTGGTTCCCTTTGATTAGCCAGATGCTTTCTTCTGAAAGGCACCTCGCTGCTGAGTAGCAGGAGATACTGACAGAAACCCAAGAAGCATGGATGGCCAAGAGTCCTGCTGCTGCAGTGAGGAACTTCAGTGACCCCTTTGCTCAACACATTGCTGACATTTTTGCCATTACTACAGAGAAAAAAAATCCAATCTGTGTGAATCCAATGCTTTCCATAAAACTCTAGTAGAAACTTCTCTCTCTACCAGCTGCTGCTCAGCTAATCTAGAGAGGAGGGATGCAAAAAGAGGCATTATCTTGCCAGGAATTTGAGTACTCCTGAAGAAGAATTCAACATAAGGGTGGAGCAGAACCCTGAGCTCCACACATAAGTGCATCATCTGAAGCCTTCCAGCAGAGGGAGACGTCAAACAACAGAAAGTTACAAGATGAATCTTTATCTTCAAAGTTTGGGACAGAGACAAAAAATTCCAGTAGCACTAGACTGATTAAAAATAAAGTATGTACAAGGGATAAGAGAATAGGGACCAATGGAGAGCAGGAGAGATACTTTACAGTTAAAGGAGCTTTGGTAATCAACATTTGGTTTACTTTCCCTATGTCATTCAACTGTCAATCAACAAATCCTGTTAGATATCACCACCTTATTTTCTTATTATAATAATCTAAGGGTAAAGGTTACCAGATGGAGAAACTTTATTCTAATCAGATGGAGAAACTAAATTCTGCTGGTTCCCAAGTGCTAGCACTCGGGAACCAGCAGCAGGAAGGAGAGGATCCAGGCACACGTGTGTCCCGCATGCACATGTAGCCCCTTTACTTACTTACTGACCGGGGGCAGAAGCAGCAGCAGACGAATCAGCAGCGGGGGCAGCAACAGCTGAACCCCCGAAGGTAAGTGGGTCGGAGAGACCTGGCACAGCTGAGCTCGATCCAGAGGGGAAGCCCCCCGGGTCCTTATAGATGAGCCAGTAGGGAGCCGTGCTCCCGAGCGGTGCAGCGCGAACAGAGCGTGCAAACAGGTGCACTCTGTAAGAGTGTGCTGGCATTTGCACCAGCGGGCAAGCAGGAAAGACCAGGATGGAGACTCCTGTATGGGTAGAGCATAGACACCACACAGATCTACCAAACAGCAGTTTATACAATGGTGTCGATGAGGAGTGCTGCTAGGGCCTCTGCCCGGGGGCCCATGCCTTCTTGGGGCTGGTCTGAGGCCTTCACCCAGACTGAGCCCATGGGGGAGCTGGAGTCCCCTTGCCTCCTGGCCTGTGGGGGATCCCCAGCAGGGTCAGGGGGGCAGAAATTGGAGGCCCCCATACCTGTCCGGCAGGTGCCTGTCTTAGGGCTCTGGAGGCGCAGGTGAGGGAGCTCCGGGAGGAAGTTAGCAGGCTGAGGGGTATCAGGGAGGCGGAGGATGAAATTGACAGTTATTTCCTTTCCCTGCAGGACCAGACACCTAAGGAAGAAGCACCCCGGGGAGTGCCCTCATGGCAGCAGAGTGGCAGACAGTCACATCCAGGACCGGAGCTGCTCACAGTAAACCGGTACCATTTCCTCCAGTCCAACTGGTGAACAGATACAAGGCCCTGGCGACCCTGCAGGAGATGGAAGGAGAGGAGGAAACCTCAGGGCAGAAACCAACGCCACATTCTCCACACTCCGAACAGGTCAAGAGATCCAAGCAGACCCAGGGGAGAAGGCGCTGAGTGATTGTCATAGGTGATTCCATCCTGAGAGGTACAGAAGGACCCATTTCTCGCCAGGATCCCTCAACACAAGAAGTCTACTGCCTGCCCGGAACAAAGATTTGGGAAGTGACGGGAATAATCCAGGTCAGGATTAAGCCCACCGATTACTACCCCATGGTCTTTGTCCATGTGGGTACTAATGATGAGGCCAGGAGAAGCCCCGAGCACCTGATGACGGACTACTATGCTCTGGGCGGCGTGCTGAGGGAGTTCAGTGCACAGGTGGTATTCTCGTCTGCCCTACCAGTGAGCAGACATGGAAGACGGCACGAAAACTGCAGAATAGAGCCCAACTGGCGGCTTTGGCAATAGCGTCTCGAAGCAGGCTTCAGCTTCCTGGACAACGACCCACACATCACGAGGAGGGACAAGCTCAGTTGGGATGGGCTTCACCTGTCCCCCAAATGTAAGCATGTGTTCTCTTCTAGGTTGGCGTATCTCCTTTGGCAGGCTTTAAACTAGACTCGTCAGGGGAAGGGGAAGATGAGGGTGGCGGAAGCCATGGACCACCAAACCATGTGGCACCCACAAGGAAAACCCAGCCTGAAGTAGGAGAACATTGGGAACTTGCAATCCATGGAGTGGCCAGCAGTACAGCACAGGTAAGCAATAAGGGGCCCTTTGGGAATTGGAGCTGGGGGGCAAAAAAGGCACCAGTCACAGGGCTCAAGTGCCTATATACTAATGCTAGGAGCATGGGGAACAAGCAGGATG
>JAGPOW010001338.1:51398296-51413141 GCA_030014935.1 Caiman crocodilus
CCCCAGGGGTTACAAGAAATAATGGCCACAAGCTAGCAGAGAGCAGATTTAGACTGGACATTAGGAAGAACTTCTTCACAGTTAGAGTGGCCAAGGTCTTGAATGGGCTCCCAAGGGAGGTGGTTGTCTCCCCTACCCTGGGATCTTCAAGAGGAGGTTAGATAAGCATCTAGCTGGGGTCATCTGAACCCAGCACTCTTTCCTGCCTATGCAGGGGGTCAGACTCAATGATCTACTGAGGTCCCTTCTGACCCTAGCATCTATGAATGTATGCAATGGAAATCCTCAGTTCATTCAAAAATAGGGAAGTTTTGCATTACTTCCTACTAGCTAAAAAATCTTTTATATAAAAAGTCACAGAAGTGATTTTCTCATTTTCACAGTTCTTCCCTGATGGCAATGTCTAAACTGACGTTACAGAAAAGCAAATAATTCACATAATACATATATAATTTGTTAAAAGATCTCTTAGAACAACAAAAACAAAAAAGATTTCACTGCATCATTTAATCAGTTTCATAGCAATAATACAAAAAAAGGCTGGAATGAACCTCAGAAAGTCATGTAGTCCAATCCCCCACACGAAGGAGGATGACCCTTGTATAAACCATTCCATACAAGTGTTTATCTAACCTGTTTTAATAAACTGCCAGGGATGGTAACTTGTTCCAATGCTTAAACTTCCCTCATTGATAGAAAGTTCTTCCTAATAGCCAGTCTAAATTTTCTATGCTGCAAATTAAAACAATTACTTCTTGTACTGTCCCCTGCAGCCACAGAGAACAGTCTATCAACAGGCTATCACCATTGTCTTCAGAGTCACCTTCATGTATTTGAAAACTTATCAAATCCCCTCCTTGGTCTTCACTTCTGCAGACTAAATAGCCCCAGTTCTTCCAAGTTTTCCTTGTTTCATCTTCCTAGACCTCTTATAATTGTTTTTCCTCTCTTCCCAATTCGTTTTAGTTTTTCTTGAAGTGCAGTACCCAACACTGCACACAGCATGCAAGGTGAGGCCTCCCCAGTGCTGCATAGAGAGGAAAAAAATCCCTTCCCTTGGCTGGGAGGTGACACTATTGTTAATACAACCAGAATATTTTTGGCTTATTTTTCCTTCTGTCTGCTTCATGGCAACAAGAAACTGTTAGCTCCTATTCAGCAGTCAGTCATTACCTAGTTGTTTTTTGTGCATCTGACTGTTTCATCCTAAGTGAAGGACTTGCACGTGTCCTTACTTAATTTGATTAGATGAATTTCAGACATTTTTACCAATTTAAATCAAGGACAATCTGAATCTTTTTAATTTAAAGGAAACTGTCCTTCCAACATTAGGTCTTCATTAAAAGAAGAAAGTACAATATATAAAACAACATTCTACTGTTGGAAATTAATGATAAACTTATTTCCATTGAAAAAAAACACTAACATAAATTTGAAATTTCTTTCATGCATCTTCCTTCTCTTGTCCAACATGAAATAACAATTAAGCCTTTCGTTTTGCATTATTTACAACTGGTGCATAATAACAGAAAAATTAAAATACTGTGGTAGTTCCAAGACAATCTGTTTCATCCTTCCCCAAAAATGAATTCAGCTAATTTTTTGGATGATAATGACAAGTACTGTAATATACAGGGGAAAAACAAGGACAGGGAAAGAAAGGGCCTACTTCATTATTAATGTAATCACTTTTGCTACAGGAGTAGTCAGAAACCCTGAGAAAACCCCTGAACCACTGCTTACAATCTAAATCAGGGGTAGACAGCTTGGAGCATGCATGCCAGAAGCAGCACAAGCAGCCTGTATGGCCCACAGCAGATCAGGGAGGGGACAGACAGCACAGTGGTAAATAGGGTAGAAAACAGAAAGCAGAACAGCAGATTGGGCAAGAGAAGGGATCAGAGTGGCACTTGTGGAGGGTGGAGGGCTTAATTTGTGGCACATCAGCCAAAAAGGTTAGCCACAATTGAGCTAAATAGACGAGACAAATGGCAGGAGGGGAGACAGTGATACAGAGATGAAGGAAGTTGACCAAGGTCATCCGCAGGCCAATGGAACAGTGATGATTGTGGCACTGGTCTCCTCCTTCCCTCCATGAACATTGTCAGTATGTTGACAGACTGCTCCATACCTGCACTCATCTTACTCCCATTGGTATCTCGTGGGCACAGCATGACTATCACAGGATCCATGAGAACACATATTTGATAAAAAAAGTTGAGTTTCTAGACTGTACCTTTTTCCCACTTTAAACTGGAATAATTTTAGTACTTTGAGATGTGAAAATTTAGTTACATTAAGATCATGCTATATATGATTGCAGGGAGAGGTCCCTTGAAACCATCTGGGTTAAGATACTAGGGCGCTCAGGAGAGGGGGATGTGATGGTAGGAATATACTATGGGCCTCCCTACCAAGAAGAGGAGAGCAATCAGGCATCCCCCAGGGAATTGACTGAGGCAGCCAGCACTAAAGACCTGGTTGTCATGAGTGATTTCAACTACTCTGACATCTGTTGGAAAGATCATTCAGCCAGCTCCAGAATGTCAACCAACTTCTTGGCAGCTATCGACGACCTATTCTTGACAGGCTGTGGAAGGGCCATCTAGGGGTAAAGCCACTCTGGACTTAGTGCTGACCAAAGGGGAAGACATGGTAGGCAATCTAAAGATTGGAGGTACTCTGGGTGACAGTGACCACGACCTAACTGGATTCGCCAACTACCAAAAGGCTCGGAATTCAGCCAGTGGAACAGAAGTCCTAGACTTCAGAAAGGCAGACTTTGGTAAGCTCAAGAGTCTAGTTAGAAAGCCCCTCCACAGCCAGCAACTGGATGATTTGGGAGTTCAGGATTGGTGGAGCTTTCTTAAGGGGTCAATTCTCATGGCTCAAAAAGAGGCCATCCCCATGTACTCAAAAAGTGGGAAATGGACCAAAGACCTGCTTGGCTCAACAGTGATATCAGAGAATTTTTGAAAAAGGAGTCATCTAAGCAACGGCAAAACAGTTCAGCATCCAGAGAGAAGTATAATCATATGGCCAGGGTCTGCAGTATGAGACACAAAAAGCCAAGGCAGGAATGGAATTCAAGTTGGTAACCAAAATAAAGGACAACAAAAAGTCCTTTCCTTCTATAGGAACATAGGGAGCAAGAAATAAAAATCAAACTTCACTGTGGGGCCCCTACTGAATTCAGGGGGGAGGCCACAGTTGATCCCCATGAAAAAGCAGAGCTCCTAAATACTTACTTCACATGTTGGTGTTCCTGAAATCAGACAGGAGCTGTTTACCTGTACAGAGATCCAGGGAATATGGGGAAGACAACAATCCACATGAAATCAGTCCTGAACAGGTGAGGGTACTCTTACAACATCTGGATGTGTTAAAGTCTGCTGGGCCAGATGACCTGCATCCAAGAGTCCTGAAAGAACTGGAGGAGCTCATAGCAGGAGTGGTCCCAAACAACTGGAAGAGGGCTAATGTGGTACCCATTTTTAAGAAAGGGAAGAAGGACAACCCTGAAAACTACAGACCTGTCAATCTAACCTCAGTCCTGGGAAAAATCTTTGAAAAAAACTGTCAAGTAGGCCAAACACAAGCTTGTAACTGGTGGAGTATTAAGAAGCAACCAGCACGACTTTGTTGAGGGTACGTCATGCCTAACAAACTGAGTGTCCTTTTATGACCAGATAACTAACCAGCTGGACAAGGGACATGGGCGTGACAACATTTATCTAGACTTCAGCAAGGCCTTTGATACTGTTTCCCATGAGATCCTTTCATTTAAGCTGGAGGGTATTGGCCTACATCAGTCTACAGTGAAGTGGCAACTGGCTCAGAGGCTGATCCCAGAGAGTTGTAATTGATGAGATGGCCTCATCCTGAAGGGCCATCTCCAGTGGTGTCCCCCCCAGGGATCAGTGCTTGGGACTATCCTCTTTAACATCTTTATCAATGACTTGTATGAGAGGGTGAAAAGTGCAATTATTAAATTTGTGGATAACACCAAACTGTGGGAAAATGCAGACACATCTGAGGATAGGGTAAGGATCCAGGATGACCTTGACAGACTGGTCCCATGGGCCAAACACAATCAGATGAGGTTCAATAGGGACAAGTGCCAGGTCCTTCATCTGGGTAGGAAGAACCTTCACCACAACTATACAATGTGTCAACTGGCTAGTACTGTATTTGAAAGAAACCTGGTGGTGACAGTTGACCAGAAGATGAATATGAGCCAACAGTAAGATAAAGTTGCCAGCAGGGCAAATAGAACTCTGGTGTGTATCAGCCAATGTGTTGTGAACAGATCCAGTGAGGTGCTCCTCCCCATCCATTTGACATGGTGAGGCCACAGCTGGAGTACTGTGTCCAGTTCTGGGCACTGCCGTTCAGGAAGGATGTCAATAAGCTTGAAAGGGTACAGAGAAGGGGCACCCATATGATTAGGGGCCTGGAAGATAGACCCTATGAGGAAAGACGCCAGGAACTGGGTTTGTTCAGTCTGAGCAAGAGAAGACTGAGAGATGACTTGATAGCTGTCTACAAGTATGTCAAAGGTGAACATCAAGATCTAGGGCAGCAACTCTTCAGAAAGGCACCCCCAAGGAGGATGAAGACCAATGGGCACAAGCTAATTGAGGAAAAAATTAGGTGGGAGATTAGGAAAAACTTCTTTTCCATAAGGGTATCTAGAATCTGGAACATGCTTCCAGTAGAGGTGGTGCAGTCACCATCCTTGGAGGTGTTCAAGAGGAGGCAGGACAAGCACCTTGTTGAGCTTGTTTGAGCCCAATAACTTCCTGGCCATGGCAAGGGACTGGACTTGATGATCTTACAGGTTCCTTCCGGTACTTTGATTCCATATCCAAAACACAAACTCTACACAGGTCCAGCCCATCCTATACTGCGAAACCTGCAGTTACAGCCCCCCCTTCCCATGTCCAGGCGCATGCAACCCCCCCCACCACTGCCACCAGCTTCACATCTGTCCATTTACTACCACTGGCTTCTTAGGCTGCTTGCTCCCCACCCCCCACCCCCAGCCACCACTGGCTTCTTTGAGGCAAGGGGACCCAAAACTATTTCTTGCAGGAGGCCCCAAAAAATTGTGGGCCAGCCCTGACTCTACATGCTTATAAGAGATGTGGACACCGTACATTCACCAGCCAATGATAATGATGCATTTCACGTTAGATAGAGTTTCCACTGTTCGTAGAATTTAGGGAAAGATTCTGCCAGCATGCAGATTGACTGAAAAGTCCAACCAGTCCACAGGACACTATCGTAATGTTTCTATTGCTCTTTTTTTAACTCCATATAAAAAACAAAAGAATGTTACAGAGTACCATATTTTAAACATCTGGTCTTCACTTCAAGGTTTACTGAATCAAACCCATCGACAAAATCACCACGTTTTGAGCTTGTTATTTTTACCAGTGCAAATCCAGATGATTTAATGACTCCAATTGCTTTGTCAAAAGTGTCTAAACACCTCAGTTCTATTGCTCACGGAACTGCTTTAGGCATAGCAGTCCAAATGTCACATGCCTCACAGTATATTTTTCTTCTTTACGTACAAAATGTTTGCAATAAGTAGCTAATGGCCCATTTTATGTTGTATTAAATGTTTATCTGTTGGATAAATGTCTGGTATTTTTCTGAGCTCTATTTTACCACCAAAATTTATAAATAGGAGAACCTTACAAGCTTTCTAGTTTACGAGGGTGGACAGGCAGGAGTAAGAAAAACAAGATGTGCTCAGGAAGCCCTTGATATGTGCATAACTGGGAAGCTGCAATGCACTAGCAAGATGCATATTGAAAACACATGACAAAATAAGGTTAAGAAATAAAAATGGTACAGTTTAAAGAAATATATTTTGCACATCACTCACATTACAGAATCATGTAATTCTGTATTTTGTTCATATTCACCATGCTTCTGTGGTTAGAGTACTAGCTTAGGACCTCAGAGGCTTGTGTACATGTTCCTGCTCTATAAGACTTCCTAGGTAATCCCGAGTTAGTCAGTTATCTTCACTGTGCCTGGAATTCCACAGCTATAACATAAGGTAAACAGTACAGTCTGAATTTATTGCTAAGATAAATACACTTAAAACTGCAAAATACTCATATTACAGTACTGTGGGCCATAAGTACCCACAACAGAGATTTAAAAACAAAATGTCTAAATGGTTCACCATTGAAAAAAGACTCCAGATATTCTTATGAAGTGGGGATAAACAGACTTAGAGAACTGCCTTTGTGCGTAGATAAAAGAGGAAAGGGTAGCTGAAATGCCTGGAAAACACGAAAATGTCTCCACATGTTCTACAGCTCATCCAAATACAATGAGGAACAAGTGGACTGCTGTCAATATAAGCCTTTCATTAACTATATCTACAATTTTGTTTCCATCATAACAGCATTTCACTCCTCCTGTACGCTGTTGACTTTAAAGAGCATGTATGGTTTGTCTGCTCTAGAAGACACGGATAAACACACAATACTTAACCAAGATAAATGTTCTTTAGTTCTCTGTCCATAAACCATAACACCCTTTATTATAAGAAAAGATGCTTGGGCTCTTTTCAACGTCTCTTGACTAACAATCAATTATGCTGGAGCTGCAATGTGTTATTAATTATATTAATGTAACAACTGCTCCTTCAACTTGTTATGTTCTTAACATTAATAAAAACTAAACATTTTTTTTAAAACCCTGTTCTTGAATTTTTTCCCCCTTGTCAAGAGATTGCCTTAAAAATACAGTATGATAAGAAGCACATGGAATTTATGTTTTCATCTAAATCTTTAAAAGAAGCCCATTATTTCCTTGGGTTTAAGAAAGAAGAACTCTGCTTTATTTTACCGCACCAGCTATAAATTATTCATTAATTCTGTTTGCTAGCTCTGTAAGTGAGCCCAGATGTTTCTACTGGAAAAGCATTCCTTAAATATAGAAAGCTGTGTAGAGAGAGCTGGCCTTTTTCCTCCTCCTCGCCCACAACAAAATATTCAAATATTATCTTTAAATAACTTAAATATTTCAAAACTACTCTGAATATGGAATTCTGCATCTGAAGTTTCATCATAGTCAGAAACTCTATTCTCAAAACATTACATAGGAAGGCCTCAATCCACCACTGAAGCATCATATGCTGTATTACTCTCTCTCAGAGGTGTTGCCATCCAGTAAACCAATTAGAAAATTTACAAGCAGAGAAAGACTTGTTGTCATGCATTATTTACAAACAAATTATAGTTCCAAGTTTTTACTTATGGACTAGTATTTCTGAGCCTGCTACCAGTAGCAAAAGCCACTATGTTGAAAAGTGAGTTACCATCAACATAGGTTTGCCTTCTGGACAGCACTGTTGTCAGAGATCATAAATCCATCTCTATATTGGAAAAGTATTTCAGCATTTTAAACTAGTAAAAATGATTCATGCTTAAGTTCATGAACTAACAGTTAAGAGACAGTCATGTTTAAGTAGAGTGGAAAAACTGTTGAAATGAAAGTCTGATGGTATCACAGATTCTGGTTACCATATTTATTAGATTCCAAGATGAGCTTTTTTCTCCATTCAGCATGGGAGGGACGGGGAGAAAGCCCTTTATCTTGGATTTGGAGTAGAAAGGTGGGGAGGGCAGGAGCAGGACGTGGCTACTGCAGCTGTGGCTAAAGCTCCAACTCAGGCTGCCACCCACCACCTGCCCCTAAAGGCCTTTGCCCCCACTGTCTCTGCTCCCATAGCCTGCACCCAATGCCACTTACCCTCAGTTGCAGGGTAAGACCTCTGAATTCATCCCTGCTCCAGTCTGGGGCATGGAGCACATTAGTGGCTCCCTGTCCAGCCATGAAGCAGCAGCGATAGAGGATGCAGCCCCACTCTTGGCCCCAGCTCCAGTGCTGTTGCTGCTAGAAATGATGAAATGTGGCTGGAGCCACCACACGCCCCATGCCCCAGCTCAGAGTGGGGCCAGAACCAGAGATGAAACCATGACAAAAGATAATCCACAGCAGTGGGTGGAGGCAGGGGGCAGTGGGCAAGGGGGCAGGCCATTTGACTTCCCCTCCACCTGCTCACCTGCTTCTGATTGTCTCCCTGCCTTCAGTAATTAGATTCTGTACATGGAAAATTATAACAAACATAATTTTTCCATGTACAGAATCTAATTATTGGTGGTGGGGAGCATCTTAAATATGAAGTCACCTTGGATGTAGTTAAATACTAGGACTGTCAATTAGTCATTGTTAATGGGAGCAATTAATGCATACATTTGTTTTTGCATTAATTTTTTTAATTCACGTTAAATCACTGCTAGTGCTGGGGGAAAGTGTTCCCCACCCCTTGCTGCTGCCAGGCCACACACACGTGGCCAGCAAGCAGCCAGGCAGGGTCCTGGGAACAGGCTCAGCAACTGATTATAGGTAAGTGTATGGAGGCGCAGAGGTTGGAGGGCCTGGTCTTGAGGACTCCCTAGAGCGTAAGTACATATGTGAGAGGGGGCAGGTACCTGCCAGAGCGGGGAAAGCTATCTGGGCGCTGGGGCAGGACAGGGTGAGGCAGGCTCCAACAGGGGAATGGGGCGGTGGCAGGGCCCTTTGAGGGCAGAGGGGAGTTCCATGGCCAGGCTGGGACGACAGCACAGGGGCTGGGGCCCGTGCTTGCAAAAGCTGGGCAGCCCCAGGAGACGCTGCTGGGAGGAGCTGGGGGCAGCCCCTGCTGCCCCCAGGTCAAGAGTGCACGGCACCGGCAATTATGAATAATAAAATAAATTGGGATTCTATTATTGTTTAACTGTGTGATTAATCATGACTTTTTTTTAAATCATTCAGCAGCTCTAGTAAATACAGTATTATGCATCTTAATTTGGTTCAGAAATGCTAATTTTAGTTATCAGCTATTTTTATACATTTAATATTTTATGTCAGTAGGGAAAAACATCAACTGAAAGGGCCACTACGCCCTTCTGATTTAGGGCTGTAAATGTTGATAGTATGACATTCCTACAGCTGTTAGTAGTGCAGAGATAAAAATCTAATTGCATTTGTTATAAAAGCACCACTGGTTAACTAAAGGGCACACAGAAAAAACAAACCCACTGTAAAATTTGTGGGTTCTTGAATATTCTTTATTAATGGCTGAGCAGAGAAGAGTTGTTTTAAGTGTCTGTCTGCACAGCAAGAAGAAAGCGTGATTATAGCATTGGTAAGTGTACCTTGGATACTTTGATCTAACCAGCCTAACTAACAATAACAGCAAAGATTTCCTAATGAGCACTAGTCGTCCAAAGCTAACCAGCCATGTGTTCTGGCTACCGGACCACACTGTTCCATCCTCAGTCACCACCATTATCTACGTTAGTTTTAGTGAGTTCCAATATGTTACAAACATCTTCATTTTGCTGCACAGACTTGTCTGTAGAGCCCAAAAAGACCACATCCTAGAGTACGGTTCTGATGATCAGCTGGCCACATGCAAAATGGCTGATTGAGATCCAGAAATAATTTCTGTCATCTAAGCCTGGGGTGTCAAAATTCATGCAGCCCTCTGGGCTAGACCTGGAGTGCAGCACCATGTCATGTTGCCTGAAGTCCTGCCCAGAGGGCTAGAAGTTCGATAGCACCAGCCTCAATTACTGCAGCTCTTGGAGCTACAGCAGCAGCTGCTTTCTTCTACCACTAAATTCCCAGTCCCGTGGGCAGCTCTCTAGGCCAGGTGACACTGTTCTGTGTTCCAGATCCAGCCTGCAGAGCTCTCCACGGAGCTGGAAATTTGGCGGTAGGATGAGCAATGGAAGCGTTAATTGTTACAACTCAGAACTGCAGCAATTAATGCTGTCACCGCTCACTCCACCACCAAATTTCCAACCCATGGAGCACCCCGTGGGCCAGATGAGCTGGCCTGATGTCATCCCCTGATCTAAGCTAATCACTAGAACAGTAGCTTAGGATAAAGTTCATACAGTGAGTGTTTCCCTCTACATCGACTGAAGAAGATAATTGTTCAGTGCCTCAGAAGCTGGACTTAGTAGCATTTAGCATATGAGACAAAAGAGGGTACTGGATACAGCAGACCCCTAAAGAAAAAATAAATGCTGTATGCTGAAGTGAGAAAGACTGTCTAGTCCTTTCCAAGATCTCTATGAACGTTGGCTTCTCTCAGAAAAGCCTTGCCCCAACATGAAGAGGAGATAAGGTTGAGAGGATAAAGCGCATAACATCTGGCTCCCTTCAGGTGAACTTCCAGAGCACTTTGCTGAGCAGGACTGGTGTAGCTCTCCAAGATAAACAGGTAGTGAAATATTTATACATATTAGACATTTACACAGTCTATTTTGTAATGGAAGCTGAAGTAACACAACAGTTCAAATATGTAACTACATTTAAACTTCAAATTTAAGTCAGAAGCACTATATAAACAAATATCTTTTTATATTTGTTTACATGGTGCTTCTGTTTAGATCTTAGCTCCAATACATGCAGGCAAGTAAAACCAATGCTTAAAGCTATTTCTTTGAAACAACAAGAGTATTTAAAAGCATTACCACAGAATGGAAAAACCCATAATGAGAGATTAGCTAAGTCCCACCTATGTCTAATTGGTTCCCCTCCAGGTGGTGCATTTGAAGCCAGAGACAAAGCTGCAAGTCAGGTGGTAAACAGTTAAAGAGGTCAGCAAGCAGCAGTTTCACAGACCTACAAAAACAGGAAGGTATAGGAAACAGGACCTGGAGGGGTAGACAACCTGGCTGGAGGTCTCTGCAGACCAGGGGCAGGCAATTATTTCAGGGCAAGGGCCACTTACTGAGTTTGGACAAGCCATCGAGGGCTGCGTGACAGGCAGCCAGGGGCAGATAAATATTCATTTCCTAAATTTTTTAGGGGCCCTGCAGACTGGATAGAATGGCCTGGCAGACCGCACCAGCCCACAGGCTGCATTTTGCCCACCCCTGCTGTAGACAGAAACAGCAGCCTAATGAAGAAGAGGTTTTATGACTGCCAGGACCTGGATAACCAACCATCTTTGAGTTTTATCTGGTAGTTCTGGTTTCAAAATTAGAGGTGCACTGATACATTGGTCCATATTGTATCAGCATCGATAAAAGGAAAATAGACATTAATTAGCAATCAGCCTTTTTTGGCTGATGTCTCCAATAAATGCTGCATGCATGCACACAGCCAGCCCATGGACAGCAGTGTCTGGCTGGTAAGTCTGTTGGGGAGGAATGGGTGGGGGGAGGCAGGGGCAGATTGAGACCCCTGTGGTGAGGGAAGCAGTGGGACTAGGGGTTGGGCAGGCACTGCCCAACCATAGCAGCGCATGGCACAGGACAGAGCCACAAGAGGCTCGTCTAGGAGGCGCAGGGAGGGGTGGGGGGGCAGGTCCCACCACTACACTCACCCCAGGAGAACCACAGGGGGAGGTGTGCCCCCCAGATCTGTGCAAAGGGCAAGGGCAAGCTGCTGCTGCAGGCAGTGCTGGGCTCTTCCCAGCAGGGGAGCTGGCCTGGGGCTGCACTCAGGCTGAGCAGCAACAGTGCTGGGAGAAGGGGCTATGGGATGGGATATGGCAAATTCTGGGGTGGCCACTGCATCCCCTCTATACCTTCCCTCCCAGTGCCAGCCACTGTGGCCCACCCCAAACACAGCCCCAGCCCAGCACTGCCCCCTCCAGCCTGCTCAAATCTGGGGGCTACATGCCTCCCATGGCTTCCCTGGGGGGGGGTGTAGCAGTGGGATCTGCCTCCCCCTGCCCCTTGTGCCCCACAGACAAGCCTGTTGTGGCTCCATACCGCACCCCATCCTGCCCCGGTTGGGCAGCACCTGCCCCACTCCTTCCTTTACCATAGGGGTCTCGATCATTGTCCCCCCCGCCCACCAAGGCCTTTTCCCTGCGACAGACTTATCAGCCAGACACTGCTTTCCCAAGCTGCTGGGCTGCATATCAGCAATCAGATCAGTATTGGCTGATATGGTTCATTAACAATACGTCATTGATATTGGCCCAAAAATCTTTATCAGTACACCCCTAATCAAAATCATAAACCTATCCCAGAGTAAAGGAACTGAAGCTTGACCCCAGCTAGGAGCTGTATTTGGCCCACATGCTTTTTTGTGCATGTATGTGAATGGATTAATACTGCAGAGTCCATTTCAACAGTGCTAAAACTAGGTGAAAATCTAGTATCAACTTCAACAAAGGGTTTTGTTTTCTCCTTTTTCATTAAAGTCTAAATGCCTCCAACTTTAAAGAAAAAAATTAAAAGGCAGTTTTACTTTGGTTGTGCCAAGCAGCCTGGTGCTATAATACTGCAACTGTCATCTGGAGTCTGCAGGGCAGTGAGTTCCACCATGTTAACCATCACATCATTTACATGCCCAGGAAGTTTTGGAAGCACAGAGAGAACCTTCTCTGCCAGGTTGTCACCATGATGACCAACAGCTCCTGGGGAAAAAGAAAAAAAAAGTTACCATAAGTAACTTTTCTGGTTTTGATATATATACTGGTTGTCATCATATTTCTTGAAAAGATAATTGTCATCTTTGTATTAATACAGACACTTTTTATGTTATTTACTATAAAAGGAGTGAATGTGTGGCCAATGTTAGTTTACAAACATCTAAGAATTTCTGAAAGGTTAAATTTTAAACACCATTTAACCCTACAATTTTTAAAAAGGTTTGGGGGTTTTGGTTTTGTTTTTAAACTAATTCTTTACCTAAAGAGAGGTGTTAAGCCATGGCAAGTCTTGCCATTTAAAAAGATACAGCAACCAAAGACCCATTATGTTTTCCTTAGATAAAGTTAAGAATAATTAAATGACTATGCCTCCTGAAGCCCTTATTCAGACTTCCCTAGGCTATGTCTATATAGTAAACCACGGTGCCTTGAAATCCTTTCAGGGGTGCCATAGGGTGCCATGCAATGTTAGCACTGTTAGATGTACAAACATAATTCACAAGATAAACCCAGAGATTTCAAACAGGAATCCATGATGTCAACAACATTCTGATGTACTGTGGTCTCAGTTCTTTGCAACAGAATTGCTCTACTATTTTTCTATAATCAAATACAAATGAGTGAGAAGTAGAAGACAGACCTGGCATTTTCCAAGGGGTGCTTGAAGCTGAACAAGGGATACCCCGAGTCTGAGAAGGTAAAGAACCAATCAGGGTAGGCAAAACTCAATTATTTATAACAAATAAGTTTAAAATCAAATTGTATTTAACTTTTGGGGGGGGGTTTATTTCAATTATATTTACCATATTTTTGCGCATATATCCCACGGGGTATACGTGATTTTGCAAAAAAAAAAAAAATAATAATATGGGTGGGTGAGGGCTATACAGGGATGCAGGCTATTGGAAGACTTTTCTTCCCCCGTGGGAGGGGCCAGGACCAAGGCAGGCTGCACTGCCTCCCTGCTGGGCCCAGGCAGGCTGGCCTGCGCCACCGCTGGTGCTGGCTGTGCCACGTCGCCTCCCCACTGCGCCTGGGCTGGCCAAGCTGTGCCGCTGCTGCTGCCGGGGCCAGGGCTGGCTGCGCCATCTCCCAGCTGGGCCCAGGCAGGCTGCCAGGGCCACCTGTGCCACCTCCCTGCTGGGCCCGGGCAGCCTGGGGTGCACCGCCACTGCTGCCAGGGCCAGAGCTGGCTGCGCTGCCTCCTCGCTGGGCCCAGACAGGCTGGGCTGCACCGCTGCTGTCACAGGGGCTGGAGCCAGTGTGGGCCGGCCTGTGTAGCCTCCCTGCTGGGCCTGGGCAAGCCGAGCTGTGCTGTCGCTGCTGGGGTGGGCCAGGCTGCGCAGCCTCCCCGTGCATACACCGCCATGGGGAATACACAGGTGCAGCGTATACACAAGCTTATTTACAAAAATAGAGTTTTCTGCGGATTATATGTGGGTGCAGTTTATACCCCGCCCACAGATATATGCACGAAAATACGGTATGTTTTTCTTTCTAAAAATAAACCAGCTTAAAATGAAATTTCAATTTAATACAGCATAAACTAAGGTAGAAACTCAGTATATTTTATTAAAATTCTTTTAATAAATTATGTTGAGTCAATGAGCTTCTACTAAAAACTCAGGAGTTAAAGGCTGATTTTCTTCTACGCAAGAATGGGCGGGGGGAAGTATCTAACTTTTGAGGTCAAGCTTTAACAATATGGCACATTTCATGCATTATGGGGTACACGTTGTAACAGTGTTGGTCTAAGGACATAAGCAGACAAGGTTCTTCGGGTAAATCCAATATCTTTTATTAGACCAAGTCAATTAGTTGGAAAAAAAAATTCTTTGCAAGAATCTGCAGATACTTCCTCAGCCTGACAAAGAGTATTTGTAGCCAAAAGTTTTCAAAGAAGAATTTCTCTAACTAATTAACTTGGTCTAATAAAAGATATCAGATTTACTCAAAGAGCCCACAAGAGTCCATGGATTTTAAATGGATCCCAACAGAAAAAACTTCCAGGTGGGACTGGCCCCTGGTGTGAGATGCAGGAGTGAAATCCAGTTTTGCCCTCAAGAGCTGAAGACCCCCAGTGGACTCTGACCCTCCCCCAACCCCACCACTTCTAGAGCCAAGAGGTAAGTGGAGACTGCAGTGAGTGGCCAGCAGTTAGTGGCAGGGTGGTAGCTGAGCAGAACTGAGGGTAATGCCCCACCCCCTCAGCTCCTACTTAGCTCAGCCCCCCAGGAAGCTGCACAAACAGTGTGTGCAATCAGAGCTCTAGGGTCATAGTTTCATAGTAACTAGGGTCAGAAGGGGCCAAGAGCAGGCCATCTAGTCTGACCCCCTGCCAATGGCAGGAAACAAGTGCTGGGGTCACAGGAC
>JAGPOW010001338.1:51413241-51457783 GCA_030014935.1 Caiman crocodilus
TAAGCCACGGGGGCTTCCGGGCACCTTTGCCTATCTTGCATCGGGTGGGAACGGTCGCCCCTTGGGCCTGGAGGATCGTCTCCTTAAGGAGCGCCCACCTTTCGTGAACACCCACGTCCTCAACCCTACAGTCCCTCAGTGCCTCGTCAACTAGCCTCCTGAGCTCCCCGAAATTGGCCCTTTTGAAATCTGGGACCCTAGTCCTAGTGTGGGACCTATCTACACCGCGCCGGACAGCAAATTCTATCAGGCGAATCAGGGTCAGTGCTGTAGGGTTAGTGTGCAAGTTTACCACGGGAGAGCACATGAAAGGGCACAAGACCCCAGGCAGCGAGACCAAAAACTCAAGTACTCTGCAGTAGCCCAGACTACACCATAAAATGGTGGGGACATGCTGTATCCTGAAGATTCTCACCTCTCCTCCTGCTGGAGCCCCCCTCCACTGAGGCCTCCACCCAGACAGAGTCTATGATTCTGGTCTCCATGCAGATGGTGCAATGATTCCAGGCTGTGGGGGCTGCCTGGCATGGCTGTCAGCAACTGGGAATGGGAGAAAGGGCACCCCTGTTTTTTGGAATATGCTCCCTAGTAAGGTCTCTGGCATGCCAGATGAGGGAGTTCAAAGCAGAGGTGAGCAGGCTTTGGACCATCAGAGCCCATAAGCAGGAGATCAATGATTACTACCAGGCCCTTCACCAGGAGAACATAGAAAGAAGTGCACAGAAGCCCATCAACAGGAAGAAGGACAATGATGAGACTGACTAGAGACTCCTCCTAGAAGTGCCTGGAAGACAGTAGTCTCCACCCCTAAGCTATACAGCACTAGGGATATTCCCCACCCTGGAACTGCACAACAGGTTTATGCTTCTTACAGCTCCAGAAGTCATCAATGGAAGCACTGGCTTTGGAGGAAGGTAGACAGCCAGCCCTCACAGAGAAAAGACACAAGGTGGTTGTAGTGGGTGACTCCCTACTGAAGGGGATTGAGGGGGCGATCTGCCACCCTGACCCCATAATCCATGAGGTCTGCTGCCTTCCAGGCACTTACTTTCATCCACAACCCAGATGCATCTCAAAACTTGTCCACCCCTCTTAACACTACCTCATGCTCCTCATCCATATGGACACAAATGACACTGGAACAATCCTGGCCAGGTCATGAGAGACTACTGGGTTCTGGGGGCTGGGCTCAAGAGTTTGGGGACATAGGTAGTTTTCCCCTCAGTCTTCTGGTTGTGGATCATGTGTACAGGAGGGATAGATACATAGAAGAAATAAAAAGAAGACTCTAGCAATGGTGCTACCACAGGGGCTTCAGCTTCTTCAACCATGGCATGCGGTTCACGGACTAAGGCCTGTTAGGAAAAGATGGCAGCCACCTCACACCAAAGGGGAAGAAGCTTTCCTTGGCTAGAATGGTGGACCTCCTAGATAGCGCTTTAAACTGAGATAGCAGAGGGACGGACCATCAACTACTAGCACAAGCCCGAGAAATGGTAACCTTGAAAACAAGAATCCCAGGTTATAATAGGAAACAATTCTCCAACCCCAGCCAATGGACAGGTTATTCTACAGCTCAGCAGGAAGCCCAAGGCCTCCAATGGCAGGCTTAGTTGCATGTACACTAATGTCAGAACCATGGGAAACAAGCAGGAGGAACTGGCCCTCCTGTTAACCAACAACCAATACAACATCATAGGGATTACGGTGACCCGGTGGGACTCCACCTATGACTGGACCACAGGCATAGTGGGATATATCCTGTATAGAAGGTATCATGTTGGGAACAAGGGTGGAAGAGTTGCTCTCTACATGAAGGAACATTATACCTCCCTAGAAGCAAAGATTGGAAACAAGGAAGGGTGACTTGAGACCCTCTGGGTCAACATACAGGGAGAGCATGGGGAAGGGAATTTGACCGTAGGAGTTTCTACAAACCTCCAAACCAAGAGGAAGAGATCAACTGGAAATTGCCTAAAGAATGGACAGAGGCTGCATGCTGTCAGAGCATGATCATAATGGGTGACTTCAACTACCCAGACATCTCATGGGATGAGCACTCAACAAGATCTGGTCACTCACAAAGCTTCTTCACTTGTACTGAGGAGCTCTATCTAGCTCAAGAAGCCTACGAGCCGACCAGGGGCAAGACACTCCTAGGCTTGGTTCTGGCTAAAGGGAATGATCTAGTGAGCAACCTGAGGATCGAAGGGAAACCGGGTTTCAGTGACCATGAGAGGATCACTTCCTCCATCCACCATAAATCAGGAAAATCAGACAGTGGGGTAGAAATCTTTGATTTTAAGAAAGCTGCCATCCACAAGCTGAGGAAATTAGTTAGTGAGGCCCTGCGGGACCAAGGTCCTATGAGGACAGGAGTACAAGGAGAGTGGTTGTTCCTCAAGGAAGCGATCCTAAAAGCTCAAAGAGAGTTGATTCCCCTTCATAAGAAAGGCAGCAAAAGGGCTGGGAGACCCTCATGGCTCAATAGGAAAATCATGGACCTCCAGAAAT
The DNA here is from genome assembly GCA_030014935.1 of Caiman crocodilus. Classification (NCBI taxonomy): domain Eukaryota; kingdom Metazoa; phylum Chordata; order Crocodylia; family Alligatoridae; genus Caiman; species Caiman crocodilus. The sequence continues at coordinate 51,415,756 of JAGPOW010001338.1, forward strand.
CAAAATGAGAAGCCTACAATTGATGGAAGTCAGAAATATGGAAGTCTACCAAAGAGGAGTACATGGCTATAACCTGCGCCTATAGGGAGCTGATCAGGACAGCAAAAGTACAAACCAAATACAAACTGGCAACCAGAATCAGGGACAACAAAAAGTCTTTTTTTAGATTTGCAGGGAGTAGGAGAATAAATAAGGAAAGCATAGGGACCCCTGATGCCTAATGAATAAAATGGGATGGCTGATAACTGACACTTATGACAAAACTGAACTCCTGAATGAATACTTTACACCTGTATTCCACCAATCCAAAGATGTTAGCCTGCTTGACAGGATACAGGATGATCATGGTGGCGACAACCACCCTCCCACAGTTGGTGTAGATCTTGTGGGAGACCACCTACAAAGGCTAAATATCTACAAGTCAGCAGGACCAGATGAACTATACCTGAGAGGGCTAAAAGAACTAGCCGACATCACCACATAACATATAGCCAAGTTATCTGAAGATTTGTGGCACTTGGGAGAGGTCCTAGAAGACTGGAAGAAGGCCTGTGTTGTGCCTGTCTTTAAGAAAGGTAGAAAGGAAGACCCTGGGAGTTACAGGCCAATCAGTCTGATTTCAATCCCATGTAAAATCCTGGAAAATTATCAAAGAGTCCATAACTCACAGGCTAACAGAAAGTAGTATTCTGATGGATAGCCAACATGGCTTCGTTACTTACAGGTCATACCAGACCAACCTCATCTCCTTCTGCAATCAGGTAACTCACCATCTGGATAGGGGAAATGATGTCATATACTCGAATTTCAGAAAGGCCTTTGACCTGGTCTCCCATGATGTCCTCATGATTAAATTGGAATAATGCTACCTTGACTACTTTACAATCCAGTGGCTAGGTAACTGGCTCCATGATAGGACCCAGAGAATATTGATAGGCAGGACTGTGTCATCACACCAGGAGGTGACTTGTGGCTTCCCTCAGGGCTCAGTACTCGGACCAGTGCTTTTCAATGTGTTCATCAATGAGTCAGATATTAAAAACAAACTGGCAAAGTTCACTGATGACACCAAACTATGGGGGAGCATTGTCATGCTCCAAGACAGGCTGGCACTACAAGCCAACCTGGACAGCCTCACAAGATAGGCAGACCTCAAGCTGATGTCATTTTATACAGAGAAATACAACGTGCTCCACCTGGGGAGAGATAATCCACAACACACTTACAGGCCTGGCAGTACTACACTTGCCAGCACCACAACTAAATGAGACCTGGGTGTCATGATAGACAATAAAATGAACGTGAGCCACCAATGCAATGCCGTAGCTGGCAAATCTAATCAAACCCTGGTGCGTATCTACCAATGCATCTCAAGCAAGGCTAAAGATGTAATTCTCCCATTCTGCTTGCCCTTGGTGAGATTGCAGATGGAGTACCCTGGCCAGTTCTGGGTGCTGCATTTCAGGAAGGATGTGGAAAAGTCCAAAGGAAGGCCATGCATATGATTAGAGGCCTAGAAACCAGATCATATGAGGAGAGGCTGAAAGACTTGGGATTTTTCAGCCTGAAGGGAAGAAGGTTGCTGGGGTCATCTTACCCTCAGTGGTCTTTCTTGCCCAAGTGCAGGTGGGCTGGACGGATGATCTGTAAGGTCTCTTCCAGCCCCTAACAACTATGAAACCTTGTCTTCATGTCTTAAGGGTACCCTGAAACACATGTCTATACTCCTGGATGTAAAGGATCAAAGTTAGCACAGGTGTTGGAACCTAATACTGCAACTATAGCAAAGATGAAAAACTCAGAAGCAGGATGGATTTGATTTAAATTGCTGGTCAGGAAGCTTCAATTTAATCATTGTTTTCTACAAAAAATAATTCTTGCTGTTTGAAATAAACTTCATTAAAATATTCCCAAATAAGGTCTCTTTTACAGCCTGGCAAAACTGCTGCTGTGACAGGTTTTCCTTCCATCATACCATTGCCTCACTAGATCTCAAATTAATGGAGAGGCTATACTCAGAAATGTACCCCTCAAGACTTCTGGAATATTCTGCTCAAAATGTTTCATTTTTGTTTCTACTGCTCCTCCTTCCTTGCATTTATATCCAAACTCCTCTTCCTTGCCCAGATCTACTCCATCCCCAACAAGCCTCTGTTCATTTAACTTCTTGAAACTTTACACTTTTAAAGAGAGGTAAGGGCTTGACTCTGCATACAAAAACTTACAGAGAAACAATAGGACTAATGGATAGGTAATTAGGTCTGTTATCTCTTATCTTCATATACTGCTGTTAACAAGGATGTTATCTCTGGGGACACAAATTCACAGTTTAAGACCTGAAACTAAGCATCACAAAGATGCTTAATGGGTTCTTCTAGACTGAGCACTGAGTCCCATTGAGTAAAGTAGTTTTCTTTAATCTTTACAAATCTATAGAGGAGTCTCTGGGAACCTCATAAGATTGGGCCTCTAATATAGCCCATGGCCTGTTGTGACCTATTTATAAAAAATGTTTCTAAAAAAGTTATGTGAATATGTTATCTCAAATAGAGATTATAACTTCTAATTATATACTATTCCATGATGATCTCTTTCAGATCTAACATAACTTAAATTAAAACTATCTTTATATGAGTTTCTCTCTTTAAAGCATCTTAACAAAAAAAAATTAACTAAAAAAAACCTAATTTAAATAAAAACATCTGAATGTTTTAAATCATTGATTTTTATCCACCCTGCTCAGGAGAAAATAATGAAGCAAGTCTGAAACTTATAACATTTTGGTCCAGTGCACATTTGATGCATTTTTTAGCCAAAGATTCAAGTACCCCAGGAAAAAAAGGAATAAAGGAAAATGTTGAAATTGCAAAATACTTCCATCACAACCAGTTTGCTTCAGCTTCATTGAAGAGAGCTGGGGGAATCCAAGCTAATTCTCCCTGAAGACATATGGCGGAATTTAGTGTTTGACTGCTTTGAACTATTAATTAAAAAGTAGCCTAGTCCAATGATCATTTGTGAAGAAAATCATGACAAAATTGATGGAAGTCAAAGAATAGTCAACACTGGACTAAAGAGAAATGTAGCAGATATGTCAAATACACTAAAAACCTTATTTCCAAAGCCTTGGACAAACTACAGAAAGACTACTGCTGTCTTGCAGATGCTGCTGAAATTTGGAAAGAACTTCAAGAAACATTAAAGCAAGAAATACCCAACAGCAAAGTTAACTGCAGGCAGTAAAGAAGTGGATGGATCAAGCCATCTGTGAGGCTTGGGCTGTGGTATGGGGATGGAAGGAGCCGCAGATTGCGCCCCTGGCATCGGGGCACAAATGCAGCCTCCCGCTTACGGAAGATCTAAATGAACCAACTGAGATCAAGTCATGGCAGGCGAGAATAGGAGGGCGGTTGGCCCAAGGACAGGTGGGCGGGCCATGGAGAGCAGCCCCGAAGAGGCCCCCTGTCACACTAAGTTATGTATATTGGTCTACCCAACTTGAGGCAGTGGATGGCTCATTTTGAGGTCAGATTGCAGGACTGGCCACCATTTTCACAGGCTTAGGATCTGCCACATCTCATTGGTTGAGGGGTCCCACTGGTCCTGCCCCCAACACTTATTAGCTAAGAGGGCTGTCCTGAAAGGGCTGTCCATCATGTGCCCACCCCCTCCCCCCACTGATTGGCTGAGAGGGCTGTCCATCATGAGACCCCAAAATCGTGATTTGAGTAAGTCCCTAGTTATGTAGTAAAAAGTGTCCATTATCCACCTTTCAAGAGAAACAAAATATCCCAGTTGATATACCAAGCAAAAACAGATGGCTCCCACCCCACGGTTGCTTTCCATTTACTAATTATCTAAAAATGTGACCACATCATTAAGATTGTTAGTAAAGCCTAAGCAGAAAAACTTTGTTGAAAATTCATGAGAGAATCAGGAAGCGAGAGGAAATGGGATCTTCACTATCAGTGGTGCAGTGAGATTGGTGCATACAGTACAGGACAAGTGCCCCAGGGACCAACTTAGCAGAGAAGGGCTGTGGGTGGGTAGAACAAAAATAGCAGCTGCGGACAGAGCTGACTGCCATTGCCACATGATTGCAGTTGTGATTGTAGCAGCAACTGGAAGTTAGCCTGTGCCCTGGGCACCCAACTATATCCCAACACTGCTGTTCTGTGCCTCTGATCCTGGGCTAAGACTTAAGTATTTACTTCAAGCAAGTTTAGTTACTATTAGATTTTGGCAAAATATTAGACATTGGTACTGGAGCCTTCAACTTCTACCCTGCCCTCTCTCTCAGAAGTGACGGACAAGAAGGACAGGTGGAAGGGAGGCAGGGGGACAGGGACCAGTCAGGGCCTTCCCTATGCTGCCTCTGCATGGATAACAATCTCTTGGGGCCTCCTGTCTTCTGAGCCACTTGTTCTTGATCTTCCTTCTGACTGCGTCTAGAGAAAACAAGCATGAGGAGGAGCTGGGGTCTTATGGAAGGTGAGAAAGGCTATAAGCCAAAGGAACTAACCTCATATGATCTAAAGGATTTAAGCCCCGGAGTCAAAAATAATGGATTGTTAGTGGTGCTCCTTATGAAATAAAAAAAATGGTCTCAGTCTGGTTCAGGGTGGCTAGGTTTCCTCATCACAAACCACCTCACAGTTAGCATATGTTTTGACATTTTCAGCACAAGTCAAAGAATGACAGATGAAAAAAAAGTTCAAACTCCATGCTGCTTACTTTTTGGCTGCATCGGGGATAGACAAAAGACAGATATCAACTGCAGAGTAGGTGTGTAATTGTGGACATCTGGCTTTCGTCAATCAGACTGAGGTCACCAACTCTTTGTACAAGGGATACTAAAAGTCACCCCCCACAACAACTGTCTTTCCATCCTGCACTGGATTTAGTCCACTGAGTGAGAGGTGAAAATAGCTGTATTATATTAGCATCTCCCAGAGACATCTGGTCTCCAATAACTTGTATTTTTAACCTTCTCACTAAGAAGGGACCATGCTAGTAGTAACAAAGTGGCTACAAGCTATGACTGACAAATCTACAGAAATGAAGAAGAAAAAAATCAGAGCAAAACACATTAAAAGTCTGTGTACAGAAAGCACTGTGTATTACTTGCACATGACAAGAGTAGGAGACTCAGTTTACTGCACTGACACACTTCATACTCAAAAATTCTTTTTACTAATTAACATTCCTCCAGCCCAACTCCAAGAGGCCAGAGAAGAACACTCAATATATCTTCCAGCTGTTTCTCCTCAGCCAACATTACCTCAACCTTTTCTAAGCACAGCTTCAACTGAAGTTAGTTCTCATCTATGCTCTGGTCTCAGCAAGGTACCAGGTAGGCCACTGACTGTTTTAGCTCCACATCATCAGATCCACCCAAAGAACCTTAAGGAAGAGCAAGACCCTCAGGCCAGAAACTCTTGAGGTTTCTTACTATCAACAGGAACACTGGAAATCTTCATTCAAACCCCACAGCCTCAGCTATGTTCTGGATGGAATACAGAAAACACTGAAAAATAATCTTCCTCCACTTTCCATAATCTCATAGCTCCTGGCGACTCTACATGTTAAACAAGAATTGAAACTATGAGACTAGATGAAAACTGAAGGGAAAACTATTTATTATTGTGTTGGCCATCCTTACAGCAAAAAGAAAAAGAAAGTCACACAGACACAGTACCCCCACTGTAATCTCGGTACAGACCAGAAGTTTCTCACGATCACTTATGTTCAAGACAACCTACAGACCTAATAATAATCAACATAGATGCTTGAGCTGCATTCCAACAGCAGCATCAGGAAATGGTCTCATGAAGTCATAAGTGTTGTCACCAGTTTTAATTAAACTTAAAAATGAGAATGAGATTTTCAATAAAGTAGTAATTGGTCCAGTTGTCAAAGTGGTGGTTTCCTTGGTGGTTGCTCAAGAAACCATTCACAAATGTTGACTTCACTATTTACACAACCCCACTACAGAATAGATCATGACTGCAAATTGTCAAACAAAGTTGTCCCATCATCTCTGAGAATGACACCGAGGCAGAATAATCCCTTTTGTACCCTAAATACTTTTACTTGTTGCCCCAAAAGCAGGCACTGTAGTCTATATCTGCATAAAGTTTACTGCAAACTAAATCTGATAATGGGAAGGTGTCAAAGTTAGCCCCTTAACCCCAAAAGCTTGAATTATACCATCCCACCATTCAGAAGGTTGCCTAGTACCCATAAAAGGGTCCAAGGATCAGATATCAGCAACTCATTAATCAAATCACACACAGTTTAAATTTACATTAGGAACTAATGACTAAAAGGAGCCTCCTGGTGCATTAAGTCCAATACCTTGTGTTTGCACACAATCATTTACCCATACAGTTCTAAAAATCATCTGCTCCAAAACTTTCACACACCACAACTGCAAGCACAAAACTAAAAACTTACCACAGTAAAAATAAGGAGAGGAGAGATGAAGCATTGCCAATGCCCCCTGCCACTGAAATGACAGAGACTTAAATGGCCCAGGATATAGCAACCTACAGCCCATGAACTAAATATAGCCTGCCAAGCAATTTCAGCACTCACAAACATCAAACACTGGTGGTGATTTGACAAAGGGATAATCTGCAGCATTCAGCTGCTGAGGAGTCAGCAGCAGCCTGAAGAAAGGATCATGCTCCATACTACCAAGGAAGACAAAAATCCCCACAATACTTGTTAATCTGACATAGGAGAAAATTCCTTTCTAACCCCAAATGTGGTGATCAGTGGGCATGTCTACACAAGCCGTTAATGTGCTGTAATAAATTGTGGACCTTGCTGCTCCAATTTATTGCTCCCAAGCACATGGTTTACACCTGCACCCTGACTGCAGCACACTAAGTTGAGTCACAGCAGCCCCACATAGCAGGAGGTCTGGGGGATCAGCCTACCAGCCCGTGCTGCTCCAGCTGGGCTCAATGTGCTGTGGAGGGGAAGACTGGGTCAAGAGGATGCTTTAATGCAGGGCTAGCTGGCACACAGTCCCCCGCACTGAAACATCCTCATGCCTCAGCTAGCCAGCGCAGAACCTACATGTGTGCTGCTCCACATGAAAAAATGTATATTTGTAAGTCCTACCCTGCTGTAGAGTTTATTAGATTCATGAGTCTTAATAGGGGTACACATGTACCACTGAGATGTTTACTGCACAGTTAATTAGTCAACCAAAAAGAGCATGTCCTTTTCCCCCCATCCCCACCTCCAGCCCAAGAACATGAGCAACCAGGATGCTTTAGTCAAAACCTATAGCTTTAAGCCATGTAGATGTTCTATTTGTGCCAGGAGAAAACCCCTAGCTCAAGGAATCTAGTTTAAGAGGGTTTAAGGAATCTAGGCTAGATCTCTGGAAGAAAAATGGTTCTTCCAGGAAGTTTTTGGAGCGTGTTGTAGACAGCTTCTTGCTGCAAGTGCTGGAGTGGCCAACTAGGGACCATGCTTTTCTTGACCTGCTGCTCACAAACAGGGAAGAATTGGTGGGAAATGTAGTAGTGGACGGCAACTTGGGCAGCAGTCACCATGAGATGATTGAGTTCAGGAACCTGAGGAAAGCAAGGAGGGAGAGCAGCAGAGTAAAAGAAAGCAGAAAAAGCAGACTGACTCACTGAGGGAACTCACAGGCAGGATCCCCTGGGAAGCCAGTCTGAGGGGAAGAGGAGTCCAGGAGAGTTGACTGTACTTTAAAGAAGCCTTAATGAGAATGCAGGAACAAACCATTGCAATGCAAAGAAGACTAGCAAGAATGGCAGAAGACCAGCCTGGCTTAGCAGGGAACTCTTCAGGAAACTAAAGCACAAAAAGGAAGCTTATAAGTGGAAACTTGGACAGATAAAGAGGCATTGCTCAGGCATGCAAGGATGAAGTCAAGGCAGCCAAAGTGCAATGAGAGTTACAACTAGCAAAGGATGTGAAGGGTAACAAGAAGGGTTTCTACAAGTATCTTGGTAGCAAGGGGAAGATGAGAGAAAGTGTACATCCCTTACCAAATTAAGGGAACCTAGTGACAGAGGATGCAGAAAAGACTAAAGTGCTCAATGTCTTTTTTGCCTCAGTCTTCACAGGCAAGTTCAGTTCCCAGACTACTACAGTGGGCAGCACAGCTTGGAGAGGTGGTAAGCAGCCAACAGTGGCAAAAGAACACGTTAGAGAGAATTTAGAAAAGCTGGACATACACCAGTCCATGAGGCTGAGGGAGTTGGCTGATCAAACTGCAGAGCCACTAGCCATCATCTTTGAAAACTCATGGTGATCTCATGGAGAGGTCCTGGATGATTGAAAAAAGGCAAGAACAGTGCCCATAGTTAAAAACCTGACCCAAATTGAACGTTTGTAGATTCCTCTTGGGCAAGAAGGACATCCTACATTCCACAGCCCTCCACTCTCACTATCTACAAGGGAGAGAGAGGAAGAGCATTAGCTCCTTGACAGACTAACAGGAGCCAACTCACAAGAAGGGAGGCATTCTCCTGAGGCAGAAACCCTCTCGGAGCTCTGGGAAGTTTCTTGCTACAGGAAAAAAAGAGCCCACCTGGTGTACACCTTCCATTCAAGCCAGAGGAGCAAAGTGGGAGGTACATGTGGGGTTGTAGCCCTCCCAGAGCCTCAGGATGGTTCTAGGGTAATTCCTCCCCTTCTCATCCCACCAATCAGCTTTAGAATCGTCTGGTGAAACTAGAGTCATATAGGGAGCAGGGGACAGCTGTGCCACAGATGCAAGGCTCCCTGAGCATGGGCAGCCTTGTAGCTGCAGGAGATTCCAGGGGATAAGGAATAGGACTTGGGAAACCATGTTCCCAAGACTACCTCCTCATCTCTGGGCTTTAAATGACACCCCACCACCCAGGTGAGCAACAGAGGGTGGGGATTGTAAAGCCACGGGAACTGGAAACAGGGCCAGGGAAGCCATCCCTGTCCTGGCAAAGAGCCCTGTAGATTTTAAATGCCACGTGTGCCACCCAGCTTGACAACACACTCAGCAATTTAGAAGTCATGGACCTGGGATCCAAGGTTGGGGAAGCTGTTCCCAGCCCCACTTTCCCATGCCTCCAACTTTAAATCACCCTGTGTGCAGCTCATCTGGGGTTGCACATGAGGGGATTTAAAACCAGGGTGGGGCTGTCCAGGTAGCAGAGAAGGCAAGCTATCAAATAATGAGCTCCACCAAGGGCAGTGGTAGCCCAAAGCATAGCCCTCAAGTGTCCTCTCACTGGAAAGTTTGCCTGAACACCTCTCCAGACGTGGGGCTACAGGAATGCCTGAGCAGTCCAACTCTCAGCCTAATTTCCTACCAGTAAGAATTTCTCTGAAATTCTTACAAGTAGAAATGAACATCTGTAGGCAGCTTTTGTTATGTTCAATGATGGGTAAAAAAAATTCTCTGACAGCAAACAGACAGCAGACAGACAACAGTCAAATACCCTGAAGCATCAGATTACCAGACAACTACTACACTACAATAAAACTAACTCTATACCCCACCCTGGGGACTGCAAATACCTGAATCCACATATCACTCGTGCTAATTGTAGAACCAAGAACTCCTGATACTGTCATAACCTCCCTTCCATAAATGTAAAGCAATTCAGATTCTTTGCCCTGCCTATTGCTGAAAAGACCATTTCAAAGTTTAGCCCTCCCACTGGAAGACTCCCAACTATTTCTGTGAACTAATTGTTCATTACCAGACTTAACTGACCTTGCTATAAGATAAAATACCAAAGGAATTTGCTTCTATTACATATAATACGAGATAGAGACTTAGTACTTTGGATCTTGGTTCTTCCTTGATCTGAACTGAATTAGCTAACATGTGAAGACAATTACTGTAGGGCTAGAGGCAGTATCAAACCAGGTCTCAGTAACAGACAAGGCCACCAATGCTTCATCCATAGCATTTTAAGGCCGTGGGCATCTGCTAATCTCGTTACTTGTTACTTTGGGTAAAGTTGTTGGTAAGAGATTTAGAATAAATATTTAGCTGTTGGTTAATTTATTTAAGAATTTCTTTGATGAAACATTCTTGGGAACTAATACATTAGCAACACTGAAGACACTGGAGGAAGACGGTACACAGAGACCCTTGAAAGAAATAGAATTTTTGGCATGATGCTGGTAGTCTATACTAGTGTTTCTCAACGTTTTAAGTAGCAAGTAACCCCCTAACTTCTGAAAATTTTAATAAGTACCCCAACACTCAATTTTCTAGGAAATTTTATATTTACAGACTAATGTGTGTCATATGTTGGAAGAAGGGCTGTATATGTAAGGCAGTGATATGACAGATGTCTGATCTGGTGTGGATTGGGTTGCTACCTTTTACACTAGGGGCGCACAACTCAAGTATGTACCTGGGTTAAAGGTGATGTTGGCAAAAGCTAGGAGGGCTGAACACAGTGCCATGCAAAGCGCAGCACACCAAATTACAGGGGAATTTAATTGTTTAAGTTGCACCAAATTTTTTGCTGTAGTTTTGAGAAGAAAAGAGGGTGAGTGTTGGGGTACCCACGTACCCCCTGCTTGTGTCTCACATACCCCCAGGGGTACACAAACCACAGGTTGAGAAACTATGGTCTATATCCTCTCAGGTAGAAGCTGCATAGAGCTGACCTTCCAATGTTGGAGTTTATACAACAGTAGGCTGTGTACCAAACAGCATGAGCTTGTCAGAGACAGGGAGGCACGGTGCCTGTACATGAACAAAACAATTGGATACTTCAAGAGCTAGAAACTACACGCCCCTCCCTATTTATAAGCAGAGAGAAGTGATGTTATAGAATTACAGAAGAGTAGGGTTGGAAGGGATCTCCAGAGGTCATCAAACCAACCCCCTGCTCAAAACAGAATCATCCCTATCCAAACCAACCCATACAAGTTCTTTTGTAAACTATGCAACCAACCCTGCTATACAACTAAAAGGCATATTGACCAAAGACATCAGAAGAGCCTAACCTGCCACAAGTAAAACAGGAGAAGGAGGGATGTCAGCATCCTACTGTTGCAAGTGTTATTAAAATACCCTTGACAGATCCATGGAAGAGGGCCACACTAGTCTGAAAGGCTACGTGCACCACAGAGCTGGTAGATGAAAGGAGAGAATGAAAGAATAGCTGGAACTGAGAGGAAAACCTCAGAGCCAGTAGTGGTGTCAGCAAAGAACAGCACTCAAACCTCCTTCATCGCCCATCTCACCCTGGTGGACTCGTACTAAAACAGGAAGAGTATTGGTATTGACACCATTCTTACTCATAATATTTTCCCAAATTAGATGGTTACTTTGATCATAAACTTGCTATACATTAACTAGCTTTTTAGATCTGCTCTTCAGCTGTATGTTAGAATCCAGGTATCTTCTCAGAAGTGATATCCATTATCTGCAGGAGAAATAGGGTAGGGCCTTGTTATAGGAAAGTGTATTTAGTCTAACTTGAGATTTCTCTTGCAACTGAAATAATACACTGCTGCAGAAAGGTGGCACATTTTCCCATACCCCCATGCTACATTTGAAATAACTTCCATTTTCCTCTTGTGACAAGTTTCCTCTGTCAAATTCCAACAAAAAAAACCATAAAAAACCCAAACACCATACACAAGTGTTCTGCCCAGCCTTTCAATGATAAGTAAATTACTGGGGGAGAAATGACCAACATGTAATGCACAGGTCAGACTACAGTTGTCCCTTCATCAGCAATTTGTTAACTATACTTCAACTAGAGACCCCCACAGACATTTTTAGCCACTGATAAATCACACAGGACCAAAAATGGGTGGGGAAAGTGGCAAATGTGTGAAGGGTGGGGAATATCTTTCTAATTTTTTCTTGCTAATGAAAGACATATCCTTGTTTAGACTACTGCAGCTTTATGAAATTAGATTACTGCCTCTTTTGTCAAGCATATGGAGCTCACAAGACTCCTTTCTGGTGTCTAAATCTTCACGAACTATCACTACTGGTTATGTTCCAGTTCAAAGGTGCTATAACTATTTGAATTTGTTATCTAAAATTACCTCATCAGCTAGAACTAAGTGCGGTAGGAGCTGGTTGCACCTCAGGAAGCAAAACTTGTCCATCACCTCAGCAAATGGGTCCTTCATTTTAAGTATTATCCAAACATGACTGAAGTCAATGGGAGTGTTTTCATCAACTTCAATGAACTTTGGATCACGCCTGTTCCATCTTAATTATACGGCTACTTTATTTTTTTGTGGTTAACCTTATCCAACTAGAGCCATCTGTAATTAGATTAAAAAGCAATAGTAGGTGACTGGATTCTGCAAGACATGCAACCTTGTAGAAAGCCAGTGGGCTTTAGATATTTCTAGATCCCAGTTAGAATGTAAGCACAACCTTATTTTAAGTCTGTGAACCCATACATCTGTTCTTTAATACATGCCACATGACAAGCAGAACTTCTAGCTCTCAGGCATTCATATGCAACTCATTGAGCTTGACAAGGGTCATGAGTTGTAGACGAGAGAAAAAAATGGGCTTTTTTACATTTTTCAACCTCAAATCTTTATGCCAAACTACGACCAATGTATTCTCTACCTGTCCATCTATATATTAGCAAATTTACAACGCCTAAATCACCATCCCTTTGGCTCCACCAGTGATGATAAATGATGGAGAATATACTGTTCAAGATGCATGTGTTTTTACCATCATAACACCTAATCACTACTTACTTCAATGAGAAATGAATACTTCAAAGCAAGAGCATTATTACTGCAGAAGTGTATTACTTGGGAGGCCAGATTTAGACACCTGGCCTGCATGATAAAAATCAAAGGATACATAAGTGCTCAGGACTTCCAAAATGAAAATCAGAATACTTATTTTAAATACATATCTAAATGCTTTAAAGTACCCAAGCTTCAAACCATGGCCTGGCTTCATAATCAAGTGCACTAAAACTAATCTAAAGACAATGGATCCCAATAGAGAGCTCTGAATCTGCTACTGCCTGCAAGCTCAGATAGCACTGGCTCATTCTTCTAGATCCAAAGGCCCTAAGTTTAGTGCCCACAGATGATATGAGAAGCAGCTTTGTTACAAGTCGAGGCTAATATGGGAAGCCAGGGATCAGCCCAATGCTTGAACCTTTACTGTTTGGCATACAGGACCAGATCTGATACCTAGAAGACAGTAACAGACTCTTCTATACGTATAAAGGAACAAACAACAAGCAGCAAAAACTTTGAAGTACCAGACAAATTTTAGTATGGATTTCTGTTTTAAATCCTTGGGTTTGTCATGTGAAGCACACATATATGTTTGCATACATAACCGTGTTAATATTGAGCCACATCCTTAAAAGGTTGTCACAGCAATCCAGAGTGTCTCACCCGGGTTGAGAAGCACTGCTTTTGGGGAATGGGGTTGTTTTTGTTTTTCTATAACTTCTACAGACATGTGCATATGCAGGAAATGATTCTCACTTCTCCACAACTTTGTAGTAATCAATATATCTACCGGCTAAGGTAAGACTGGTCCAGCATGCACCTGAAACTGAAAAAGGCCCCCAAGTGTAGTTTAGTGACCACTCAAACCTGTGTACAAGCCTATTGAAGGCAAAAGAATCTGCATTAGCTTTTTAGTAGGTGTTACACCTGCCTAAAGCTACCTGTTGTCAGGCTGCGACCCTGAACCTGGGGCTTTGCCCTGCCAAGCACAGCAGCTCACCCTGGTCTGCCACCACTCCAGGAGAACCCTGGGGCAAACAGAGGTAGCTCCATCTCAGCCTAGCTGCATGCCCACTCTCTGCCACCAGAGTGGCTAGTCAAGGTCAGCTAATCTCCTACCCCTTCCCATATAAACCACTAACCCAGAAGGGGAAATTTCCAGGCAGCAAAGAGCAACTGTGTACCTAGGCTGCTGCACTTTTGAATTGTTCTGCTATGACTCTAATGGATTCTCTGAACACCTGGCCCAGCTAGCCTCTTAACCTCACGTTTTGCCTGATCCTCTGAATACCAGGCCTGGCTCTGGCCTGACCTCATGGATACCTGATCTGGCTAGCCCCACTCTACCCCATTCAGCCTGACCCCCTGGACCACCTACTTGGTTTCCCAGATATATATCCTAGCTTTGGACCTCCTGGCTTCTCCCAACTCTGAGATGACTCCCAGACCTGGCTGCCTACACCCCACCATGACACCCATTCAGTGATACCTGTGTACACCACATAGTCAAGCAAACTGTAGCTCTGGCAACAGCGACAAAATACAAGTGTCATATAGACAGTGGACACTCCCAGGACAAGAAAATAGCAACCATCAATCCACCTAGAACATGGTGTATGCACGAGGGCCACCCAGACCTTCGATGCATATGCCTGGGCACATGCATTGAAAAACTAACGTATTTGCAGCTTTGTATTTTAAATTAACCTGTTCATCAGAAAGAAGAGAAGGTTGTACAAAAGTACTCTAGGAAGTATTTGGAAATGGGATTTTTGTGGGTAGGTATGAAGATGAGCCACAACCTCAGCATGCTGCTTGTTACAAATATTACTAAACCAAAATTTAAAAGGAAACGTCAGAGAAGCGAAGGCTGCCCAGACTTTCCATCCTCCCTTTAGGCCACTGAGACAGAATCCAAAGACTAGACTGAGTCCAGTGTTTGGTGGCTCCATGGATATAGTTATACAAGTGCCTGGGAATCAAACCCAGGTCTCCTGTGTAGTTTCATAGTAGCTAGGGTCAGGAGGGACCTGAACAAATCATCTAGCCTGACCCCCTGCCACAGGCAGGAATGAATACTGGGTTCACAAGACCCCAGACAGGTGATCATCTAACCTCTTTTTGAATTTACCCAAGGTAGGGGCGAGGACCACTTCCCTGGGAAGTTGGTTCCAGATGATGAGTTTGTAGGCAGCCACCAGGTCCCCCCTCAGCCTCCTCTTGCCAACGCTGAACAGGTTCAGGTCCTTCGGTCTCCTCATAGGGCCTGTCCTGCTGCCCTCTCACCAAACAGGTGGCCCTCCTATGAACACTCTCCAGACTGGCCATATCCTTTTTAAAGTGCAGTGCCCATACTGGATGTAGTACTCCAATTGTGGCCTGACCAATGTCACATAGAGGGAGAGTATCACCTCTCTGGACCAGCTTGAGCTGCATCTTTGGATGCATGACAAGGTACGGCTGGCCTTGCTGGCTACGGACTGGCATTGGCAGCTCATGTTCATCTTGGAGTCAATAATGACTCCAAGATCCCTTTCTGCCTCTGTACTTTGAAGAAGGAACTCCCAGCCTGTATGTTTGCCATGGATTTCTTCTCCCAAAGTGCAGCAACCTGAATTTATCTACGCTGAATCCCATCCTAGTCTCATCTGCCCACTGTTGTAGTCTGTCTAAATCTAGCTGCAGTCTCTCTCTGCCTTGAAGTGTGTCCACCTCACCCCACATCTTAGTGTGATCAGCAAACTTGGACAATATGCTTTCAACCCCCTTGTCCAAGTCACTGATGAAGATGTTAAATGGTGCAGGCCTGAGGACTGAGCCTTGGGGGACCCCACTGCTCACATCTTGCCAGGTTGAGTACAACCCATCCACTACTACTCTCTGGGTGCACCCCATTAGCCAGTTTTTTACCCATCCAACTGTGTAGGCATCAATGCCACAATCGCTTAATTTATTAATGAGAATGGGCTGAAAGACAGTGTCAAAGGCCTTCTTAAAGTCTAGAAAGACTACGTCCACAGTGACACCATCATCCAAGGATTTAGTTACCTGGTCATAAAAGGCAATCAGGTTGTCAGGCAGGACCCGCCTTTCATGAACCCATGCTGGTTGCCCCTGAGCATGATCTCCCCTGTTGGCCCCCCACAGATGTTCTCCTTGATGATTTTCTCCAAGATCTTCCCGAGCACTGAGGAGAGGCTTACGGGCCTGTAGTTACTTCCTTCCTCCCTTTCTTAAAAATGGGGACCACATTAGCTAGTTTCCAATCCCCCGCACCTGGTCAGATGACCATGAATGCTCATACAGCCAGGCCAAGGGCTCCGCGATGACCCCTGCCAGCTCCCTCAACACCAGATGCTACACTGAAACAAAGGGGACTCCAGACAAAAAAAAAAAAAAAAAAATAGATTCTTGGTTAAGAATGGGGCCATTAAGACAAGTGATAAAAACTAACATATTTGCAGCTTTGTATTTTAAATTAACCTGTTCATCAGAAAGAAGAGAAGGTTGTACAAAAGTACTCTAGGAAGTATTTGGAAATGGGATTTTTGTGGATAGGTATGAAGATGAGCCACAACCTCAGCATGCTGCTTGTTACAAATATTACTAAACCAAAATTTAAAATGAAGTAATTTTCAGCACTACATAGAAGCCACACACAATTGTTTTACTTAAACTACAAGCTGAAAAGTGTTACAGGAAAATGGCTTGATAAGCCTGCCCTTCATCAATAAATTCAATATACAAGGACTGCAAAAACTTCTCTAAGTTGCTTATCGCAGAGACAGGGAATTCTCACACAACCAGGAAAGACTTGATCTTACCAACAACAAAGAGGTAATGATTTCTGTTGCAAGAAGAAAGATTCAGAAGCAAAAATGTTTGAAGCTCATTTTCTAATCATACCAGATAACCTCTGATAAAACAAATGGTTGAAAACCAGCATAAAGGAATAACCAGTATCAAAATAAGTGTTCTCTGATATGAAATTGATTACACTAGCTGTGTTAAAAGTGCTAATATTCTGACATTTGTCAGGTGTGAATTTAGCAGAGAGACTTCCTGTTACAGTAATCATTACTAAAACATACTATAGTAAAAACTATTTTTAAAGCTAGGAATGAATCCACTGGAAGCAATGGTATTGATTGGATGTGTTATGTCGGAACCCATAGTGAACACCAAGAACTATTTTTGTACAATGAGGTTGGCTGGCTGTGACAAGGAAAAGCACTGATCCATATAAGTTGCCTGGAGAAGTTTAAGTGTTTTTAATAAAGGGTTTGATATGGGCAAATAGTGGCCAGCAAAAAAGGTGGTGGTTGACAGTAATCTATTAAACTAAAAAGTTTGAAACCACTGGACTAAATGACCTTCTGGCCTTAAACCTCTATGGCTTGTACTCTGAAGCATGGAGACACTAAAGCATTCCTTAAAAATAAATCAATGAGAAATCACCATAATTTCCCTAACACACATTTCCCCCTAATTTTTTATGAAATTTTCCAGCCTGAGGGAAACACCAACTATAGAGAATAATATCAAGTGCCACACTTCAAATTTACCAATAGTTATAAGCAACTAAAACAGGGTTTATAACAGGGAGCGTCTGGCACTTTTAATAAACAGTGTTACCAATCCTACATATAGTAAACATAACAACGTGACCCAATGCAGAAAAACAGATCTTGTAGGTGTTGACTTTCCAAACAACATGCTGCAGATGAAACGAAAATACCTTAACTCAAGTCAATTTTACACCTACCACTCAGCAACTAGTGGACAGCCATGAAATGGATAACAGCAATATAAAGACATATTAAAAGATCAAGAATATGCCCCCACCCACTGCCATACACAAATGAATGTCACTATAAAAAAAAAAATCAGTGGTGTATCTTCATCTTAACATAAATGGGAATAACATGCTTAGAGAAGGGTAAAAAAAAGGACAGAGTTGAAAAAAATTAGCTTGTCTTAGTTTAGTTATAAATAAAAATAGGAAACTACACAGATTTATAACAGAGAATGTTACATAGACTGTTTGCTGCTATTTATTCTAAAATCGGTGATTCCCAAATTTGTGGGGGGAAACAGACCCCATGTCAACCTTCAAAATGTCATGGACCATCACATACCCTTAAACTTTCAGATGATGTATAGGAAGAAAAGCAAACCATGGGCTGCTTGCCACAGCGATACACAAACTGTGGTTTGGAAACCACTGCCCTACATTAGGTAGGTCATCCAGCCTGTGGGCGCTCTCTGGCCAGACAATGCAACTCTGGATCTGGTCTGTGGGATCTGGCCTGGATCTCACTGTTATTCAGAGAGGCATTCTGACACTGCAGCCAGAAGCCAAGGACCTAGTGCTACTCTTTTTCCTACCACCACAAAATATCCAGGTTTTTATTTGCCACTCAGCTTGCAAAGTCATGACAGAGGAAAAAGTGGCAGCAGCACAGATGCCCCCGCATGCTGGCCTTGCCGACACTACACTTGTGGCAGCCACAGCAATAAGTCCCAAAGGCAATACCAGCCCACCAGCTCATTTGAAGTTGACACCCTTGCTCTACATCAGGGATGTCAAACTCATCAGAGCCAGCCTGATCTAATATATAGGGCTGATGGGGCACATACTGCATGCTGTAGTCTGAGACCTACAGCAGTATCGTGGGCTGTGTATTTGATGTCCCTGCTCTACATAACACAAAACAGTGACAGGCCAAGCAGTTAAGTTAAAGGTAAATGTGAAATTCACACAGGAATTACTTTTTCTTTTTTTAAAAATACTCACACAATTCTCATAAATCACTTATGAGACTCACTGCTACAAGACAGTGAAATAAACCTCTTAGTAGGATTGCAGAGTAATTAAATACTTATATAATTAAAGTAGAGTAATAGTTATACTACTTAGAGTACCAGGGTAGAATTTTTAAAATTGGTCCGAGTACCCAGGCTCCATTGAAAGTCAAAGAACACAGAAGCAGTAACTTGGGAGGACCCTTCTAATACTGTCCTCTATATCTGCAGGCAATCATTTGTCCAATGGAAGCCCAAGAATGCCTTTTCCAACCTCTCTTACACACCACAAGCACAAAGTATTATAGTGAGAAAAAGCAAAGAAAAACCTACAAAATACCACAGGTAAAAAAACAACAAAACGAAACAAAAAAGAGGAGCCAAAGGCCAAGTAAGTCAAACAGGAGTTTAGCTCCTAATCGCTCACGGCTTTTTTTTTATTTTTTATTTTTTTATATATATCACTACTTATGTAAGGAAAAGCATCATCTTGTTTCAGGATACAAGTCAACCAGTATTTTACTGAAAGTGGAAATAAACAACTCTTAAAAGGAAGACTATCATAACATTCTCTAATAAGGAAATGGGTCATATGTGCCCTCTTCCAAAACATCTAATAACAGCAATGGCAGGAGCCAGGCCCACTTGCTATACTGGCACAGTGGGCGTAGGTCCACCAGGAAACTACAAACCTCCCTCAGTTGTTAGAGGAAGGCCACTAACTATGTAACCACTAAATGCCTAGGACAAAGGACAAAAAAAAAAAATCAGGGAAAGGAGTGAATGTCAAATGTTCTAAGGGGTATATCAAGCGGAGAAAACCTATTAGCACCCACTGTGTCTAGAACATATATAAGGAGCTTATGAACACCACCCAGTGAAACTCTTCCTGGAGGCATGCATGGATGAATGAAAGAAAAACAAGTCCCAGAGTCAACTGGGTCCCCTCCAGACTGCACCTCCTTCCTGGCAGGATAGATGGATAGCTTTGCCAGGACCAGAAGGAGGTTGATCAGAAGGTCCTGAGGCTTTGTTGGGTTATGTACAAAAAATAAGAAACACAGGGAAAAGTGTGGGCAGAATCTTAATAATAAGTTCTTGGGGAAGCAGCAGAGGGGCTGCAGCCTTGTTCACCTGAGGCAGGCATGTACCAGGGTATCCCTCGGACTACAGAAGAGGCAGGTGTTGCAGAAGAGCCTGTGAAGCATACCAGATACATACCCATGCCAATGGCTCTATGCAGGAGCCACTGACTTAGATCCCTGGAGGTTCATGACATTAAGGTGGAATACACACTGGTCCACCACAGATTCTAGCCTTCAGCAAGTGTCCTGCCATTTGGCTTGTGGGAGGAACATGAGGGTGGGATGGTGAATTATACAGAGCATGAGTGCGTAGAGCTGGTGACAATGGACTGTTCAGAAGCAGACTGGTTTGATGTCCCCAGCCTACCAAGGTGGTGCAGTAGTACTGAACTAGATGGATTGGTAAACATATTCAACATGACAGCTGCCATCTCTGCTCTTTGGGAAAAGCCTTAGAATAGAGAGGAGTTAGTTATGGAGCGGCAAAGTAGGATCCTATGCTTTTCCAGGGCTCTTCTCCACCACAAAATATAGGGTCCTGGTCTTTTCATAAGTCATCTTGTTGACATTTGTATGCACCTTGCTGGCAAGTTCTTCTGATCTTCTGTGTCTGCATTCAATATAATTTTTCAATATCTGCTAAGAATGTTCTCGCAATTCTATCAAGCCTTCAGTAATATGACATTTATACATGGGTACTTTTACCACCTCCATCACTAGTATCTAGTTGTGCTGTAAGTAAGGTTATTATCTGTTATTCATTTTCTAACTCATAGGGGAAGTTTTAGATGCAATATAGTATATTACTGCTGTATTAACTATTTATAAAAAAGAGTGTTTTTATATTACTGTTGTATTTTCTAAAACAATGTCAAGAAAAAAATTCAGAAGCAGGTTGAACAGACACTTATTTAGCTGGGATGGTTTAATTAGAGCCAATTGTGTCTTGAGCAGAGCACTAGACTAGATGACTTCATGACATCTCTCACATCCCCACTTGCCTATAATCCTCATGTCAGGAATGATCACATTCCTCAACCAAATTTTTGTGTTTTTATAAGCACTTTGCATCCAGAGATTCCAAATACTTTCCAGACCACAAAGTAAATCCCCTCCAAAGTTAAGATGTGGAACCTGAAACAAGACAAAGATTTCCTCCAAGTGAAACAGTACATAGACCCAGAACTCTGGACTCCACTGTCAACTCTCTATTTACAGCTGTGTTATGTATTTTAATGACCAGCACTGGCCACATGTGTATGCATGCTCCTTTGTACGCTAACACTGAACTATATAGACCACCATCATAATGTGAATACCATCTACAAAGGACCCTGGGTCTCATCTGCTATGCCTGCCGTCCCAGGCATTGTTCTTCTTACCAGTGAGATCCAGTGTTCTGTCTATGAAGATGACAGAAGCTCTGCCTTGGGCTGTTTTCCTCCGGTTCTTGGCCAGGGCATAACTTGCCAAATCCCCTGCAATGACCTTGCTCAGTGTGCCAATGGCAAAGCTCTCCTCTCTCACGTCCAGGAACTCAAACAAGGCATTGAGGCCCGACACCAGCATCCGGACCTGAAGCTGCAGCTCAATGGGAAGTGAGGCAAAGTCGAGGTCACTCAAATTGCTGAGTTTTCTCTTCTCGGGCCTGGAGGAATTGAGGCGAGGCAGGTCCTCAGGCATCAGGGGGAAGAGGGAGGAAAAGGTGGGCATCACAAAGAGGTGCGCAGAGACAGGCGCCAGGAGCAGAGGCGCATACAGCACCTCAGCTGTGTAGCCCAGGTTGCCCATCCACTGGCACATCTTCTCCTCAAACAGCTCAAAGGCAGCAGCCGTGCTGCCCGCATCATGCTCGGCGCCACCGCGCTGGGCCAGCAGGTGGGCGGCGGGGCTAGCGGCGGTGAACACCACGCAGTACTGGAAGCTGCTGAGGCTCAGCACATTGTGGATGGTGTCGGCCGTGCGACCCCGCAGGAGCCCACTCACCACAAACAGCGCCTTGGGCTGCCCCGGCCCGCCCGCCTCGAAGCTGGACAGCTCCTTCACCCGCAGAGCGCCGGCCGCCAGCAGCCGCGCCGCCCCGCCGCCGCCCCAGTGCAGGCTCTCTGCGCACGCCGCGTCCAGGAACACCACGGCCCGCCGCGCCTTGGCCAGCACCGGCTCCCAGGCCTGCCGGCAGAAAGATAGCGCTGCCGCCGCCGAGGCACTACTGCCACCAGCCATGACAGGCCGGGCGCAGGGCGCGTAGCCGCACGTACCGAAGCAACCCCCAACCGGACTCTGACAACGACAACACTACACACGTGCTGCAAGGCTAGCTGGGTGGCGCGGGAATATGACGTACTGAACACTGCCGACTCCGATTGGCTGCGTGGAGGCGTGACGTAAGGAACTGTTCCAAGCCTTCCGTCAGCGCTGGAGCTCACCTGGGGGAGGGGGTGTAGCAGGTGTGCTGCACATGCGTGGCCCACGTGCCTCAGCAGGACCGCCCACGGAAGTGACTTACAGTCGCAAGTCCCAGGCACCGCTGCGTGGCTGCTGGCTTTCCACTACGACCGTGAGGCGCGCTGGGTGTTATCGTCACGTCTCGTGGACTCTCGGGGATCCATTCGCTCTCGCGAGTTGTGGCACAGGCGGCGAGGGAGCAGCTGGGCACGGTGCTAGCCCCGGGCTCTGCTGTTTTACGGGGTGGGGGAGCTGCACGCCTGGGGGCGCTCCTTGCTAGGCACGCGGAAGCTTTTTAGTCCTATACTAGCCTGAATTAGCACCTTCAAGTGGTTTTAAACACTGGTCTTGCCGCTCAAAGGGATGCCATGTCAGGGCAGGATTTTCTCTGCTCTACACGGTACCCAGCGCTTGTTCCATTCAGGGATGGCCACTTTCCACGGGTACCCCCAAGTTGCAGTCCTCCAGTATCCCAGGATCTATCACGTCCCCACCATTGAGTAGGGATAAATGCCTGTCCTGGCTCACCAGACCCTATGTGGCAACTCACAGCTACAGCTAGTCCTGCCCCTGCTTGCCAGGCTCCTCATGACATGTCACAGCTGTGCAAGCTTGTGGGTTAAAATCAAGTGTAGTTCTGACCACCTTGAATAGCGTGTAGAAGAGGGTGGAGGCCTATCCAGTTCACTACTAACAGGACTTCTTTCAAGAGTCTACTATAGCCTCCCAATGGGAGGATCTCAGCTATATGCCTATTTTCTGTAAATGGGAGATTTCTCCCAAGCTTGTTCCTTTGCCCTTTGGACTAAGGGCAAGCAGGACTTGGGGACATTGCAGGTCCAAGATATCCAGGCTTGGGCCCTAATGCATAGGATGCTTGCCATGGATTTGGGAGCATCTGAAGCCCCAGGCTGAAGAGTCTGGGAAGGAGGTTACTTGCCAGTGAGTAGACTTCAACAACTGAGTTCTACTCGGGCAACAGAATTCAGAACTGATTTGTTGACGTGCTGCCTGTGGAGCCATCGGATTCAGAACTGATTTGGCTAATTTGGCCCGTGACACACAAACAAACAAAAAAACCTCTGGGGGACAGCCAGAGGTTTCTAGACTAATGGTACAACTGCTCCAGACTCCACGGTAGCACTAACACCAATCAACATGTATGTGGTTCACAGGGTAAAGTGTAAAAAATTCTGTCTATTTTTGTTTTAAGGATGGGAATGATACATCTATAGTAGCTGAGTTCCCAGCTATAAAGAATACCTCTTGCAAAGTTCAGGCTCTGCAAAATGGCTTATTCTATGGGTGACTGGTGCTACCTTAGTCAGGGGGACACATGCCTCCTCAGTGACCAGTAGGCAACCAGGAAGGTGGGGAGAGGGTCCTCACTGCAGCAAAACTTACCAACCAGTGAGTGGCTGCACTGGTCCCAAAAGCAGCCATGGCCAGCGCTTGCAGGCGGGGCATTGGTGCTTTCACCTGCCCCCTGCCCATCACGTAAGCAGGGAGCGTGGCTGGTCAGGAGGTGCATCGGCACTCAGGGTGCATGAGCACCCCCCACACGTTGCCACTGGCTTATTCTTGTGCAGTAATTAGGAGTTTGCAAAAATAATGTTACTCAAGCTGCTTTTTTTGCCATCAGTTCTGGAGTTGCTTATTGGCTTCAAATCATTTGTTTCAGACCAGGAATAAAGTTAAATGCATTTATAGAAATCTGAAAAAGTGTTTAAACAGTGAGATGGCAAAATCTGCAGTTGACTTAAAATTATTTGGCTTAGTTGTAAGCAAAGTTTCTACAAAAGCCTGAAATAAATTAAGTCTGAAGTTGCTGACACAGCCTGTGGAGCTGGAGCACTTTACTTGTTCCTGGCACAGAGGTCAGGCAGCTGGGAGCTGTACTTACACCATTTTCCCTAGTTCCCCCAGTCCCCAGCTGTGGCATGGCATGGGTTCCACTCCCAGCCAATGGGGAGCCATGCCAAGGCCAGGCAACTTCCAGCTGTGCCTCCAGTGCAGTGGGGGAGTGGCTGTTGGGAGAAGTGGTAGTATGGGCACAGCTCCCAGCTGCTTGGCCCTAGTACAGGGAAAAGCCCTGCACCTTTGACACACTGCCAAAGCCACCTAAACTACATTGGACTGAAACTGGGTTGTTCCAGCTTGTGGCTTGTAAAACATTACTAGTTCCTGCCCTACACCAGTGTCAGTGCCCGAAAGCTTGCTTAATAAGTATTCTCCAACTATTTGGGTTGGTCTAATAAAAGATATCAAATTCACCCAAGGAACCTTGTCTGCCTATGTCCTTAGACCAACACGGCTACAACCTAAAATAATTTTGTTACATTGGTGCCTGTCTTCCATTCTAGGGAAGCCACTTGCTATAGGCAAGCAAGCTTTCCAGTTGCCTGGTAAGGAAATAGTGTAATAGCACCTACTGCAAGTAAGCTTCTTAGGGATAGCTACTTGTCTACCTTTCCTAGATACTGGTGCAACTTACGTGTGTGCATAAAAACAATGTACCTCATCCTGATGAAACTGCATTGCATGTCCAACTTACAGGCTTACTGTAAAATTAAAATCTTATTTTAATTTATATATTTCTAGTTTCATATCCCCAGTTTACCTGTGAATTCCCTCAGGATTTGCAAGGTTACCATAACTAAAACATACTTAAGCTGATGTGTTTTTCACCTGTCCTTGTTTGAAAGTCCACATAGACCAAAAAATAAAAACACTTAACTGACTGACTACACAGGGGAAACAGTGATTGAATGTGTGCACTAAATGCCCAATTCTAAGGCACACTGCACAAGTGAATTTATCTCATTTGAAGCACTTATAGTCAAAGTATGGTCAAATGTACCAAGTAAAAACAGGGTGGAAGGGAAATAAATCCCTTGACACTCAGTTTAAAGTATTCAAAATGGGTATGTTCTTATTGTATGGGAAATCACAGCCTCAGAATTTTGAAGCACGAAACCACCTTTCCTCATTTTGACTGCATACTAAAATGGAATTACTACTTGCTGTGAAAATGATCTAGTTCCAGTGTGTGGTTTGCTCATTAACAAAAATGTACAATTTAGACTCACTGCAGGATTTTTTGTCAGACAAGGCAAAATTTATTCAAGAATACAGATGAGCCAACTATGAAGCTTTAAAATGAGGTTGTTGTGCAGGTGATTCATAGAACGAGCTCCCACACTGCAGTGAGCTTGATGGGAGAGTTTCTATTTCAGTGTTTGCTGGGGTTCCAGATAGCAAAAACCTCCACTGCCATTTTGCTTGTACTTACAAGCAAAGCAAACTTTTTCTATAGTTGCCAATCCTTACAACTTTATAGTGCAGCATTTTGCAACCCAAAAGTGGGTGGTGAGAATGTATGAAAGGGATGTGAACAACCTTTAAAAATGGATTCTCCCTTAAAGGAGAAAAACATGGGAAACTGCAGCTTTTCCCTTGCAGGCTGGCAGAGCTTGGGGCTGCCCCACACAACGCGGGGCTGATGCCTAGGAGTGGGAGGCACTGGGCCAGGACTGGCCATTCATGTTTACAAACAAGGCCTGGTACAAAAGCAGTTGAAAGTTATAGTGCCAATCAAGATGGCCACTGCTTTCTTACCCCACTTAGACATGAAAGGAAGGACTTCCACCAACAAAACCAGCTGCTAACTTCTCACTGCTTTTCCAAAGAACAGAGGCTGGAGAATAACCCCACTCCTGGTTCGGAGAGCGGAGAAGAAACTGGGAAGGGGGATGTGGGGACCAGGAGAGACAAGGGCGGGGGGGCAGCAAAGGAGAAGGTGTGGTTGTCGAAAAGGAAATGAAAGCGGAGCAAGGGGGAAGGGCCGTGGGGCAGCGCTCCCTAGTCCAGCGCCGGAGACAGCCGGGCTCTAGCTGCCTTTCCTGGTGACCACCCGCCCGTAACTGGCGGCTTCAGCCCCGTGTGAGCTGGGCCCGGGGCGCCCGCAGGCTCTCTCCCGCCTTGAACCGGGGCAGGGGTGCCCAGCGCCGGCTCCGCCAGAGCCCGCTGCCGAGCCGGGCCACGCGGCTCAGGGGAGGGGGCAGAGGGAGGCCGGGCTAAGCGCCCAGGTGCCCGGCGGGCCGCGCCCACGCCCGCAGGCCGAGGCCTTGGCCGGGCCGGGCCGGGCGCTTTCCTGCGCGTCAGTCAGTGAGACGGCGGCGGCGGCTGGGGGAGGGGAGCCGAGGCGAGCCGGGCCGGGCGCTGCAGCGGTGCGGCCATGTCGGCGGGCGAGGTGGAGCGGCTACCGGCCGAGCTGGGCGGTGGTGGCAGCGGCGGTAGCGGCGGCGGCAGGCAGCAGCGACCGGTGGCGGCGCCCCCTCCCCGCGCTGCCCAGTCCCCTCCTCCGGCCCAGCCTCCCCCCCCGGGGTTGGGCCCGGGCGCGGGGCTGCACCTGCCGCTGCTCGCAGCTCGGGGCCCGCCGGCGGGCACGTGGCTGGCCAGGGGGTGCTTCACCCCCGAGTCGGGGTCGCTCCCTTCTTCCTCGCCCAGCAGCCGCTGGGACACCGCCCCCCCCTCCCCCTCCCCGGGACCGCCACGACCCTCGCAGCCCTGCGGGCCTTCCCCGTGCGTTGCTTGGGCTATACGAAATGGCTCCTTTCTTCTAGGCCACGGATGCTAGTTGCAAGTCCGCAACTGCCCTAATTGTACACTTCCCCCAACTTCCCCCATGTAAACACAGGTGCTGGGGCGGGCTAGGGATCCCAGTGTCTCTCTCCCACTCCCGACTTCTCTCCAAAGCCTGTCCCCTTGCAAAGAGCTGCAAGCTGTTTTAGGCCCTTGGGCCACGGGACTGGAACCCAAACACTGCTGTTGCTTTTTTCACACAGTTTGAATGAGAAGAAATGGTATAAAGAGGGTTGGACATGGTTTAAAACCTGTTGAGTGCTGGGTCACTCACCTGCATATGTGGGTGCTGTGTGGCTACAAGCCCCTGTACTGCTGGGGTCTGTCCCTGTGGAGCTCTGTTGGCTTCCAGAGGGCCCTGTGCGGACACTGATATCTACCCAGACAGCCACATCCAGATGTGTTACTTAATGGTGCACCAAAGGGGGACAAAGGAGGCATCAGTACCTACTAAGCACTGGAGTTGGGGTACAGCCTCTGAATTGTGTAGCCTCTGGCATTTAAGATCTAGGAAACTCTAAGTGAGGAAGAGTGGAAAAACACCTTTTGGTTCACTCAATCTTTTGGCATCCACTCCCTGCAACTGGGTGACACAGGATACCTATGGTCTGCCGCAGTAAATGGCAGTTCTTATGTTTTTACGAGTTTGCTTAGTGCACAGTCATTTGATACAGACCCTTGTTTTCAGCCCCATAGTTTCTTGCATGTTGCATCTTTTCAGATGTGGGTCTTGCATATTGTATATATTTTTTTCTTTTGGTAGATGAAAACGAAGTGGAGAGACCAGAAGAAGAAAAGGCCAGGTGAGTGTGAGAACAGTGAACATAGAAATATAGATGTACAAACATGATGTTTGTTTCAAATTCACACTTAGTTCTTGTGAAATTTCAGCTACTTGAATGTCTAACGCTGGTGCATTAGAACTTTTCCTTTGCATAATTTATGCAATCTGCTAACCCTTCTAATTAAACGATTTTACTGAAAAAATTGTGACAGATGACTGGGCATTACTGTGAAAGTTCGTTTTTACTTGTTAACTGCAGAGATAACACTGTAGAATGGATCAACATATAGAATCATGGGTCTGAAAAAGAACATCAGGGTTTATCTGGTCCAGTTCCCTGCACAAATGCAGCAGGTGCTGTGTCTAAACATTCTCAGAAAAATGCTTATTCAGCCTCTTCTTGAAAACTTCCAGTGAAGGAGATTCCAGTTTTCTTGGCAACTTGTTTCATTGCCCATTGTTCTTATAGTTAAGGATCTTTTTCAAAGGTTTAATCTGCCGTACTGGAGTTTAAAACCCATTTCTACATTATTTATATTACTTTATTGTTTAGGAGTCCCAGTCATGGGTTAGGACCCTACAATGCCTGGCACTGTAAAAGCATAGAATACAAAGACGGTCTTGCTCCAAGCAGCTTATACCCAGAGCAGTAGGAAAGATAGAGGAAGATGGGGAAGCAGTAGAAAACAGTTAAACAAGGTCAATCATTTTGTTAAGCTGTAGAAATAGTTTATCTTCAGCATGCCATTACCAGGTCTTCTGGTAAACATTATAGTAAAGGAGAGTTACAAGATCAGATATGAAGGGCATTAAGATGTTTTTTTG
The DNA here is from genome assembly GCA_030014935.1 of Caiman crocodilus. Lineage (NCBI taxonomy): Eukaryota > Metazoa > Chordata > Crocodylia > Alligatoridae > Caiman > Caiman crocodilus. Next base: position 51,444,073 of record JAGPOW010001338.1, read on the forward strand.
ATTGTGCCCCTGCAAGGCACAAGGAGCATCATGTCAAAAAGTATGAATGTGCTTGCTTGAAAACCTTAAGTATGTGCCAGAGGTTGACATCAATTGGACTCATTGGAGATGGGAGTTAGCCTTTCAGTGTTGAATGAGAAATGATAGAGAGGATAGAGTTAGACTGTGAAGATGAGCCAACATTTTTGAAGAGTTGATGAAAAGGGAGTGAGTAGAGAGAGGTGACCTGATCAAGAGAATGAATTGGGACAGGGGTGTAAAACTCATCTGGCTTTGCTTGCTAGATCAGTGGTTCATGAGTCAGATGAATGATGTAGGGCAAACCCTGCAAGTCAGATCCTTCCATGCTCCTGCGTTTCCTCCCCACACACATTCTGCATCAGCATGTGCAGCACCTGCTCTGGCCAGTCTGGGACCACTGCACATTGTGCCCATGTGGAGCTTGCTTAGGAGGCACACCAAATGTGGTACTTGCTCTAGCCAATCTGAGACCCACACTGTACTTGTTGCCTTCCCCAGAGCACAAGACAGTTCCTGGATTGGCTACAGCAGGCATCATGAGCAGAACATGTCCTGCATGCAGGGTCAGTCTAGTACATGCAGCCATGTCAGTCAGCACCAGAGCCAGGTCACTACTGGGGCTAAATCTGACCCATACTCACTCCTGAACTACGAAAATTATCAGCATGTTAAGTTTGGATGTTACTGGGACTAGAGGTTATGTTTGTCTTACCCGAAGAGAAGACTAAGTATAATCAAGATGTGGGAGGATGAGAGCCTTGAAAAGAATTTCAGCTGCATGGAAAAATAGTGAAGGTGTTATCATAGAGCTATTGTGCAGAGAGAAGCTGCAAGACTTGGGCATATGTTCATTTAAACATGTGCTGAGACCTGAAGAATTTTGTCCTGGATCCCCCAAACCATATGTCCTGTCATGCTAGATGTTCAAGATCTGCCATGGAAGGGCACATGATTTTTGGGAACTGGGATAAATTATTCTGATCCTATTGTGCACCCAGGGCCTTTATGGTCATTCACCACTGCCTGACATTAGACTTCTCTGGGCTGTGTGACCAACTTTAAATGTCCCAGCACGCAGAAGCTAATGGGTACCCCCATGCTTGCAAATTTAAAGCCAGTTGCGAAGTCTGACGTAGGGCTGCATGGTGCAGCTTTAAATGTCCTGTGTCTAAGGAATGGAATAACTGCGTGCTTTTAAGTTTAAAGTCCTACTGCACAGCCCAGAATTGGGTTGCACTGTGCAGTCTTACCATGCCACAAATTCATGTGAAGTATGATATAAACCAGGTCTGGGATGTTCAGTGTTAAATGTGGAAAATCTTTGTGGGAAGTAGGCTGCTTTATGAAATTGTTTGAACATGTGGTTTGTTACAGTGTCACTTGATTAAGACCTTAATTGTGCAGTGTCTATTTGGGGCCTTAAACATTGCATGGATGTGGGGTGCAGCGATAGGGTTTCTATTTGAAGATGTGTCTGAGGTTGCAATTCGAAGTGACAGACATTGTGGTGATGCTATCCACACTGATAGAAAATGAAGGTCAAAGGAAACAGTTGCGTTACTTTGGGCACCTCATGCTGCAAAAGGAAGGAGAATGCCACATAGTGGATCATTGTAGGAGGTATATCTACTGAAAATTTGCGAAGAAAGAGCATCAATTCAGTAGAGAAGCTATAGTGAAGTGCGTGAACGGTGTGTGCCCCCAGCGGCTGGTGGGGCATGGCTGCGCTGGCTGCAGCAGGGGCCCAGCAGCAGTGAGCAGGGAGCTCTTGCAGATGCTGCTGGCACCATTGGTGGGGGGAGAGGGATAACAAGTGCCAACCATGGGTCAGTGACCTCCGGCAGCGGCAGCCAGGGACTGCCAGCAGTGGGGTGGTGAGTAGTGACTGCCCGCAGGTGCTGTCACCAGTGTCGTTGGCAGCTTTTTGCAGGGAGTGCACTGCCACGCACAGGGGGTGCATGTACACATTGCCTCTGGTGAAGTGAACTCAGTTTTCCATGTGTGCAGCTGCATTTTCAGTGCAGGTAAATACATGTGCAGTGAGCAAATAAAAGGCATGAGAATGATAAATGCAGTATTAAAAAGTAGTTTAAAAATTAGCCTACAGCTATTCATTTTTATCAGTTTTTGTTTGGTGTGTTTTTCTTCATTTGATATTGATTAGCTTGTTCCTAAAGTAAGATTTGACATCTTGTAAAGGTAACATTTTAGACCCTCAGTATAATTATCTAGTTTATTAATCTCGCTGCTATTGATTTTTACTTCCACATACCATCCAGACAAGGATATCACAAGCTAATTTGGTTAAAGGCTCAATCAATTTTATGGAAGGGAACATATAATGAGTTTTCTTGCAGTAGTAGAGGACTGAACTTTCTGACTCAGGAGACGGACTCTTGTGACAAAGTTGCATGTTCCTAACTGTATTAAAGGTTTACTTTTGTTAGGGTTGGATGCAACTTTTGAAAGGAAATGTTGAAAGAATTCTCTGATATGGATTTAACTTTTGTGTAATGAAAAACATATCTTTGTGCTCATTGGAACTGATCTCTGTGGCAAATACATTTTGTGTTTAGTTATTAAAGATTGTTAGACTAGTTGTCTGTCATATTTGGTAATGATTAAAATCACAACAGATATTTTATTCTCTTAATGTATGTTAGCTGCATGACAATTAAAATCATCATCTGCTGTAAGAAATGAGACAGTTTACAGTAGTTATCAGTCAGCAGTACACCAGAAGGCTAATTGAAGTCTCTTAAGAGCTGTTTCAGAAGAGGCCATAGACTGACTGAGCAGTGGACTACACAGTCATTTAGTACTTGCTTAACCAAGTACTAAGTGACTGCAGTAACCGGTGTTACTGCGCAGTACCATCCCTGCATGGTTATTTTTAGACTAGCCATAGCCTGTCATGACTGGGGGGGAGCTGGGATGGAGTGCCACTACCTAACGCCCCATGCTGCCACTGTTCTGTCTCTTGCAAGAAGCGGGGTAGGGGAGCTGAGGCCACCACTGCTGGCCCCAGCTCCCCTACCCCTTGTCCGGTCCTCAGCACAGCTTCAAAATCATGGCGGTGCTCTCCAACACTCTTGGAGCACTCTGATTAGCTGTTTCCGTCAGCCAGTGGGCAATTATTTTGGGAGGAGAGCCTCTTACTGAGTTATGACAAGCTGTCAAGGGCCACATGACATGCAGCCAGGGGCAGATAAATATTAATTTTCTAAATCTTTTAGGGGCCCTGTGGGCCAGGTAGAGTGGCCTGGCAGGCTGTATTTAGCCTGCAGACTGCATTTTGCCCAGTCCTGAGCTAGTCTGTCATTTTGGTTGGCAGTAATGTGAAATGCTCAGGTTTGGATACCTGGATTAAGTTCAGTCCTGATTACAAACTGGTGTAACTCTTATTGAAACTAGTGGAAGTTAGGACTGAATTTGTACTCCAGTGTCTAGCTGTTCATCCAGGGAGAAGGTGGGATTATAGAACATAGTTTTAAGGGGTCTTTTAACAACAGTCTCTCTTTCAGCTATCAAATGCATGTTGATCTTAGTGTTTATGAAGCAACAGTGTCAATACAGCTTTGGAAATTAGGTTTAGTAATTGAAATATTTCCTGTATTAGAAGCAGTAGTATAAAGTATTGGCTAGTCAGTGGTTTAACTACTTTTATTAATTAATAACTTAACCAGTTTTAAAACAACTGTTTTAACTTTACACATCAGTTTACAAGTGTTAAAGACTAATGTGTCTCAATAGCTAATACTGCTTCACTGGATAAAAGGATGATTTGATTGAACTTTTTCAAAGCAGTTTTGGGAATTTAATGATAATCTTTTATCAGTGTTAATGGAAGATGTATCTACCTTGAAAAAAATCTGTCCTTGCCTTTGCAACCTGAGGGCTTTTGTACACATGCTCTGGATTAGGTGCTTTTAATTGGAGTGGCTCAAAAGCCGCTCTAATGAAGTGCCCAGGCCGTCTTATGTATCAGTCTTCATGATTAAAAATGGTGGTGGGAGTGCTTTAGTTAAATCACCCCCACTGCCATTTTTAAGTGTGAGTCCTGAGACTCTGGAACCTGTTAGTACACGGGAATTCCTGTGTTCCAGCAGACTCGATTAATCAAGCAATTACAGCACTGGAGCAGTCTTGCTATTCATACATAGGTGCCTAGAAGCCCTAGTCCTGCTCCCATTTTACCTGATAGAAAAGCTCTGTTTGACTTCAGTAGGAGCAGGATGCAAACATGATGTTACTTGTAAATCCTCAGTAGGCATCTAGTTAACAGAGTTTGTATCGCCTTAGAATACTGCTCAGTTGATATTGGGGATTTCTATGTGATCACCTTAATTGGTAGGTATAGAAAAAACAGCTAAGTGTTTGGTTATCTTTCAAAATGCTGATCATGAATGCTCTTTCACTATTAATGTAAAGACATACATGAGTAATTAGTTTACATTTTCTATTTTAAGTGCTCCAACTCCTTCTGGAAAAGAAGAGGAGACTGCTGAAAACGGTGTAGTGAAAACGGTAATTTTAAATACATATTACTAACAAATTAGTGGGCAATCTGTTTTGCTTCACTTGGGATAATAATAACTTAATTGATGAAAAGCTTTAGTTTAGTGACTGATTTTTTTACACTTTTGTTTACTATATGGTCAGTAGCTTACTATTTTTCATTTGTTTACTAATTTTGGTTTCACCCAATAAGAATCAGAACCTGCTCTTACCATATTTCTTGCATTTTGAACACTTTCTTCTTTAGCCGCTGCTTTTTTGGGAAAAGGCATATGTTGAACGCTAGAAACATGGTAATTTAGGAACTGCAGAACTTAAAAGCCTGACATATATGCATTGTAGGGCACCTAATCATATCAGAATTGCCTGGTTGCCAAATTACTTTCTATAATCTTTCCCAGAACACTCTTAATACTAAAAGCATGACTGTATTTTTACGGAAGTTCCACAGATTCATTTTTGGAGAGACTTTATCTTTTAAAATGTGTCTTAACGATACCTAATTAGTGTTTAAAAATGTTCTGTGATTGTAAGTTGAAAAATATCATGTAAGCACTAAAAGCTTTATGGCTGTTTCTCACTAAGTAGGTGGTATTCTTAATATTTTTTTGGATACAGAGAAGTAACTAGCTACTATTTTAAATTGGAGTATTAATGCTGACATTCATTATTTAATTTCTGATGCTTTCTGCCCCCCGCCCTTCCAGTCCATCTTCAAGCAATTCGGCATTTTATATCTGTATATTTTTAAAGAAGACCATATAAACATGTCATTTTACATTAAAGAAAATAAGGTGCAAAATAGAAGAATAAGAATTTTCTCCATAAAGTTCCTGCAGCAACCCCAAAAGTGTGCATAATGTTATAACTACTAGACTAACAGAAATAGAAAAGCTAACTTATTTATGGACTGTTGATAATACTCAATCCATTACGTTATTCAACATGTAATATTCATGTGGCAAAAGACAGAAAAATTTACTTTATTTAATAAAATGTTAGGCTTGCTGAAAAATGTATCTAAATGTTGTCTGGACCAGTCTTTTATTTATTTATATGTGTATACAGTATATAATTTCTGCATGCTTGTATGTGTATATATATATGTGTATATGTACATATACACTCTGTTTAATTTGTCATGGATGTATAATTAAAATGCTGAGAACATGGTCTTGCTTACCTTTGTTCTTCCCATAATGAGGTGATAGTAAAGATGAAGTATTATGAAATGGGTAGAGGGGAAAAGATCTTGAGTAGTTGAAACCAATTTTGTTCTCTTTTTTCCTCTCATTAAATTTTACAAAACAAGTTGATATTCACAATGCCTAACTTGGATTGACCCTGTACATCCAAATGTTAGCAAGCATTGCTGTCTCAGTAGCTGAGCTTGCCTTTTTATTTAGGGCCCTTTGATGTAAAGGGATACATGCCATCTTGAAGCAAACAAGTGTTTTATTAATTTAATCTGTATTTGTTTTTCATCAGAGATATTGAGATTAATATCTGGGTCAAAGATAAATATCTTAGCAAATATTTAATTGCACCTTTTCTTTAAGCAACATCTATTCTTGTTGCAGAAGGTAACAGTGGCTGAGGATGACAGTGATAGTGACAGCGATGATGATGAGGATGATGTTCAGGTTACCATAGGAGATATTAAAACAGGAGCTCCCCAGTATAGGTAAGTTATTTTTTGGATGTTGAGGGAAACATTTAAGGGTGTGTATTAATATTAGAATATTAATTTACAACTTATAGGAAGTATGTAACTTGAAATAAGCAACTTTTAATTTATTCTTAGTATGCTTCTATTTGGATGTTTAGCTGTTCCACTTAGTTACATTTTAAATGTGAATGATTTATCAAATTGATCTGAAAATAGATGCAAGAAAGAACCATCACTGGATTACATTTTCAGTTTCAATTTTTGAACAGACAGTTGCACTGTATGAACATGTGGAAGCTGAGAGTTTTAATTTAAATGAAAATGTTATAATTTTTATAATTGAATTACAAAGTGTTTTTAGATTTGTGTTTATATTATGATGACACTTCCTTTGGAGACTGTAAAGCATTAGGTGCAAAGACTATTCATCATGTTTTTCTTTCCTCATCCTGGTTTCCATTGGACAAGTTTCATATTAAAAAGTTAATAGTTGGCATTCTTATAGACATTCTCAGAGAGATCTACTGAACTGATCAAGTTACCTGTCTGTGGGCATAGTCCCTTGAGGTCAGGGTTCAAGCGTGTTATTGTGCTGTGAAGGAGAGTTTGTATTATTACTCTTTGTCCTGTATTTTTTCTTTAACTCAGAAACAGGACTTAATCTTCGTTTTCTGTTTAACAGCAACTTTCAGGTTCATTTAAAATTAGGAGTATTACTTTCCAAGTGAGGTATGTGTTTGTGGAAAGCATTCTGAAGCAAAAGGTCCACTATAGGGTTGGTTCAGCAATCTGAATGCATTTAAACTCAGAAAGACTAAACCTAGAAGTATTTAATGTCATATTGCTGCTTGGCATAACAAGCCTGGGATATGTACATTATTATAGTCGTAACTAGAGATCTGTTACATACTGACTGGGTGTGTCTACATGTGTGCTTTACTGTAGAGTTGACTGAAATCAGCATTTCTCAACCTTTGGGTTGCAACCCAAAAGTGGGTTGCAAGAATATTTCAAAGGGTTGTGAGCAAGTGTCAGAAAAATGCATAAAAGCACAAGTTTCCCCTTGCAGAGTTTCTTGCTTCTGGCTATACGGAACTCTCGTATTTGAGAATTTTCTCTACCTAACTAAGTTTTGCTAATTTCTTAAAGCTATGGAACAGCACCTGTGAATCTCAACATTAAGACAGGAGGGCGAGTTTATGGATCTTCTGGTAAGAAAATTTATGCATTACGTTAATGGAAACTATAACAAATGCAGTAATCTCTCTTGGTGGCATGTGTTCTGTGCTTTTAGTTACAGATTTCTTGTATTAAGTTTAATGGAATTAAGACATGTTAGTGAATTAGAAAAATATAAGATATTTAGGACTCTTAAGTCTGTTTTATTGATTCCAGCATTAGGTTCAGAGTTAGGGTGATCCAAATTATAATGTCTAGTTGTATTATGTGTTATTTATTAGTAGAATTTAAGGTAAATATACTTTACAGTAGAATGTCACTGTAAAAACTAAGTTGGTTTATACTGCTATATAGGTACCCAAAGGAATAAGTTGTACTATTTTGGGTAACCTTGTGTTAATGTTTCTTTCTCAGCCTTCCAAAAAACTTTTTCCATCAGCAGTAAGTGAGGTATCATTACTAAACATGTTATAAATTAACAAGATTCATATGTAACAAGGGTCTTATGTTTTACTATTGTCCTCTTTTACCAAATGGCAAACTTAGTTAGAAAACTGTTGGGAGAAGAGACCTGCCTTGTGCATGCCTGTAAAGTAATTGTATATCTGGTTTTAATCATGAAAAAGTTACATGGCAGAAATACGTCTATTAGAACTTGAGGTCCAGAGTGCTGGGTCACTCTTAGCTCTGGGGGCAGAGAAACAGACCAAGACTGATCTTCCTTTTAACAATAGCGACTTTGCATTATTGATTGTAAGAAATGAATTATTGGTGCATTTGCATAGAGTTATTCCATTTCGTAATCAAAAATGCTATTTATATCTGAGCTTTGGGTCAAGTTTTAAAAGGACTATGGGAGGTTCAAGTGTAGTGTAAAGGTTTGGTGTCATTTTAGGGAGATGGCAGGGCACAAGGTAGACATATGTGGAAGCCATATTGGCTACATGTGGGAAATGTGTGACTCCGTTACAAGTCAGTAAAGGTGCACCGATACATTGGTCTGATATCAGATTGGCATCGATATAAAGAAAAAGTTGTCTGTATTGAAAATCAGCCTCGCAGCCACAGTGCAGCGCATAGGCAGTGAGGAGCACAGCCAGTAGTGTGGAGACCTGCATGCAGCTGGTAAGTCTGGTATGGTGGAAGGGGAATGGGGGAGCAGATCAAGGCCCTCACAATTAAGAGATGGTGTGAGGTTGGGGCTGGGGCGAGGCTGCCTAACCAAGGCTGGGGCAAATGTAGAGTGGAGGCATGGCTCATAGGGGGTGGGAGGGATGCAGTTCCCGCCGCTGCGCGCAGCTCGTCCAGTTCTTCTCTGGCAGCTCCCACTGCTGCTTCCACTAGTCATCTGGGAGGGCATTGGAGGCGGGGGGCGCTGTGCCGCCCCCCACCACATCCTGGAGGAGCAGTGGGAGCCGCTAGAGGAGCTATGCGCATCAGCAGGAGCTGCACCCCCTCAACAAACCATGCCTCCATCTCACCCCAGCCCGCAGGTGCAGCCCACCCCATACTGCACAGATCAGGGCGGCACAGGCCTCCCAGACGAGCTGCTTGCAGCTCTGTCCCGCACCCCTCCTGGCCCTGCCTGCCTCGGCTCCATTCCCTCCGTCACTGCAGGGGTCTTGAGCTGCCACCCTCCCCACTTCCCTCTCCTTCCACCACGCAAGATGTACCAGCTTACCAAGCTAAAGAGCTGCATGTCGGAAATCAGATCAGTTTTGGCCGATATGCCTCCTTAAAAATTGGCTATTGAGATGGACTCCAAAAATCTCTATTGGTGCACACGTAAAGTCTACAAGTAGACAGATTTTAATATTTTAGAGGGTAAACAACTTTGTGGACTAGCTGGATAAATCTGTACAAAGGGATACAGGGTACTTTATTACCCATTGAAAACCCACCCTAAATTTGAACTTCTGTTCAAATAAACTCAGATGTACAGAACTACACTTTTGTGTGTACTTGCTGAACACTAAATGGTTTACTCATGTAGTGTCTGAGTTTGTGTGTGGCTGCATTGCTGAATATTGCCTCAACAATTTGAAAAAGAACTTGCGTGTAGCAGCATATCTATTTACTCATGTAATTCTATGCTGTGTCCACAGCACTGCAGTGTTCTCTGTCTTCTCTCTTAATCCTCTCCCTTTCTGCCCTTCCCAGGCTTATAATTATTTTCTGTCTACTTTCAGCTGGGCTGCAGTCCCTGAGGCATGCAGTTTGCTACATGTCCTCCCTGCCCCTCCCTGGGTTATGGGCCTGCAACAGGTTGGCGATTCTGCCCATCTCATTCTCTGGCCTCAGCTTTTATGGCTTTAAGCCATAGCCATTGCCTCCCTTGTACATTATAGATACTCTTGTTTCAACCCCAGCCCCCTCAGCATTCCTTGCCAGGCTGAAGCTGCTCTTGCCTCTCTTCAGGCCCGCTGACATTCTTTGCTTAGGGCGAAGCTGTTCTTGGGCACTGGCCAAGCCATAATTGTCACCTTCCTCAGACATTAGCTGTTCTTGTTTCAATCCCAGCCTTCCCCCCCTCCCCCAGTGTCCTTTGCCCAGGTTGAGGCTGCTTTCAGGTCTGAGCTCCCCCAGCTCCTGGTGTCCCTAACTTGGGGATGAGCTTCAGACCACCTCTGTTGCTTTTTTCATGCAGGCTTTGGCCCTCTTGGCTGCTGCCTGCCTGTAGTTTGAGCCCTGTCCCTGGCAGCAGCTCACATGCCTACCTGTTCCCCCCCCTACCACGGCACCACTGTGGCTTAGGCCTTGCCCTTGGCAAGGCTTTCTAATGTGCCCCTCTGGCACGCTGGGTCTTCTTCCTCCCCTTTTAGTCATGATCATTCCTCCAGTGTTGAAGTTCGTATTAGAATATAAACAAAACTTAAGCCTGCAGGCTGTTGCAACTAACTGAAACACTGTTTTTGGACTAAAACCCAACCCAGCCCAGGTTGCAGCCTCACTCAGACCATCGTTCCCTTGGTTCACCAGGGAACTGGCAGACCTCCTGAGCCTTAAAAGGAAGACCTACGTAGGATGGAGGACTGGAACTTCCACAAAGGAGGAATACTCTGCTCTGGTCCAGACTTGCAGAGAGCAAATCAGAAAAGCTAAGGCTCTGATGGAACTCCAGCTAGCTACAAATATCAAGGAAAATAAAAGGTCCTTTTTTAGATATGTGGAGAGCCGGAGAACAAGCGAGGACAATATTGGACCCCTGCTAAATCAGATGGGAAACTGGCACCCAGGAAAAAGCGAACTTGCTAAATGGGTACTTTGCATCAGTTTTTCACCAGTCCCATGGGACGCCCCTGCCCACAATGCGTCAGGAAGGCCCAGGTGAGGGAGATTCCTTGCCCTCCATCGAAGCTGACCTTGTGAAGGAACACCTTGACAGGCTGGATACCTTCAAGTCAGCCAGCCCTGGTGGGTTACACTCAAGGGTACTCAGGGAGCTGGCGAGCATCATAGTTCAGCCCCTGGAACACATCTTTGAGAGCTCTTGGCACGCTGGTGAAGTGCCTAATGATTGGAAGAGGGCCAGTGTCGTGCCCATCTTCAAGAAAGGGAGGAAAGTAGATCTGGCAAACTACAGGCCTATCAGCCTGACCTCTATCCTCAGGAAGGTCTTAGGAAAGGTTATCAAGGAGGCCATCTTTAACAGATTAGCTGAAGGCAATGTCCTGAGGGATACCCAGCATGGGCTTGGTGCGGGTAGGTCTTGCTTGACCAATCTCATTTCCTTTTGTGACCAGATGACTTATCACCTGGACAAGGAGGAAGAGATCAATGTTGTATACCTCGACTTTAAAAAAGCCTTCCATCTGGTTTCCCATGATCACCTCTTGGCCAAACTGGCTAACTGCGGCCTTGACATCACCACGATCCGCTGGCTGGGGAACTGCCTCCGCAGTGGGACCCAGAAGGTGGTGGTCGACAGGAGCCAATTGTCTTGGTGCGCTGTGACTAGTGGGGTCCCTCAAGGCTCTGTCCTAGGGCCCATACTATTTAACATCTTCATCAGTGATGTGGACATTGGTGTCAGAAGTGGACTGGCCAAGGTCGCTGACAACACCAAACTCTGGGGTAAAGCATCCATACCTGAGGATAGGAGGGTGATCCAGGCAGATCTGGACAGACTCATGAAATGGGCAGATGAGAACCGGATGGTGTTCAACAGCAAAAAAAATGCAAGGTTCCCCACCTCAGGAGGAAAAACCTGCAGCATGCTTATAGGCTCGGTAGTGCTATATTGGTTAGCACTACAGATGAAAGGGACTTGGGGGTCATGATGAACTTGAGCCTTCAGTGTGATGCTGCGGCTAGCAAGTGAGCAAAACGCTAGCTTGCATCCATAGATGCTTCTCAAGCAAATTCCGGGACGTCTTTCTCCTGCTGTACTTGGCCTTGGTGAGGCTGCAACTGAAGTACTACGTCCAGCTTTGGGCTCCACAATTCAAAAAGGATGTGGAGAAGCTTGAAAGGGTGCAGAGGAGAGCCATGTGCATGATCAGAGGTCAGGAAAACAAACCTTATGATGGGAGGCTGAGAGCCATCAGGCTATTCAGCCTGGAAAAGCACAGGCTCAGGGGTGATCTGGTGGCCACCTATAAGTTTATCAGGGGTGCTCATCAGGGTCTGGGGGAATGTCTGTTCACCAGAGCCCCCCAAGGGATGACAAGATTGAGTGGTCACAAACTCCGCTGCAACCAATTCGGACTGGACATAAGAAAGAACTTCTTCACTGTCCGAGCCCCCAAAGTTTGGAATAGACTGCTGCCGGAGGTGGTTCAGGCACCCACTTTGAACACCTTCAAGACACATTTGGATGCTTATCTTTCTGGGATTTTATGATCCTTGCTGACTTCCTGCCCCTTGGGCAGAGGGCTGGACTCAATGATCCTCCAGGGTCACTTCCAGCCCAAATGTCTATGAAATCATTCCTCTTAGTTTCTCCTGTTCCATGGGCCTGGTCTTATCTGCCTTTTACCCACAGTTCTCAGGACAGGGCAGGTATCAGTCAGTTGCATTCCTACAGCCATCCTGCTCAGGAGTTCTCCCTGCTGCCTGCAGGGCCAGACTGACAGCCCTGACTCCAGCCCTGAGCTCATATGGTTCCCAAGCCCTGCCCCTTCCAGTCAGGTGACTCCCCAGCCACCCCCAGGGCTTCCTTCCAAGCCCAAGTCCTACCCCAAAGTTCCTTAGGTCCCAAGGTGGTGGTAACCCCACCCAGACCTCTGGCGGGCATTCTCTCTTTCTATCTTTATCCACATGGGTCTGCCACACAATAGTTGTCCATTAAACATGGTGATTGCTTGATAGGCTTCCATGGGATGTTTGGAGTTAACTGTTCCTATTCCTCAGATTTCCCCCTTCTTATTCTTCCATATATCAGCATACCTTGCAGTTCCTGCCAACTGTGGAGCAGTTGTTTCAGTCTCTTCCAGCTGACCTAGAAGCACAGATTACTTGCAAACACGCTGGATCTGAGGCTGTCAGTCCTCGTGTCTGTTGGCTTCAGTTCCTGTGGATGTTTCCCACCAAACAATCTCTCATTTTTCCCTCCAGAAGTCCCACACTCCTTTTTATTTTACAAGGGGGTCCACTCTGAATGTGAAAATTCCACCTTTCAGTCCACGGGCATGGCCTTGCCCTGTGTCCACAACCCCCACACTTGAAACCACCCTTAATCCCTTTGGGCAGCCCACCTTTTGGCCTTGGGGTTCAATTCAGTTTTCTCCTGGCCTGTGCCCAGGCCCAGATTCGGGTCTCTGGAGTTGGGCTGTCTGCTTTCTGGTAGGCCGTGCTTTTCTCTTGCCCCGAGTCCACGCTGTTGGATGCAGGCTTGGACTCTTGGTACTCAGTTGGTTGGACCTGGCCCCTTTGTTATTTCCTCTGTGGTCTCTTCCCCATCTTTCAACTCCACAATGCCCCTTCAAAGTATTTTTTCATCTCCCTCATTTTTGGCATCAGTGGACTCTACTACTGCCCTCTTTTCTCCAGGGTGTCTCTCCTATGAAGGCTGCCCCTGAAAATAGGCTTCACTGCTAGGCCGAGGGTGAGGGTTGACTTAGTGGAAGGGCTGGATGTCTTTAAGTCGGCAGGCCCAGATGACCTACACCCGAGGGTGCTCAGGGAACTGGCGGGGGTGATTGCTGAGCCCTTGGCTTGGTTATACGAGCTCTCTTGGAGCTCTGGACAAGTGCCGGAGGATTGGAGGGTGGCCAAGGTGGTTCTCATCTTTAAGAAGGGGAGGAAGGAGGACCCGGAGAACTACAGGCCTGTCAGTCTCACCTTGGTCCCAGGAAAGATATTTGAGAAGATTCTCAAGGCTCA
>JAGPOW010001338.1:51457883-51474209 GCA_030014935.1 Caiman crocodilus
GTCCTGTGACCCTGGCACTCGTTTCCTGCCATTGGCGGGGGGTCAGACTAGATGGCCTGCTCTAGGCCCCTTCTGACCCTAGGTACTATGATACTGTCATTCATCCCTCTCTTGCTCACCTCCAGCAGTACTACGTAAATCGCTTGGGTTTCTGTGACCCTTCCCTATGGGTGTGGTCTTATTGAGGATCTTCTCTTGGGTCTTGGCTGCTTCCCTATCTCACTTGAAAGGACTCGGGTTCTCTGCTCATTGTTGTGGGGCTGTGGATGACCTCACTTTAGCTCTTTCCATCTCTGCTTCTAAGTGCAGGGCTTGGCTTTTTAAGGTTGTCACCTCTGTCTCCTCTTGCAAACATGGCACTTGGTCTCTACCTGTTTTGCTAGTTTCTGCCTCTCCTCCTGAGAGATCTTACACTGATCAGCAAGTCTGGCCAGCTCCTTTCTCAGTTCTCGAGCTCCTGTTTGTGCTTAGCCTCTATTTCCCCCAATTTGAAGTCAAGTTACTCTAGTAACAGGTATCTCAGTACACTGCTTTCCCTCTGGCATCTTCATTCTGGAGTTCACTTTTTAAAGTCTCCCACCTTCTCTACCACATGTAGTGGAATATCTGTTTACTCGCAAGGTCTGAATTTTCCTGTGCACCTTTGCCTCAGAAGAAACACCATATTCATAAATCAGCAATCAGGAAACAAGCAAAGACATAGTCAACCAAGAGGTAACTTGCAACATAGGGTCTTTTCCCAGACTCTTAGAGGATGATTCCAGCTCTGCTGTTTCCTCACCAACCCAGTGGCCCATCTTTCCTTCTGGAGGGGGAGTTCCCTGGCTTACTGCAGCAGCCTTTAGCTTCACAGCACTTCTTATAACCCTCAAACCTTCTCATCCTTTTCCTGGAAGAGTCCCTGGCTTGGTGTTGCAGCTACTAGCCATGCAGCCCTTCCCCTCCCCTCCCCTTCTCTCCCTCTAGCTCCCTTCCCTGGGAGCCCTTTAACTCCTGTGGTACCAGCCAGTTATCATCATCACCTGGCCCAGTCAATCAAGGCAGGCTTTTAATTATTCAGAGACTGGACCTGATGATCTTCGAGGTCCCTTACAGCCCTAACATCTATGAAATCTATTCTCTGTCTGCCTGCAGCATACTACACCCCTGTAATGGCTGAAGCAATTTTCTAAAGAAACAGATTGAAAAGATATCATTCTTAAAAGACATTATTTGTTGAAGAATGAATTGCATTCATAGGGGAAACCTATAGCGTGTTGTACGTACCATCCATTCTGCATTCTCTCATCTCCAAAATTGTGTAGAATAAAGGCAGTGCAGATGGATGTTCAACCACAGCATTACAACTTTCATTTACTGCCAAGACTTCTTAGGATAGGGCTGTCCAACTCTAAGCAGCCAGGGGCCACACCAGCATAGGGCATGGGTGCACCCTTTACCGTCCCTACTGCACTGTGCTACGTGGATGACCGTGTCAGCCACAGCACTCTAGTTGCAGGCTCCAGTACCCTGGGTTACAGGCTCCCCCGGCCTTGTGGGCTGCGCAGTGCCTTGAAACAGGGGCAGGAAGCTGAAGCTAGAGTTAGAAAGGGGAGTATGGAGGAGCGACAGCTGGGTGGGAGCCCTGGGGCTGCACATTAACCCCTTGTGAGCCTCATGCAGCCCACAGGTTGATAGTTAGACAGCCCATTATCCTGCTCTAGGATGTGGATAATGAACACAACATTTTGTGGGAAAAGCACAACTATTACACGAGTGAATTTGGTGAAAAGCCACTTAAAATTATTTGTACTTTGGCATAGATGCATTTAAAATATAAAAAGTTTTTGAAGTAGAAAACAAGTGTATTTTATTTAGATTATAAGGCCTTTGAAAGAGTACTCTGTTCTTTGTAGTTGTCTCTAAAACATCTAGCACACCAGTGTGTTATCATCTCACTAACATATAAACTGTTGATAATACTAAAATTGTAGTATGTCTTTATTAAAATTGAAAACTTAAACTCATTGTGTTGGATTCATTAAAATTCATATTTAAAGACTTAAACTGACTTTTTACAACTTTTCTTTTTAGGTGGAAAAGTTAAAGGGGTAGATCTTGATGCACCAGGAAGCATTAATGGTGTTCCACTTCTGGAAGTAGATTTAGATTCTTTTGAAGATAAACCTTGGAGAAAACCAGGTAATGTTTCTGATTGATATTTTTATATAACTGTGAGTTATCCGTCTTATCACGTAATACTGTGCAAGTCAAATGAAATATAATTATTTAATAGATACTTTATTAGGAAGAGAATAGCTTCTCTTCCTAATCATTCAGGATAGTGGTAAAATGCCCTACACTTTTATAACTAAATTAATGGATAATTAATAAATTGCTATTCTGAGGGATCTTGGGAAATACGTAATTATTTCAGGTTGGTTGCCAAAGACTTCATGTCTGCATGTTCAAGAAACAATAAAGGAAAAAAGTGCAGGGTTCAGGGCTGGATGGCAGCCAGGGGCTGCATTCGGGCAGAATGCAGGCCCAGGAGGGAGCTGCTAATGGCTGTGTCCACTAGAGTCAAGAAACCTTGAATTCTGTGGCAGGCCGTGCTCCCCAGCTCTGCAGATTGAATCTGGCCCACGGGCCATGTAGAGGAATGCGATGAGTAACTCTCAAAATGACTGCACGTGCCTGTTGTGTTCCAGCCATAATTTTAGCCTTTTTCCCTCCTTTTTTATTTTTAATGCATTGTTTTTACATTGCTTTGAAAATGAAAATTGACCACAAAAGAAGTACAAGGCACACATTTCTTTTGATAATGCTTATGATACTGAACTCTGTATAGTTTGAAACCATACTGTGGAACTTGCTCCACATACTTGAAGTATATTCATTAGGATCTTGCAGATAGATAGTTTAGTATTAAGGAAGTTGTATTTCCTAACAATACACCTTTGCTGTGATTTCTGATTTTTATTGTTCTATAAATAAAAGCAAAAATAAAAATTAAAAAACAGCTATGTGTGCTTAATTCTTAAATTTTGAACTCTTTGGTTTGAAGGTGCTGATCTCTCTGATTATTTCAACTATGGGTTTAATGAAGATACTTGGAAAGCTTACTGTGAAAAACAAAAGAGGATACGAATGGGTCTTGAAATTTTACCTCTTACCTCAGCTTCAAATAAAATCATGGTAATTAATTAATAACATTTATGTGAAATTCAGTAATAGGTAAATCCCCCCCTTCCCCTCGTAAAGCTGATATGATGTTATATGGTTTTTGCTCTTTTGTCTGGTACAGTATCTTTGTTAAGGAATTCAGTCACCTTTCTCTTTTGAAATCCAGTCTTTCTCCATCGCTTCATTGACTATTTGTGTGGTTAATGGCACAGGCTAGTTATAGTCAGGCTTGTAACCATGTGTTAGTCTGGTATTTTAATGGGCAATATGTTATTTAACTTAGGCCGAAGACAATATTATGGAAGTAACACCAGGTGCAGAGATTCAAGATGGCAGATACAATCTCTTTAAGGTGAATTTTAGTAAGCTTTTAATGGTTGCTCTCATTCTTGTTGAGTATTGCTACGCATACCATTACCAAGTGACAGAGTTGAGATTGAAGTGGACACAGCTATTTTTCTAAGCTTTCATTTTACACTGGTGACTCAATTAATTTTACAAATTTGTTGATTAAAATTATTTTTCTTGTTTTGTCATCACTGCTGCACTAAAATGGCAGATGAAATGTCTTGCTTTATGTCATGGTTTTCTTTTTAGTTCCAGTTTGTTTGTTCATGCAGATTAAATTCATGCAAATGTGCTTGGGAAGCGTTGTAAAGTATGGCATGATTTTTGTTTCTGCAGCCTTGTAGCTTTTAGTTTGGTTTGTAATTTTCTTTCTTGGCAAGTCTAAGGTATAACAATGAGTCTCAATTTTTTCTGTTGTCTAATTTTAATTGGCTGTACTATACTTTCTGTCCACCTGATAGTCATCTGCAAGAGAATTACACTGTATTAGAAATAAAAGAGTAGCTATCTATATTTGCGTTTAGCATATTATAGTGAAGGTTTAGCTTTCTCTTTTTTAAAACAGCTCTTTATTTCATATTCAGCCTTCTCATAGTATAAGTCTCTATATTGAACTATAGTATCAGTCACTTTATTTTATTTTTTTATGATGTCTTATTTAATATCCAGAGTAAATCTCATTGAGTCCTTATTAAATTGGTTCAGAATTGTCAGTTGCTATCCCTGTGTTGCAAGTTAGTGCAGGAGAGACTCCAGTTTGTAGCCAGGCATTTTTGATTCTGTTTTTTCTCTCTTCTATTGCTTCAATATCCATGAGGGTAGGGGTATGAAACTCATCTGGTCCTCTGGGCCAGGTGAGTTGCATGGGACCAGTCTGTGGGCTAGATCAGACCTATGCTCATGCTGCACGTGGTGCTCATGGAGTGTACACTTTGACACATCTGCGCCAACCCAGCATTCTGGCTTTAGGATGCGTTGACAGTCTGTGGGTATGATCTGGCCCCAGCAAGGCAAGCTCCGCATGCAGTGTGCACAGCCCAGGCCAGCACGTGCCACATACAGTGTGTGGGGTCAGGCCAAGACCCTGTACAGCCTGTGGGCCATATCTTTAACACCCATGCATTAAGTTAGTGATCCTCAGACAGGATGCCGTGGCACCCTGGTGTGACTTGAGCATCTTTCAAGGGTGTCATGCAGTGTTAGCATTGTCAGGTGTCCAAACATGATTCACAAGATAAACCCATAGATTTCAAATAGCAATTCGTAGCATTAAAAATATTTTTACCTGTTGAAGTCTTTCTGAGTTCTTTGTAACAGAAGAATTGTAGTATTATTTTTTTTCATAGTAAAAAAATCCAAATAAGTGAAATCTAAGTGCTGACATTTTCTGAGGGATGCCTTGGGCTTAAAAACATTAAGAACCACTCCACTACAGTGTCTTTGTTTTTCTGCCTCAGAGAGGATACAAGCTTCCGTAGCTTTTCCATTCTCCGTGTTTATCATGCTAGAGTTCAGGAAGGGATAAGGCAGTAAAAGGATGTGGTCTCCCATTGCAGCTGACTGTTAAAAGAGCAAAATCTTCTGATACTCCTAGTCTTTTCATGGGGATATTTAAGTTTTCCAACTTAAAAACTGCCTCAACTGAATTTGGGGCTTGAGGTTTGAAGCTCATCCCAGGGGGAAGAAATCTAGTCACTTTTTCGGGTAAGTTTAATTTTTTTCCTGCAGGATTTTTAAATGTATGTTCATGCTCTGGGAAGGTAATTCATTAAAATTTGAACTTTTTTTTTTAATGTGAACTACTGTATATGTATGGTGGTATGTAGAAGCGGTTATGTTAGTGTTTTGATGTTGGATTAATGCCAGAAAACTTATAATAACATTTTTGGTTTAAAAGCCAAGATGGCGCCACTCCAAAAAAGCGAAATGCACTACTAATTACTTGGAAATATCTTTACAGTGATTTCTACTTAAACTGGGACATACCAATTAGTTTTAAGAATCCTAGACTATTTGTTTTTATTATTATTTACTAAAAACTAAAACTGTTCTATATAACAAGGTAAATGAAGATACCATACCTTGAACAGCTTTCAGGTAAAGGGCCTTGTTTACCTTTTTGTACACAGGTGGACTGGTGGGCCTATGTGAAATTAGCATGTCACTTTGCTGATGAAAAGCTGAAATTCCAGAGCATGTGAAAAAGTGTACCAAAGTTCAGCTAAAATCCAGATTTGTAAATATTTGTGTCTCAGCAGCTATCCAGTAACTTTTATTCATAAGTGGAACATTAATTTTTATGAATATTGAAAACTAGAGAGTAGAAGCTGTATTATGTAACAAAACGCAGAATTGCAGAATCAGGCTTGGTGGATAGCCTTGAGAGTCAGCTAATGTAACGCCTTCACAAATGCTGGATTTGCTGTTCCTGAACCAGACTGATGCTTATTTATCTTCTTCTTAAAAACGTCCAAAGAGGGAGGTTCCACAATGTTTGGAGATTAGTTTTATCCATGTTTCTATTATTCTTACAGTTTAGGAAGTTTTTCCTGAAATTTCATCTAAATCTTTGCTGAACCTGAAGTCCCTTCCCTTTTGTCTTGCCTTCCGTGGCAAGGGAAAACAATATTTTTCCATCTTTATGACAAATGTTTGAAAACTGCTACCATGTCGTCCCCTACTATCATTACCAGATGGAAGCTAAACATCAGGGCTGCACGAAGCTTTGGGTGCTGATTCAATTCAGAGAAGATTTGGCCCAATTCAGTGGCCAAATCTCTCAATCCGAATCGAATCAGGAGACCATTAAAAAGTTCTGAATTAATTTGGAGCTCTCCAAATCATTTCCGAATTTATTTGGAGAGCTTAGGAGATTAGAGCAGTCCCCGCTTGCTGCCGCAGGGACCTGGACCCAGACTCCTTGCCAGTAAGTAAGGAGCAGGGGCTGGAGGGAGGAGGAAGGGGACCAGGGGGGAACTGCTGCCAGGCCCCATTTCTTGCCTGCTCCTCTAGCACTGCCTCAAGGCTGCCCTGCCCAGACCCAGCTCCTGGTTCTTTAAAAACAAAACAAAAGCCGCTATTCACCAGCTGCTGCCTGGCGGACGGGATGATCCCCACTGCCTCATGCTGTGGGGGGGGCTGCTCTGCCACTAGCCCCCATCCCCTGCCTGCTCTCCCAGCCTCTTCCATGGCTGCCCCACCTGGCCCCAGCTCCTGGTTCTTTTAAAAAAAAACAAACAAAAAACAAAAAAACCAACCCTGCATTCACCAGCTGCTGCAATGGCTGTCAGGGCTTCTAGAGGCTCGTGGCAGAGCCCCCCTCCCCCGCATGCAGCATGGGTCAATGGGGATTGCCCTTCCCCGTCCAGCAGCAGCCAGTGAGCGAGGGCCTTTTTTTTTTTTTTAAGAGCTGATGCTGGGGCTGGGTGGGGTAGTCATGGGGTGGGACTGGGAGAGCAGGTGGGGGCTCATGGCAGAGTAGCCCACGCAGCAGGGGGGCAGTGGGGATTGCCCCGCCTACCTGATAGCAGCTGGTGATTGGGGGCTTTTTTTTAAGGAGCTGGGACATGGGCTGGGAGAGCAGGCGAGGGGTGGGGTTTTATGACAGGCTGGGACCAGGGTTGGGGGGAGGTGGGAGGCAGCTATTAACGGGGGTGGGAGAGCAGGTGGTGTATGGGGCCTATTTGATTCAGACGTGCGACCAAATCTCCAAATCGGATTCGGCCAAATTGATTTGGGACAGTGATTCAAATCGCCAAATCAAATCACTGTCCCCCGAATCGGCCGAATCTGAATCTGAAGTGAATGCTAGCCACTTCGCACAGGCCTACTAAACATCCAGAGTTCCTTCAGCCTTTCCTCCATACTGCTTACTTTTGATCTCCTTTATCTTTGTAACTTGATGCATGTTCTTCAGTTTCTCTGTGTACATGTTAAAATGCTCAGACAGGATGCACTACTGTAGCTGAGGCCTAACCAGCATTTCTTTTATCTCTGTTTTTTAAGCTATATTCCTTTTTCAGAATTTAAAAGAAGTGGCTTAAGAACCAGAACTTTACTCATGCATTTTTTACTGCAGGATTTTAAAGAAAGGCTATGCAGGTTTCTTTTTTTTTCTTGTGCAATTGATTCTACTTCTGTTGTTTTTTCAAAGGTGGAAGGTGTTAATATGTCCATTCTACTGCTGAATCACTTCTGTTTTGTTCTTCTTGTTGGCATATTTACCCAATAAAACTGTATGTGTTTTCTGCATATATAATATGCTGCTATCAGCTGACAAGTTGGAAAAATAGGTATTGGAAGTACACCAAATTACACCAAATGTTCTGCACAGCTTTATTTTAAAAAAACACAAACCCAAAATCTTGCAGTCTGCCTTCCCTAATTTCTTGCCTCTCACACCTATAAATGACAGTAGCTCTTTGGTCCAAGTATATAGATCATAGACCTGTATGTATTTGCATACCATATACCCCTGAATAAGACAAGCGTCTTGTTTTGGGAGGGCAAAATAAAGAAGAAAAGATTTTTCCAGTCTCTTACCTATCATGGTGCTGGCTCGCCCAGGGCAGAACCCTCCAGCTTCATGGCACAGGAGTGGAGTCACTTCCCTTCCCCCTATTTCATTACCAACAGGGTTTGTAAGATAGTTGAATCCTCTCTTGGCCTTTCAGTGGAGGGGAAGGGAGAATGGTGCTGAAGACTAGGAGTGTACCTCACTTCCGTGTAGCAGAAGAACTGAGCTCAGGGTGAGCAGGTACTGAGCACAGTCCTAGTCTCCATTCTGGCTTGTAACTTAGGTTCCTTGTTTAGAACTTGCACCATGATTATGGATGGCTTGTTTTCAGGGGGAAGGTATATGTGGCATGTGAATAAATAGAATCCTCTTGATGTGACACTGAAGTGAAGTGGTAGTTAGGTTTTAATGGCTTTCATTAAAATGGGTAAATGGATTATGAGCTCATTTTTTTGCTTAGTTTTTTTTATCTATAAATTTCATAGACACTTAACTGATGAAGAATTTCTTTGCAAAAGACTTGTCACAAATAATTCCCAGCAAATAACATTCTTATAACATATGGAATTTAACTGCTTGCAGAAGTGCTAGTTTTAATTTTGTTGACATTGTGCTTATGTGATCTGTTTTCTTTCAGTGTATGATGAGAAATAGCACTGTTCAACTTCTCATGTCAAGCTAATGTTAAAACATTTATTTAAAGGTCCAGCAGGGCAGAACTGGAAACATGGAAAAGGAAGTGGTACTACAGCCAATCAAAGCTGATTTCACATCTCCTCCACCCCTTTTCAAATCAGGAATTCCAAACAGGTCAGTTGGAAAGTCTTGATTTTATAACTTGTAAAATGTTGGGGTTTTTTAATTTTTTTCTTGTTACCTATGTGTGCTTAAAGATTGTGACCTGTTTGGGGGGGAGGGGAGGAAACAAAGCATGAATACATTTCTTAATAATTGAAAAATAAAAGAAAGTGTGATCCTCCTCATTTCCAGTCTACAACCAGCTCTGCGGGGGAAGCCTTTTGGTTTGTATAGTTCTATTCCTGTGCTACTTTAAAAAAAAAAAAAAAAGTGGAGATTTGAGCACAGATAAAGAAAAAATAAGACCATGAAAGTCATAAAGTTGAATATGTAGTACTGTTTATGTACAGTTAGACTGGCCATTTAAAAAGTAGGTGTGAACCAGAAAAAATGTCCTTTTGTACCTTCTCCCACCTATTTTTTTTTTTTCTAAATAAACAAAATTAAGGTTAATAATGCTACAACTTAAAGACCTCAAAGGGCTCCTAGAACACATTCCCTTCCATGCCAGGTAGCTTTTGTTTTCATGCACTTAACTGAAGTTTATTGTATTCTTTCCTACAAACACAGGGGAATAACTTTGTTACTGAATTTTTATTTTTTATGGTCTCTTGTTCCTCCCCCCTTCAATTTTAAGTTATGTTTTGTAATTGACTCAATCCAAAAATAACCAAGTTCATGGTGCTTCTATTTTGTACTGGTAACCAAAACGGTCCTGGAAAGCATTCTATTGGCCACTCAACAAACCTGAAGGTATTTTAGCATAGAATTGTAGGTAATTGGAGAACAAATGTATTGGAATATGCAATTCTGCTCCTTATCACTTCAAGGTTATTCTCTGTTATTAGTTTTTAATAATTTGTCCATACTTATTCAAGCCAGGAAGCATTCCTTAAGAGACTATTTGGCAGATATCTGTATCTCAGAGAGAAATAATTGCTTGATATTCAACCTAAATTTTTTCTCTCTCTTGTTTTTTGTTCTAGTACTCTTTGTACAGCCTAAATAATTTCTCTTCCAGCATCTATTCTAGAAATTTTCTTCAGTGACACATCTTTCAAGCCTTTAATAATGCTTATCTTTCTTCTCTGAACTATATAGTTGGTCTGCTTTTGGTAATGAAATTCCCCAAACAGAACAGTTTCCTAGGATGATCCCTCTAGAACTGTATACAGTTCTGCTGTTGCAACCAGATATGATTCCTTGTGTATACAGCTCACTATTGTATTGGTGTTTGAAATAGTTTAGATCACTTTAGTATACTAGTTATGATACTAGGCTTTTAATTAAATATCCATTCAGGCTAAAAATTGTAGGAAGTATTTATAGTGGCAGATGGAGATTGTATGGGCTTATGTGATAGTGCCGTGTTAGTTTATTGGGCCCGTTGTGTGAATGTGTGTGTAGATTGCTTTTTTTTCCTTTTATTGAAAGGCTTTTAGGTATACTTTAGCTAGGGTAAATATCTCATGCTAGGCCTCTTCCTTTTTTCCAGTTTTGCCTGCCTACTTCATTGTCCGTCAAGCCACTTACCTGACATTGAAGCTCCATTTCTTCCAAGTTTTTAGGGGTAGTAATGTCAGTCCATTGTTTTGTTAATCAGAGATTTTTTGGAGAGCTATGGACAGACATTACACATAAACTGGTTTAAGTGATCAGAAACTGGTTTAAACCTGTAACAGAACAGATATTCAGTGCACATAAACCACTGAATATCTGAATAGTTGAAACTGGTTTGAGTTAAACCTGGTTGAATGAAAGACACCAAACTATGGGGTGAGGTAAACAAGCTAGAGGGCAGGTAGTGAATCCAGGCAGATTTGGATGGGCTGGGTAAGTGGGCGAAACAGAATAGGATGCAGTATAACAAAGATAAGTGTCATGTGTTGCATCTAGGAAGGAAGAAACATCAACGCACATATACCCTAGAAGGTACTATATTGAGTAGCACAATGGCAGAGAGGGATCTGAGTCGTAGTTGACTCAAATTAACATGAGTCACCCATGTGATAAAGCAATAAGTAAAGCTTACCACGTTCTTTCTTGCACAAGTAGATGCATCAAACAGGTCTAAGGAGGTGATACTTCCCCTCTGCGGCATTGGTCAGGCCGCAGTTTTGGGCATTGCACTTCAAGAGGGATGTTAGATAACCTGGAAAGGGCTCAGAGGAGGACCACCCATCTCATTAAAGGATTACAAGGAAAACCCCTAGGAGGACCTATTTGAAGAACCTGAATCTCTTCAGCCTCCATAAGAGAAGGCTGAGGGGTGATCTTGTGGCTGTCTACAAGCTCATCGCGGGGACAGCAGGAAATACAGGCTATGGTGTTTACCAGAGTGCCCATTGGGGTAACTAGAAGCAATGGCCGGCCACAGAGTGAAGGAGACTAAGTTTAAATTGAACATCAGGAAAAAATTTTTTAGTGAGAGTTGCCAAAATATGGAATATGCTTCCAAGGGAGGTGGTGCTGTCCCCTTCCTTGGAGCTGTTTAAGAGGAGATTGGATAAACATCTAGCTGGGGTGTCCAGGGCTGGGGTTGGACTTGACTATCTAATAGGTCCCTTCCGACCCTAAAATCTTTTAATATAGTATCAGACTTAACTGATTTGACTTGAACAGGTTTATGCAATGTCTGTCCAAGACCCCTTGCTGCTTTTAGATAAACTAGACACCACCAGCATCCCGGCATGCTCTCTGCTCCACAGCAGAGCTGGCCCCTCTGTTCTGTTCCCTGGCTGGAGTTCCTACAGAAACTGCAGGCACAGCAGCATTTGTCTGACTTCCTCCCCAGCCACCGCACCCTGCTGTTTACTGCTTAAGCAGGAATGCCTCTCCCTCCCATCTCCCACAGCACAAACCGCAGCCCCATGGACCCTAGGCCTGTGGTATACTAGCTAATGCTGACAGGTGTCTGTGTGTGCCTCCAGTTTTGCTAGGACTGGCAGACAGAACAGTGATCACTTAGGGCATTTTGGAGCTAATTGGCAGGTCAGCTGATAAGCTGTTTAAGAAGAGTTTGAACTAATGGACAGAGGTATTGTTTTGCTGATAAGCTGATAATCACTGTTATCAGCCCCTTGCTTGCCTGTCAGTTTGCTGCAGATAGTATAAAGAAGCAGGGAGGGAGATTGAAAAGCTCCATATCATCAACAGATGTATGCACTTCACACCCCTGCTTTGCCTCAGAGTGCTAGCTGGGGGCTGGCAACCCTCCTGCCCCTTGAGCAGCCAGCGGGGAAAAGCCTGGGATGGCATAGTCACACCTCCCTAATCAGAGGTCCTGCTGGGGCCTGGCCATGCCCCCCCTCAGCTCAGTACAGTGCAAGGGAAGGGAGGGCTGCGTTAGCACCCCCCAGCTTCTAGTATAAGCCACTGCATGCATGTGCCTGAATTTCCTCAGTCCAGAGAGAATATCTATCCAGTTACAAACCAGTTCAGCCTAGTCAGGGTAGACTAACCTGCAAAGATTGAATCAATTCAGGCTCAGGCTTTTTGAATGTCTGTCCCTAGCCTTTGAGACTTATTTCATTCCTCAAGAAACTGAGGTTTCCTGATGCTTGTTTTCTTTAGGATAGTGTCAGCAACATTTTCTGATGGTAGGCTAGAATAACCCAGCTTGGGTCAAAGGCCAGTTGGCACTAGGACCCAGTCACCATTGCTTCTCCCTGCTGCCACTTAATTCTGCTGCCTAACAGTGGTGCAGCATGGGCAAAAGTGCCTAGCCATGGGGTGCTGTGATGCAGTGCTGGCAAAGCTCCCTGCCACCAAAACCCCCACTCTGCAGCCTGGATTAAATAATTCCATGGGCCGATCTGGCCCTTGGGTCATAGGTTCCCAAACCCTGCTTTTGGGGGAAAGCTGTTGGGAATCGTACATGGTTGTCTTAGTGGCAGAGCATTCATATTCATAGCCATTCATATCTTTTGTCTATTCCATCCCATTCAGTAACTATTTAGAACAGGGGTTTGTGATGTGTTTCTGTCTGTTCCGTATAAACCTGAGGGCTTTAGCACTGGTTACCTGTATTATGTCAGAAATCTGTGCATTGTTGTCATGTCATAAATTTAATGCAGTTTCAGAGCAGGCACAGGTGAAGACTTCAAGTTGTTTCAGACCTCCATGACTGATTTGCCCCTGGAAAGCCTGGTGAACAGTGGCATAGCGAAGGTACCTGGGAGGAAGGCTTGTTACCCAGGAGGGAAGCTGCTTCCCCAGGGCTCTTTGGTCTGGCTGAAACTGATTCAGCAGCTCTGTGCTGAGAGTGGGGCCTCCAGGGCTTACGCCCCAGAGGCCCTGCTCTCAGCACAGGTGGGCCACACCAGAAAGAACCACGGAACCCTAGGGAAGCAGTTTCCTTGGGGCTCTTTGGTCTGGCTGAGCTGCAGCCACTCCTCACTGAAAGCAACGCCTGCTGGGCAGCCAGACCGTTGGGCCCAGGGAAGCATGTTTTCTATGGCTACTGGGTCTCACTGCAGCTGAGTGCAGAATTGCCAGGCAGGCAGACTCTGGAGCTCGGGAAAACATGCTTTCCTTGGCTTCTGGTACAGCATCTTGTTGTAGTTAAGTCAATAGATCTACAATAAGTCTGGAGCCTCAATGTAGCAAAACCCTAGAGCCTGGGAAAGCATGCTTTCTCACAGCAGTTAAGCCAGAGCAGCCTGGTTGCACTAAGTATGAAGGGGTAGGTGGAGACCACTAACCATCTCCATCTTGTAAACCTCTAGAGTGGCTGGACCATATGCATTCTGGGATTGTGGAGGACTGCAAATTGACTGTTTTATCTCCTGGGAGCTATCTAACCGTTCCCTGGAATGACCTGGGCAGAACTGATCAAGGATAAACCTGAGCTGGAATGGCTAACTTTAAAACATTTAGAAGATACTTATCACAGTTTAATACCTTTTAACTAACATGTCTGCTCTCACTTTAAGTGCCTTTATGCCTGTTTTAAGGTAACCTGTGACAAAGCCCTTAGTTAAATCATTGTAACTGTGTGCCTTTAAAATGGCAAAGTCACTCCTTTCCATAATTGATGTCCATTATTTTGGGCACAGTTGGTTTAAAGCAGTTTCTGCGCTAGAAAAAATGTTATTTCTAAAAATTGCTCAGATGAAACTTGGAAAGAAACAGATTTATGAATTACTATGACTAGCAGAGATATGGTCAGTAAATTGTGGTTGGATCACTTGTAGTGCTTACTTCTTTGATTAAGCTCTGTTTTTAGAATATAGTAGCAGTTGTATAATCATTATGCTACCACCTTCTTTGCCAACCATTTATGTTATAAAAGTATTACTCTACTTTTTTGCCAGCAAGTTAGTATTTTAATAAAAAAATGTATTAAATGTTCTGATGCTATACAATAAGAATTTTAGCTAGCTATGGGTCATTTGAGGTGGTAAGCTCTCAGGTACAATCCCTGTCTGTCAATTTAAAAAAAAAAAAATCTCTTAAAGCACAAGGCACTAGCAGCTGTAATTTTTCTAATCATTATAAATTTGCTACCAACAATACTTTCATTGCAGTAGAACTCTTGCTAGCTTTTAACACTAACTGCTGTATAAAGGAGAGGTGAGGAATATGAGATTGAGATGTACAGATGTTCTGTTCCTGCTGGGAAAACTGTCACTCTCCCAATAGAAACTATGAGTGTACAGATGTTCAAGCTTTTTCTCCCAGAGCAAAAATGGCTATTCTGGGAGAGAAATAAATTTACTCCTGCCAATTAGAAGTTGCTTCAAGAAGAGTTTTTCTCTGGAGAGAATAAATGTTAATATGCTTTCCCACAGGTTAAGTCATCGCGAGAACTAGGAGTAGTAGAGCCATAGGGAAAGGGCTCCACTCAGAGGAAGCTGCTCCCATTCCTTCCATAAACCAAGAGGGGAGGGGTGGAGCAGCTATGAGCTGCTCCTCTCCAGCTCTTTGCCTGTTAGAGTCCCCCAGTATGATAGATGCGTAGGAGTCTTTGCCTTGCCATCTGTTCAGTTTGCAGGCACTGGGAATGGCATTGCCAGCCATCTGTCTGATTCTCACTCTGAAGTCCCTAGAATGAGAAGTGGGCAGGAGTCTTTGCCCTACTGTTCCCTCCACTTGGCTTTTGGGCACCAAGGGGAGGGAACAGTGCTGCAAGCCTCCTGCCTGCTTTGCATACTGGAGTCCCTGGTATAGGAAGTGAGCTGGGGGCTCCAGAGTGAGAAGTGGGCTTTGCCTGCTTCTCCAATCCCCTTGGAAATGGGAAGACTCAAGTAGCCCACACTTTCCCCTGTCCATGATAATCCTAGTCTCGGGAAGGCCCAAGGAGCAAGGAAATTGGGTGGTTACAGGGTAAACTCTTGTACAACTCCCTTTCTAGGAATCATTTTTAGCCGTGGAAATTTTCCATGGCTAGAAATGAACCCTTGTATGTGGCCTAAGTATAGAGAATGGGATTGGTGTGGGGTCATTAGGGTTTAGCAGTGAGGAACACAAGAAGAGCTCAAAGAACAAAAAAGTTAGAGACACAAGAAAAGAAAGACCTAGAAAATTTATCTCACCAGAAACAGCGCCTCTTCTCAGGCACAGACAAGCACTGCCTCCAGAAAAGCCAGTGCAGGCATCAGGAAATGGCAGGAACGATATGGGAGGGCCGGATCACCTGACATAAGGTAAGAGAAACAAACAAACAAAGAAAAAATAGGGTGCAATCCTTCTTTAACATTTTAAATCCTTCCTCCCTTACCCCGCCTCCTCTGCACACACCCCCTACTGCACACACACATACACACAATGTTTTTGTCATTGGTGAGACATTATCCCACTTATATCTTTGCAAATGTACCCTACTTAGAGCTGCTATGTGGCTTCTTGGATATATTCTTATGCCTAGATATTGCAGCACATATTTTCCTTCATTTGGGAGTTTGAGAACAGGTGGTAATCCTAGTGTTTATGTGTGTGAAGCTAAAATTGAACATGATGATTTTTTAATTGTATTTAGTATTTGTATCAGCTGTACATCCTAACACCCAAATAACTTTTTCTCCACGGTATATAATAGTAATGATTATTTAGGAATATGTTAGCTGTTGTATCAGATGATTAAAAATAAAAACTCTACTACTAAATAAAAAATGAAAAACAAATACAAACAGTGGCAATGCATGGGGTTACATATGCACCCCCTGAGAGTGCTGGTGTACCCCCTGACCAGTCATGCTCACTGCTTAGGCAATGGGCAGAGAGGGCAGGCAGGAGGGCCAGTGCCCTCCCAGCAAGTGCCAGCTGATCGCTATAGCTGTTCCCAGAAGCGACCACAGCCACCCCTGGAAATGGTGATCGGCCAAGAGGGGACCCTCCCTCCTGGTCAGCGGGACTGGTCACAAGGGGACAAGTGCTTGGGCCCCCCCCCCCCCCCCCCCCCCAACAAAAACAAAAAAAAAAAAAAAAAAAAAAAAAAAAAAAAAAAAAAAAAAAAAAAAATATAAAAAAAAAAAAAAAAAAAAAAAAAAAAAAAATTA
>JAGPOW010001338.1:51480333-51497690 GCA_030014935.1 Caiman crocodilus
TCATTAGGTTATAAGAAAAGAAGAAAAAAAAAGCATAGGTTCATTACATAATGGTGAGAAATTCTGATGTAGATGAGATCCCTTCTAGCTGTACGTTTCTTCCTGATGACCAATATATATCATATACTACCACTTCAACTAAAAAGACTGGTAAAAAAAGTAACTGTGATTCTTTGAGATGTATTTTTTTTTTTTTTTTTTTATATGACTTGTTCTCCTTTCTCACTTCTGTGGAGTCCTTAACAGAATCCAGAGAAAGAAGTAGGCCATAGTTGTGCCTACTTAACTCTGTAGGACCTGGAGCAGGGGTCTCAAAACTCACCCTGGGCCCCAGACTGGAACCATGGAGCCAACAGCTGCAGTCAGTTCATGGGGAGACAGTGGCACGAGTTCAGCTCCAGGCTACACAGGCCTGGATCTTTGTCACCAAAGACCATGTCCACTGGGGTCTAGGAACCCTTAATTCTATGATATGCTATTCTGGTAGGTTGCCAGACTGCTACTGGTAATAACTTCTGATAGGTTGCCAGATTACCAGTGGGCTGGATGGAATAGTTCTGCATTCCCCTGGGACACTCCTGACCTAGAATAAGGAGTCAAGATGTGATGGGCTATACACCTCTATGTTTGTATCAAACTACAAATGTCAGAAACAGCCACAAAAAAAAAAAAGTTTTCCAAATTCAGAAAATTAATTTTGTTGGTAAAATGGAGTATTTTGGTACATATAGTTATGAACTGTCAGGCAGAGTTATTTTATTTTTCTTTGTAGATTGAAGAGCAAATAATTCAGGGAACAACTATGACTTGTGCTTATACAGGCAATCTAACTGAATGATTTGGCATTTGTATCTTTGAATTTGTCTACCAGTTCTTAATAGGTTTGATAGGGCTCTTAACAGGTGCCCTGCCCCCTGGTCACCATTTTGGGACCAGAAGTCCTGTCCTTAATAGGTTTGATAAGGCTCTGTTAGACTCATGTTTACTGACCAGTAAATACAGGGCCATAGCAGAAAAAGCAACAGAATCTAAACAGAAACATTTCCAGTTTAAAATTGCCTTTAAATTCTGCTATTATTCTAAATGTTTCAGTCTCTAAAATATTTAGTTACTAATAGCTGGATATTTAATCAATAGTAGAGTATTGACTTCAGTAATTTGGTGTTTATATTTCATTTTCCTTGATTTGATACCTTTATAGTTTGTTCCTTTACTGCCATCGTTTAAATGTTTTGTTAGAAGATTGTGCATTTCTCTTAAAACTGCATTCTCCAGTTTTTAGTTTTGGAATTTTGTACCAAAAGGCAGAGTTGCTGAATTAGAGCAGCTCTAATTAAAGCACTGCCCCCCAGCTTCCAGAGCACATGTAGAAGTTCCTGTGCCAGTTGCAGCAGGTGGGGCTAGCTTAGCAGTGCCTGCAGCTGGCTGTACAGAGCCCTTCAGCCCCTGCTCTTCTACATGATGCCCTTGAGCCCCAGCCTGGGGGCAGCTTCCTGAGCCTGTCCAGCAGGGCTGGGAAAAAAGGTGGGAGCCTTCCTGGCTGCCCAGGGCTAGGTGGTCTCTGGGTCAGGCTCTCCTCCCTCTGTCCAGGGCAGGGCCACAGGACTGTTCTAGGGCTGGAGTAACCAGGCCACTCCTGTGCAGCTGGGCCCCAGGTCCTGGGAGTTGGACTGCAGCAGGGAAAGGTCCCCTTCCCCTCTTGGTACTGCCACTGCCAGGGGTATAGCAAGCCCCTTTGTCATGTGAGGAAAACTGAAGGGACTTAGCCCTGGGAAGAACAAGACCTAGCTGGGCTGAGGAGCTGGGGGACGGACCTCTGGGTACTGCAAGTTGAGTCATGTTGAGCTCGGTCGGGCAGCTAGGCCCACCTCTCCCTGCCCCAGTCCTATCTTTGTGGCATTTGCCACCTTTTACCAGTGCCAGCCCACAGTCTATACTATGCCAGCATTTGGGACACTGTGGCACTTGTTCCACTCTGCTCCAGCCCAGCCTGCCAGGCATCTGGGGCCCTGGCCTGATGGTATAATTATACACAAAATAAAAAAACCATCAGCTACAACTGCCAAAAAAACCGGTGGTAGCCAATAAAGTAATTTTTCTTTTATTGGTGCTGATCTGATAGGCAGCCGATTATATCGGTGCACCTCTACTTGCAGGAAATTGTACTCAACTGACATTAGGAATCCCAGTGGAGTCTAAGAGAGAAGACAGTTCCTTTGGTATGTAGGGTCCAGACCATTTCAGGGCGTATAGATAAAAATCAGCACCTTGAATTGCACCTGAAATGTTATTGGAAGCCAGTGTGTTCTTGATGACCCATTGCTATCAGAAGGCAGGCCAAAATTAATAGACTGAGAAACTGACCTTTCCTAGTCCTTCAGAGGTACTGGAACTGTCATTCCATCCCATGTTATGATAGTGTTGGAGTGGTGTTGTAGTTGTGTTGGTCCAGAAAATGGGAGGCAAGTTTTTTTGGGTGATTATTTTTTATTGGACCAGCAGAGATCTCAGACAAGATTCTGAATAAAGGGTATGCATTGTCAGGTCTCCATAGCAGTGGCCCACAAGCTTGTCTAAGATCTCTCCCAACTATGCAGCTAGTTCAATAAGAGATATCGCCCAAAAATATATCCCTTCCCATCCCATTCTCTTACTTCTATTTTAATTCTGGAAGCAATACTACTTGAGAAGGCTGAAGTTGATACCCCATTTGATTGAAAGTGTGCTACTCCCAAACCTGAGTATTGTGGAACCAAGCATAGAAATACTTACATTAATATCTCAAGCTATGTGTACCCAAAACTAGTTAAGGGTTTATGTTCTGTAATAATCCTTTTTCATATGAGATTTAGTCAATAAATGACAGATGGCCTTTAAAACCCAGGTTCAAACTGTTGGTGGAAGGGACCTTGCCAAAAATGGAATTAAAGCAATATTATAATATAAATCATAGGATCATAGCTCTTTAATATGACACTTCACATTTTCTTTCTTAGAATTTAAGCTTTGAGTATAATTGTTTTGACATTGTCATCTGCTTAGTGTTGTAGGAAGCATTCTATTCAAGAGAAATAATTGTTGTTTTTGCATGTCACCAGTCTTTCAAAATTTGAAGTAAATAAGGCAAACTTTTAAAATAATTAAGTTGTGAAAAGTGAGAACTTTTTTTAAAAGTCTGTTTGTAGTTTGTCCATAACTCTTGAGGTGCTTCTTTTAAAGGAGACAGTATTTCAGAGAGAAGTCAAACTAAAATTGGTTTTCCAAGAAAAGTTTCTGTGTCTAAATTTAGAGCATGCATTTTAAAGTCATCTTGTATATAGCCATTTGCACAGTTTCTTCTATATAATCTATACATTATAGACAGGTTAGTGTTTCAAACAACTATATACTTTGCAATTTTTTGGTTTACAATCAATTTTGACTTCTCTATTTTGGGACAAAATAAAGAAAAAGTCTTGCAAATTGCAGGTTGACCATATTCTTTTATTCTAGTGTGGGTAAACAAGATAGGTTAGTGGTGAAATAACATATAGGTAATCTGCTATGGGGAAGACTTCTTAATGTTTACCTTATTTTACATACAAAGACATTGCTGATTATCTTTAAATGAGAAATGGAAACACCACCCTTCTTCACAACAAAAAAGATGCATACATTTTTATTAGAAGGAAAATATTGCTGATACATAAAAGTAGTTATTGGTCAAAGGTCTGATTCTGTGTTTGGCAAAATGGGTGTGCTTTGCTGTGTGGTAAGCCTGTTGAAATCAGTATGATTTCATACATGTTTGGCAGCTTGCTTTTACACACTTAAGATGAGGGGTCTAGTAACAGTCTCTTGAAATTCCATTTAATTTAGCAGCGTTATTGGTATACAACAGTTAATGTTTTCAGTATATACTGCGTTTTGCTCAAGGATGTTGAAGCCTTATAAAAGTGAATGGTATTATTCTGTAACTGGCTGGTAGTATTTATCTGATACACCCCTCTCTAGCTCCCTTCCAGCAAAGCCAACACTTGCTCTGCTGACTTAATGGTAAAAGTGGATTATCCACTAGGCTACAAGGGAAGTAATAGAAAACGTATAAACAAGAGTGATGTGTAGACAGAACTGTATCTTCCTGTTAATTTACTTTTAATATAATTAAATCCACAAAGAGACTGAGTGTTTGACGTTACTCAGTGTTTGGATTGATTTAGAATGGTATCTTAATTTAGAACAGTTTGGGAAGGGAGGCAGTTTCTCAAACCCATTTTCACATTTTGATAAGCTAAGGCAGAAAAGCATGGCTTGAATTAAATGGTTTCTCAGTCTGAGGCTAAACTAACAACTCAAGAGCATAACCCAGGTATCCTGGCTTCTAGTACTTTGTTGTCTTAGACAGTGAGTCTAGATGATGCATGAAACCAAAAATAATGGGTGATTTCATGTGATATGTGCTGCAATATCTACAGTATGTACAGTAGAGTTGGCTAACACTTTTTATGAGTGCTTTGTTATTTACCTTGCCTTGCCCTTCTTTCCATCTTCTTTAGATCATTACAGGTTCCATTTCTGCAGCCCCAACACTAAATATCCTGTATTTTGATAGTTGCATATCACACGTGTATTTTTTGTTAGCTTTTGCAGAAGTTCTGTTAAGATGCACTTTGTTTCATAATGTTTTACTGATGCACTTAACTGCCATATCCCTGATTTTTTTTTTTTTTTTTTTTTTTTTTTTAATTAAGGACAGAAACTTATCCTCCATACCTCTTTAGGGATGGAAGGAGAGGATGGAAATAGTTATGCTTTAGAGAAGGCTATGCTTCCACTTCCCTTAATACTAAAGAAACAAGAAAGCTGAGGTGGTGAAATTCAATAAATGAAGTGTATCTTTAGGATCTAGCTTTATTTGAAATTTCAAATTCCTTGTAAATTGTATATAATAAAAGAATTTATGGATGCAACTACTATTTACCTTTTGTTGTTTTCCTTATTCTAAGATCTGCAAGAAGTTCTTGAGTATTATTTGGTTATTCTGTTTTGTACTGTGTTTACAGGAGGTTGTCTGGTACCATAGATGTAATTGGGCAGACTATCACTATCAGCAGAGTAGAAGGAAGACGACGTGCGAATGAAAACAGCAACATACAGGTTCCATATTGTGGATTTATGCATCCTTTCACTGACCAAGAAAAGGCTTTTCCTTTCATTCCAACTTCTGATTTTAAAAGTTTATACTATATTGAATAAATGATTTAAAGAGGAATAACCAAGAGAAAAGACAAATATTTAAATTAGCATGTTGCATTTAAGTCCAGTAAAATTTCTTTTCAATGCTGCACTGAAATATTTCATCTCGCTTCAACATAAGTAGGGACTACTTAGTAAAAAGAAACAGCGGTCAAACTTGGTCATGATTTATGCTGCTAGAAGCCATACTGACTTGTTTAAGTCTGCATGGAATATAAACACAATTAAATGTAATAGTTGTCAGTTATATGGTGGTGTTATATTGAAAATTATACTCTTTACCCCTCCCCAAAAAGTAATACTGATATTATTAAGACAGTTCTCACATTCTATTAGGTAACTTAAGAATCCTAAAAATTAACTGACATGAAGGAATATGTGGCTTTCAATAAATAAAGGCACTTGAATAAAATTCTTTCATTGTTTGACTAGCTCACACAATGTGTAATGAGGCATTTTGGTGCTGATAGTTCCAGACTAACTTCAAAAATCAATTTTATCCAGACTAACTTCAAAAATCAATTTTAATTAGAGTTTTAATATTCTGTTTCCTTCATTGTATCACTACAGGACAGTGTTAAAGCTTTCTAGATGCATTGACTGTATTTCCCTGTTTTGTCATTTTAGGGTTTACTTTTAATGTAGTAATTACAGTGCAGTTTTCACTCATGTTATTGATGAGTTTTCTCAACGCTAACTCCAATTTCATATACAGTTTTGTTAAAGGAATTAAATATTTTTCTTTTAAAAATGTAAGTTTTGTTCATAGAAAATTTATTTTGAAATGTTCTTTACATATATGTATAAGACAGCATCATGTGCGTATGTATATTCTCTTCCCTCGTGTGATTAACTGGAAAGAGAGAAAAACCTATGTTCCAAAACTTCTTTATGTAGCAATTGTAACTGTAGTTTGATATTTTACAGGTTCTTTCAGAACGATCTAATGCTGAAGTAGACAATTTTACCAAGCCACCTCCATTTTTCCCTCCAGGAGCTCCGCCTACTCACCTTCCACCCCCCCCATTCCTCCCACCCCCTCCAACTGTCAGTACTGCTCCACCTCTGATTCCTCCACCAGGTAAATATTTTCATAATTGAAACAAGGAAGTAATATTTCAAATACTTATTTTTTAAATGCATTAAACATCTTTTAAAAGTCTTATTTGAAATGCTAAAATTTTATTCAGAACAGTTATTCTTTGTTCATAGCTGAAGTGGGAGTGGTAGGGTGGAATTTTTCTTGCACATTTATAGAGATGAAAGCAATAGTTAAAATAGAAACATTTTGAATGTTGGGCCTTCCATCTCTGAAAGTCTCTCTTTAAACTGGAGCCTTTGTGAATATTTGGCCCTTATTACCCTTACTGAGAGGTATATTTTAAAGAGGAGTTAGACTGAAAAGAGTTTGGGGAGGTGGATGCCAAAAGAGTTGCAGGACTAGGTGAGGAAGCTCTTGAGCAGACAGACAGCTGAGTAGGAAGTCACTGCAGCAGAAAAGAAATTGTTCTTCAGGAAGGAGACTGATTTAAAGTAAAAAAAAAAAAAAAATAGAACTGGGAAATGCTCCTCTCTTTTCTTTCTTAACTTTCTTGCTTTTTGTCCACTGCTGAACAATTTTTCCTTCTATTCCTTTCCCTGACATTTCAGAGGAGCTGCTCACCTGTCCCTTTGCTTCCTCTTTTGTTTGGTGCTTTTCTGGAAGTCTCTTTTCCAGTTCTCATTCTGTGTTCTGGCTTTTGTTAGTTTCTCAGTGGTTTGGGACCTTTTCATGAAAGACAGTCAGATTCCTTTCAGGTACTATTGAGCATTTTAAAACTATTCAGCATTTGTACGCATTTGCACTGCAGCACCAGGCGCTTTTATAAGCACCCAGTGCTGCAGCGCATCCAGTTGTATAAGCAGCGAAATGCGTGTCAGTGCTGAAGAAACGGTGGTGACACACTTTTGAACTAAGACGCATCAAAGGTGTTTTAGTTCAAAAACACGCCGCCACCATTTTTTGCTTAGTGACACACATTTCACCTATACATACAACTATATGCGATGTAGTGCAATGCACATCAGCTCACATGCAAATCTCCGGCATGTCCCAGGATGAAAATGTATGTGTATAAATGCCCATTAGCTCCTACTCTGGCCTGCATCAAAAAACCATGAAACCTGAGAATGTAGAACACTAAACATGAAGTCTTTCACTTGCCCTGGGTGGGGGGTGTTTAGGAAGGAGAGAGAGGACTACATAAAACTGTGGTATAGATATGCCCATATAGTCTCTAGTACTGTCCTTGGGCATTTATCACTTTTTTTTTATGGTTAAAGACAGTACTAACCACACTTCAATTTCAAAATGACCTTTGCATTAAAAAAGGGTGACCCAAGATATGACCCATGGAGCTTTGGCATTTGGCTCATGGGATGTTCCCACAAGTCTGGAAATTTGGTGGTGTGACAAGTGGTAGCAGCATTAATTGCTGCAACTTTTGGAGCCACTACAATTAAACACTGCCACCTCTTGTTCTGCTGCCAAATTTATGGACCCATGGGGAGCTCTGTCTTTTGTATTTGGAGTGCAGAATTCAATCATCTTTCATGCTTTCAGAGATGGAAATTTGGTGGAAGGGTGAACACTGACTGCCATGGTTCCAGGAGCAGCAGCAGTTAACACTGCTGCCCCCAAATTTGAGCCCTGTGGGCGAGATTGTGATCCTCAATCTAGGTCCAACCTCACAGCCCAGCCATGTGCCATTCATTCAGCCCATAGGGCTAGGTTAGTTGGGTGCCAGAGCATTGAAATAATGCATATACAGTCTTTTGGAACAAGTTTGAAAGTAATTATCATTTTCATTATTGTGATGGGGAAGAGAAAAAAAAAATATGTGTTGCATAAAATAAAATTGAGGCTGACCTCCTGTTTTACGTACTAAGAGAGATGATTCATATAGATATACTGTAATGTTTTTTATAAAACCCTTCACCTTCATCAAGATTAAACATTAAATGAAATAAACACATGTTACGGATCTATCAGGCAGGTTTGGCTTTAGTCTTATGTTTTACAGACAGGTTTATGACATGGTCTTGCTCAGAAAGTCTCCTTCAACATCCTCTCCTGCTTCAAGTAAATTTGAAAATAACCATTAAGAGCTGTGGCTTTGGTTCCTTCAAGCCTGTGTTTTAATTGTGCTGCTGCCAGCTCTTTATCTTCAAAGATGTTACTAAAATAGAATTTGCCATCCCTCCTAGGTTCAGTGGAAAAAAAACCCCACTGTTGTTACCTAATATTAAACTGGGACTACTTGCCAGAAAATTTAAGTATTCCAAATATAAAACATCCTCCAGAAGCTCTTTGAAAAAGGATCTTGCTTTGAAGTTCTGTCTCTTGTACTTTATTCACTTACGCTCTTGTGATGCAAATGTCTTTTGAGGAAGTAGTACTGGCATTGTTCAAAAGACTGAACCTGGAAAGCTGTGATATACTCTAAGAAGAGTTATCTAATTGGCTGTGGCAAAAGGTGTTTCTTTAAGTGCTGGGCTAATTCAAATCTAAGAGGGAAAAAATTATGGGTACTATATGATAAAGATTTTTAAGTTTACTTACTTTTTCATTTTAATATTGTATGTAAAAAGTTGTGCTTTTATGTACTTATAGTTTTTAAAATATTTTTGAATTCTTTCATTATCATTCAAGCAGACCACATAATTTTACAGTATTTCTGAATATTAAAAAGATCACATTATGGCACTGTTCTCTAGTGACAAAGCACATTGAATACTGTATTTTCTCATATACCACATGTCCCCAAAGACGGACGCCTTGTTTTTTGGAAAGACAGAATGAAGAAAAAAGGATTTTTTCCAGAGTTATGGCCTCACAGAGCGGGGACAGAAACTAATGTTCAGCTCACTCACCTTCCCTTTCCTGCTCAGGCAAAAGGTACATGTTTATCCTATTGTAGCTGAATTGTCAGCAACTCTTGGATGCTCAGCTGAAATTATAGCTGCTGGTGAAGACTGGGCTCCATAGGCAGATCTAAAAGTTTGAAAAGAGCAAAAAGCTATCTACAGTGCTATAAAACAGGAGAATAAAGACCAGGATTAGCTAACAGACAGCAAAGTTGCCAAAGAAAGGATAGCTCAATTAATAGAATGAGGATTATTGGAGAGAGTAATGTTAACACTTACTGGAGTAAATTAGCAGTAATCAGATAGATTGTAATGATCCATTAATCCAGTGGACTTAGTGATACCTAAATAGAATTGTCACTGAGGCTGCTGGGCAGTTGGTTTTAAATGTTGGGCAGAGCAGGAATTAAAATGGGGTGCTGCTGCAGGCCCACAGCACCTCTCTCCCAGTCTGCCTCCTTGACTCTCCCCCTTCCTCCATGCAGCTGCTGGAGGGAACAGAGAGAAAGAAACATCAATCACCTTATGACATCATATCTCCATGTTTCTATTCCTGCTAAAAACTTGTCTTTGTCACGTAAGACATGCACCCCAATTTTGGAAGGCTAGTTTTTAAGGGAAAGGTATGTGTGGATTGTGGTATTTTACAGGTTTGAGCTGAGTGGGTGAATTAAAGGCAGCGTTCTTGAACAGAATATTGTGAGTACAGGTATTCCTATGCTACAGAGTGTTTTTAGCAGGGTGACTTAACCAGGGTTGAAATTCTGTGTTACCATGTTGTATCTGGTATGAGAGCTGGTTTGGGTATCTCTGTGCAGAACTGTATTGTGACATGTACCCAGTATTAGGTCACGTATATGGATATGTCCATCCCATATAGTCCAAAAGAACAAGTCAGTGCTTCAAAGCTGTCCTCTCTCAAAAGAAATTCTCGGCTGAAGATTTTGTCCTAAGAGTATTTTTGTTATATTGGACTCATCAGAAGTGAACAACTGGAGAATGATCTTCCTGATTTATTATATTATGTATTTTTAACACTTGGACCATTGTGGAGAAGATCTTTTTACCAATTTCCTGCTAACATGAAATAGGGATGAATTTGTATCTATTGTATTGCCATGTCTGTTCAGTTAAATATTTAAAGTGAAGTAGTCTTTAACCAATGACACTTCCTTTCTTTAAGTTAACAATCTGAAAGGTGATGTTTAATATCATAAATACTGAAAAGATCTAAATTAATTTTTATTAACTTTTCCAGCTTTGGCAATCAATTCAAATATCAGTATGTATAATTTTAGTATTCTTTATTTAGAGATATAAGAAGTTAATTTAATAAAACCTTAGGATTTTTAGTATGTCTCTGTAGAGTATATGTCTGAAAGGGAAAGTCTTTTTGACCTTGACTTAAGTGCACCATTTTAAATTTATGTATTTTCTTGATTATATAACTTAAACTTATGGGACTGCTTTTTTTTTTTCCTAAAAAGTGTTTCCTGATGGTTTTTATAGCTAAAATACTGTATTGTATAGTGGGGGAGGAAGGGGAGAAATCTGATACTTTCCTGAAACTTGAGAGAATGCATTGTTCTAGTGCAGTAATTGACAATGATGTGGACATTTGAACATAACTACAAATGTTAAGGTAAAGAGATGATATGTCAGAAAATTCTAGAAGTTAAGATTGCTGGAGAGTCCTGTCTATGAGATGTTGCTATTTCTGTAGACTTTACACAGTATAGGTTCATAAAGCATTCTATATTTAAGTTTGCATTTAACTAAGAAAAGTTAAAATAGATATGTTCTCTGTATGTAACATACAGAGTTAATATTTCCATTTCTTTTTATCACTTGAATTTTCTAACTCATTTCCATGTTTTATCTCTGTGTTATACTAATATTGTCTAGCTTTTTATGATTTTGTGGATTCCTAATAAGGGTGAGTGTAGGAAAAACACTAGTCCATTTAAACAGTGTAGAATCTCTTCCAATTTCATTAGCAAATCTTGACAGTTTTTATCTCTGAAACTGATGAGTTGATATAATTTATTTCATATAAATGAACTAGTAAAGTAGTATTGTTAAGTATACTCTGTGTTGCAAAGGCTCACTTAAATTGTTTTGGATGATCCCTTATGCTGCTAGAGTGAATGCCTTTCTAGAAGCACAGTAGGGTCCAGTTAACACTATTTTAGCTGCTTTAACTTCTGAATTCTCTGACTGTTCTGGTACCTTTTAAATCTTGAATTTGGATGTATTTGTACATACATGAGAAGTATGGGACATTATAAAATAAATGTTTGGTGTATTGATTGTTTGAAAAATTGTTCAATTCAGTTTTTGAAATAGCTGCTGATGGAAAATGCATATTTTAAATTATCCCTAATTTTTTCAGTTTTTGTTTTTTGAGAACGTCCTTACTGTGTTAAGATTATTCACATCTGGAGTCTTGTAACAGTCTAACAAATTATTAGCAGATGTTTTCATATTGTAGTTGAGTATTTCAGACTTCGTGTTTTTATAATTCAAGGAACTTTCTGTAAATCCACTCCTATTGAGATAACAAATCATCATCTTTCAAGCAGAACATTATATTCTGTTCTTAGTTATATTATAGACATTGGTTTTTGTTTTAAAACAAATATTAACTACACTGTCTTGCCTGTGGACTGTATTGAAGCAGTTCTTTAATACATTCAGCAAGGACTTGCAGGCTAAAGTTTTTGAATGTGGGTACCTGTAGTTGGACCCTTTATTTTTAGGCACCTAAGGAAAGTTAATTGACTTTTTCTGATATGGTGAGTACCCCTAACTCCTTCTGAAAGATGTGTTGAGGGTTAGCTTGGTGATCTCAGTTAGAGGCATGAACTTTAGACACTAAGTTTGAAAATTTTGACCTTTAATATCTTAAGCTGTGGTACTGCAAAAAGTCCTCCCTTTTAAAGCTATAGAAAAACTCTCAGAAGTAAAGAGAGGTAGTTGGCTATGCTTATCTGTAGTCAGGCAGAAGGTAGGATATAAGATGTACCTTGCAGACTAACTGAGTTAGAGATGCATAAGCTTTTGTGAGCAAGAACTCATTTCATCAGAGAGCATTTGATGGAATCGCAAACAGTCTGAAATATTCAGTATGGTACATCTGTACCCTGCCCCATGAGTAAGTGAGGTTTGCAGAATAAGGTGCTACGGGCCTAATCCAAAGCACATTGAAGTCAATGGAAATCATTCTATTAAATTCAATGGACTTTAGACTGGAGCCCAACCAGAGTAATGTATTTGGTTGTATCTTAAGTTAGTTTTATGGGACGTTTTAGTGTACATAATTAAACTTAGCTACCAAAAATCACAATTTCTTTTTTTAATGCATTTTGAAAGCACGGAAACAGAACAAGTAATTTCTGCATTTGGCTGCGTTAGAGCAGTGTTTCTCAACCAGTGGGATGCAAAGGTTGTGTAGGTGGGACTTCAACTCATTGCCCGATTGAATCAGTTTTTTGCATTTCAAA
Organism: Caiman crocodilus; assembly: GCA_030014935.1. NCBI lineage: Eukaryota > Metazoa > Chordata > Crocodylia > Alligatoridae > Caiman > Caiman crocodilus. The sequence continues at coordinate 51,492,978 of JAGPOW010001338.1, forward strand.
TAGTTAAATCAACAGCTATCTCAAACCGTACAATTTGTGGAGTTTTGTTTTTATCATGGTGGGACCAGGGTTTTTTGACAAAATGGTTGGTGGGACATAAGGTGCAAAAGGTTGAGAACCACTGCTTTAGAGGAAACATGCTTACTGGTTGGCTGTAAAAGGAAAATGTTGATTTTAATTTTTTAACCATACAGAATTAATAGATGTAGAGTAGTATGGCATTAGTTGGAGACTTCATAGAACTACTTCCTGCCTGCTGAAGTTGAAGTCAGTTCTTTCAACCCTAAGCATTAAAACTCTGATTCAACTACTCTTCTCCCTCCAAAAATCATGAGACTTAAATTTGTGCATTGTTGGAGGATTGTTTTCTTTTTTTCTATTTTTAAAAAAAAATTAAGTGCACTTGAGGCATAGTTGGGGGGGGGGGGAAAGCAACCTTGTTGTCAAGATTCGTGCTGGATTTTGGTTTTGTTGTTCTGATGGAATCTAGCAATATCTCTTCCTGTTCTGTTGGCATGGAAACGAGGTACTAATGCCTCTGTTTGTACATGGTGTGATGACATAACATTTACTGTATTTCCAGATAATGAACTCTAGTTATTACTAAGAATTGATTAGTTTTCCATCTTTTTTCTTTAGGTATACCAATAACTGTGCCACCACCAGGTAAATTTATTTAGATAGTTTCTGAAATGTTATTAAGAAATGTAGAACTTGAATGTAGTTGCCTATGTTTCTTGTTTATATCAATAGGTCAGTCTATAAATACAGTGCTGTACATGAAGCTCTAGCCCCAGTTGTTTTTTGGCAAGAAAGATGTGGAATAGTTTTAATATTCTTGAATATTCTGTATGTCAGTTACTTAAAATAGTTCATTTTTTGCTATTCCCCCCAGCCCTTTCCTTTGCAAAGAAAAGATTTGTTTTAACAGCCAAATTGTGATGTTTTCCAATGTAATATTACAGGCTTTCCACCCCCTCCTGGAGGTCCACCACCTTCCCTTATACCAACAATAGAAAGGTAACCATTTTTTAAAATTTTCTCATATAACAAAATCTCTCTCTCAACTTTCTTAACCATAAAGTTATAGTTATTTCAAGCATTTGTACAATATCCAAAGCTTTTATGTTGTTTATGTATAAAAGGCTTGTTTTTATTTTTTCCCCTTGTCGGTGTTATTCTCTAAATATCAGGTTTTAATACAGTTTATATAGTTACGTATAAAATACTTCACTGTCATTTGATAGAACTATCAAAGTATATTGGTGCCAATATAGTACATCAAGCAGCTCTTCCATTAGTTAATATAACGATTATTCAAAGATTCTCAGGTTGCCCAAAGGCTTACCCAACTTAATCTTACCACTTTTTTTCTCAAACAAAATATGTATGACAAAAAAGTAGTCAAATTCAGGCCATCAAAGTCTAGAACATTCCTTAATTAAGTTGCAACACAATGTGATGTCATAATATTTCACAACCATCCTTTGATGAAGTAAGATTCAGTCTCCATATTATATCTGAGAGTCAGTGGTTAAGGCCAAAATCATTGCATCTGTTAATTTTGGGTGCTGACTAGGACCTGACTAGATACTAGGACCTGATTTTTTTCAGAGCACTTAACATTCTTGTAGCACTTTATATTATATTTAAAACTTTTAGTGACTTCAGTTGCAGTTGAGTGTTTATCAGTTCTGCAGATGAGCTGCACACAGGAAGTACATGTGACAAATCTGTTACATAAGAAGTGTTGAGACACAACATTAGCATCCACTCCTTCAGAGAAAGGCTTAGCTACTAAATTGCAGAACCAGCCCTTCTTTTTCTTTTCTCCCTTGCCCTTTTCACCGCCTAACTTCTGTAACAAGTGTGGTAGGGTCAGGCATACAACAGTTGAATAATAGCAAGCTTTGATTAATTTTTTGCATACAGAATATTGCAAGAGTTTGTGAAAACAATAGTAAGCAATCAGTTACATGAAGCTATATTAGCCTTCACTGAGCATTTTAATCCATAAACAGTACCTCTGCTATATGAATTAATGGGTCAGTTACTAGCAGTTTATAGAATTATCTCCTAGGTGGCCTAGCCACTAGAGTGCAATACTTTGTAATTGGTGTAAAAAAGGATGTGGGATGGGACCTAGAACTCTTGAGCTCTGCTCTGGAATTTGAGAGGTGTGTTCTTAAGTGGATAGAGTCTTCTGCCCTGTCTCCTCCAGCCTGTGCCCTTATACCCTATTATACTCCCATGAACATCAAGTTTACGTCTAAGAGAGTAGAGAATAATGGTGGACTTTAAAGTGCTCCTATGTACGCATCTACACGTGAGCCTGTCATGAGCAAATTGAACCTGACAGGAGCAGCAGCCAAGGGAAGCTCCAGGTTTCTCCACTTGCCAGTCCTGTCAGGGGACATGGGGGCTTAGCCCTGAGCTCTGGAGAGCAGAGGAAGCTATCCTGGCTCAGCAGGCAGGTCCATCCCAGCCAGGGGAGATGGGTCTGGCCCCAAGCCCTGGGATGGCAGGGGGAGTTGTCCTGGTTACAGGTACCAGAAAATGGTGCATTAGACTAATATGCTATGCAGTAATTGCTGCACACGTATAGACGGTGATGCTTTACTGCGCATAAGATTACTCTAATGCAAGGGTGGGCAAAATGCAGTCTGTGAGCCACATATGACCTGCCAGCCCATTCTATCTGGCCCGCAGGGCCCCTAAAAAATTTAGAAAATTAATATGTACCTGTCCCTGGCTGCCTGTCATGCCAGCCCTCAATGGCTTGCCAAAACTCAATATGCGGCCCTCCACCTGAAATAATTGCCCACCCCTGATCTAATGTGTAGTGTTGCACTGATAGAGATTTTGGGGGCTAATGCTGATAGCCAATTTTTAAGGAGGCATATTGGCTTATACTGATCTGACTTCTGATACACGGCCCTGCAGCTTGAAGAGCCGCGTCCAGCTGATATGTCTGTTTTGGAAGGAGAGGTGGGGGGCAAATCAAGGCTCTTGCGGTGAGGGAGAAGGGCTGAGGGTGGGGTGGGCACTGTTCAGCCAGGGTAGGGCATGGAATAGAGCCATACCTCATCCAGGGGTGCCCCTGGACTTGCGCAGGCAGTGTGGGCTGTGGTGGGGGATGGGGCTGGGGCTGCATGGAGGGGGAGGGGGATTGGGCTGGGGCTACACTCCAGGTGGGTGGTGGTAGCACTGGGAAGGGAGGTTGGCGGGGGGGACACGGCAAATTTTGGGATGCCTGCAGCCCCTTCCCTTAGCCCCCTCCCAGTGCCACTGCTTCTCACCCCAAACGTAGCCTGGCCCAGCCTCCACCAGGAAAAGTCTGATGCTACCCTGGCCCCAGCCCATAGCTGCAGTCTGCCCTGCCCCACACAGATCTGGGAGCACTCATCCTTCCCCTGTGCCCTCCCATAGTGCATCCAGCAGTGAGAGCTGCCCTCTCTATGCCCCCTGAATGAGCTGCATCTCTATCCTGTGCTCTGCCCTGACTGGGCAGCACCTGCACCAGCTGCTGCCCTACCCCCAGCCCCACTCTTCCCTCACCGCAGGAGCTTTGATCTGCCCCCCCTTGCCTCTTTGTTCTCCCTTCCCCTTCTACCACAACAGACTTGCCAGCTACATGCCACAGCTCTTCAAACTGCAGGGCTGCATATTGGCAATTGGATCGTTATCAGCCGATACGGTGCTTTAAAAATTGGCTATCAATATCAGCCCCCAGAATTTCTATCGGTGCACCCTTACTTGATGATTGTCCTTTGCAGGTAGTGTAAGGGATCAAGGCTGGAGTTCAAGCATGAGACTACCATACAGTTGGCTCTAGCTTTTTGCAGCTTCCTTGAAATCAACCAGATTTAGGGGAGGTTCTCAAACCTCTTTTGTGATGTATAGCACAGAATAGCAAACTACCCACCCACCTTCCAGGATAGTGTTGTGAAATCTTTGAGGAAATCCTCTGATTTCCTCCAGTGTGTTTTACTACAGATGATTTGGGGTTTCATTTTATATGTTAGCAAAGTTCTTTTATTATGGCTCTGTTTTTAAAGAGAACAAAGCTAATACAAAGTACTGTTTATGAAGGCCTGAGGAGTTTGTGTTTTTGGATTGTTATGGTTTTTAATTACTATTTTTTTTTTATTAATTTAGGGAATATTTTATAGAGGCTGTTCAGTACAGTATAATTTCTGTAAAAGAAAATTATCATTGATGGAGATGCAAGGTTTTAAAATAATCTTTACAAATATTTTAAGATATTCAGATATTTTATAAGGCTTTCATTATACAGTTGTTTAAAACCAAACTGATCCAATAGTTTTCTTACACTCTGAAGTTGCCTTTCAGAAAAAAGTAGCACATAAGTAAATATGTTGAGTAAGGTGAAGATAATTAATTCAAGCTCTCTAGGAAGCAGTCAAACTTATCAAAGATGATTGAAAGTTGAATTAAGCTTTTTCTGCATATTGTCCTTTTTAGCCTTTCTATATTTTACCTATTTAAATTGGCTGCCATTGAAAGAAGTACTGTGTCCAGTTCTGGGCACCGCACTTCAAGAGGGATGTGGACGGCCTTGAGAGGGTCCAGAGGAGGGCCACTAGAATGATGTGTGGGCAGCAGGATAGGCCTTATGAGGAGTGTCTGAGGGACCTGAACCTATTCAGCCTCAGTAAACGGAGGCTGAGGGGGGACCTGGTGGCTGCCTAT